>OX439139.1:7844926-8444926 GCA_949318255.1 Pollenia labialis | reverse complement strand
TACGTCTTCTTTCATTGAGAGTTCGGAGTGTGAGAAAATTTTCTGGGTTGCAGCTGTTGGTGTCATTTTAGGTTGTTGTGAATGTTTTTTTCTTTTAGTTTTTTTTGTAGATTGTTTTTGTTTGGCTTTTGTGTTTGTCGAGTTTCTTGTTGGGGTTTTTAGTTTAATACACGGTTGGTGTGTGATTCGCTCGTGTTGCAAGAACATCATAAACACAACATTGGCTTAATTTAATAGGGCGAAGAGTTGATTGTTTAACACTTGATTAGAGAAATGGAAGGATATGTTAACTCGTAGAAAGAGAACGACACAAAAGATTAAGGGAATGTTTTTTTTTCAAAAGAATTTATAATTATTAAATTGGACAATAATGATGGTCTAATAAAGAAAATTTGAATAAATATAAAACGAATAATCTTTGAAGGTTATTTAAATGGGCTACTGGCTTATACGAATCTTGGAATGAGTAAAGGCATCTTAAAAGGCTTCATGATTTTACTTTAAAAAAAAGGTCTTCAATAGTTGAAAATACATTTCTTGAAAGCTTTCTCAGTAAGCATGTTTTCACGTTTGGCCAAAGTTTTGCAAAGTTAGTTTACCAACTTTAGGTGATTCATAATAGTCGAGATGACGGAGTTTTATATTCAGCAGCAATGCATGTATATGCTCTGTTTTGAAAAAAATTTAATTCATTTCCTTCAATTAGTATTCAATAAAAAAGCGAACACGGAAGAGTTAGGGCCAAATTGAAATCTGGGCTTCGTTTTTTATACCTGTGTCAAGAAATTTATGAGATAACTCCTTTGCCAGGGTTCAATTAGATTGGCTCAACCTAGATTGCCGCTTACATAAAGGTATTTCCAAAGTAACGGTCGTCACCGATTTCTGGAGATTTTTTACATAAAATTCCAACCTACCCAAATATGCCACGAGGATTGCTCCATTTTGGACTTATAAAAGTTCAAGCAACGCCAGCAATCAAAAGAATTCATAAAAAATGGAATTTCAATTCTTTTTTTGACCATTAAAAAAGTCGTTACTTTATAAATGTGTTGTTTTCAAATGTCGGAAACAAACATCATGTATGGTAAAATTTTGCGCAGGATATGTCAAGTAAAATATCTGACTAAATTCTTTGAAATGTTTTGATTAAGGAATGGATTTGTTTTCAAATCAAAGAAATTAGTTACCAAAAAATTTTTTTTTTTAAAAGTTAACAGTTTTTTGTGTTTGAATTCATTTATTATGGGTAACTCAAAGTAGCATATTTTTATTAGTATAAAGAAAATTTAAGTTAATCTTTCGGAAAATTACAGATACATTTATTTTGTATTATATTTGCGGGGAAAAAATTCAAAATAATAATTAAATTTTTGAGCCATAAGGGGTAATTTTCTGGGGAAACACCCATAAATAACCTTACCACTAGTGATTTGTAGTCTGACCCTAAATGAGCTTTAAAGGAGAACTTTAAAAATTTGTTCAACTATCCCTCGATTAACACGATAGATGCGTTCCTGAAAAAATCGTGTAAATCGAAATTAAAATTTTTTTTTTTGAAAAATCGTGTAAATCGAAAAAAGACTCAAATACGATTAAATTTAAAATTTTGTTAAGAAAATTTATTTATTTTAAAGTAAATAAAATTCGATTCTTCTGCATTAAAAACTTGATCAGGAGTCTATGAATTGGCAGCAAAATTTGAGCAAATTTTTCCTGATATTCTTTAGCCGCATCTTTAACAAGCTTTTTATATTAGATTATGTAAGAAATGTACTTGGTTATATTTTTCTAACCAACTATGGCTTTTCGAAACGATGTTTTTTTGTATATGGTAGCTGGTAAAAGTTTTTCATAATTGTAATAGAATTCGCATTTGAGTTCGAACTTCTTCAGATCGTTATTGACATTTCCATATTTATAATTGTAATGTACCGAAAGTATAAAGTTGTACCCAATTTCGTTTTAGTTTAAACTGCTACACTTTTCCTGATTAAATGTTCCTTTTTTTGAAGATCTCATTGTCGCTTCGTGAATGGAAATAAATTTAAAAACTGCTGTTACTCTGTCTCCTTTAGATAGTCTATTAACACGCATAGAAAAAACATGTTTAAATATGGTCACCTCCAACAAAACTATTTTTAAAGAAAATTTTAAACACATGTTTAATTTAATCATATTATTGACACCTACAACCATATTATGGTTAAATTAGTCCTCCATCAAGAAGCCATAACCATATTATAAAAGGTCCGCCAAATAACTTTTTTTTTGAAAATGCTATAAAAAAAACTACTGAATATTTACAATCCTTCCGGTTAATAATGGAAAATAATTTCATTCAAATGGCTGCCTCGGTTGGTCATGCAGCAGCCTACACGATCGGTCCAATTTTTAAGCACATTATCGATTGTGTGCAGCTCTATTTCACCAATGGCTTCACTAATATTGTCCTTTAAAGCATCAATTGTCTCTGGCTTGTCGGCGTAACACTTATCTTTGACGGCACCCCACAAATAATAGTCCAACGGTGTCAAATCGCAGCTCCGAGGTGGCCAAACGACATCAGCTCTGCGGCTGATAACACGATCTTTAAAAACAGTGTAGCTTCGGCTGTGTGGCACGTAGCGCCGTCCTGTTGAAACCAAATGTTGCCAATATCCTCCTCTTCAATTTTTGTGAACAAAAATTCGTTCAACATGGCCCGATAAAGATCGCCATTGACTGTAACGGCCACTCCTTGCTCATTTTCGAAGAAAAATAGCCCAATTATGCCTCTGGACCAAAAGCCGCACCAAACAGTGACTCGTTTTGGGTGCATCTGCTTTTCAATGTATGCGTGCGGGTTTTCTGTGCCCCAAATGCGACAATTTTGCTTGTTTACATACCCGCCAAGATCAAAATGAGCTTCATCCAAAATCCGTACGCAATTTTCACACACACAATTTGCAACATTACCATGATTTTCCAAGTAATGTCGCAATATTTCCCAGCGTTGTTCAAGCGTATTCACAACCATATTCGTTCAGCGGAAGGATAAAACTAATTATCTGTCAAATCAGACATGAGCTCAGTGCTACCATTCACGAAATAAGCAATAGTTGAAAAAAACGTTAGACGGCGGACCCGTTAGTTGCTTCCAAATATGTTATGACAATAATTTGTTTACCACTAATACTTGATTGGTTGTTTTTAATTAATAGTAGCGTTTTCCACTCTTGGTAGTAAAGTACCCTTGTAGAACTTGTCAATTTTATTAATATAGTTAAGGAACTTACAATTACAGCATTGCAACAACAAAATGTATTAGACTAAAATTTACTATGCTGCAGTTAAAAATTCCACAAAAAGCTGTAGTAAACACGTGTGTTGAATTTCACAGAATAAAACTGTTGGCGAAACTCTATCTGTCTCTTTCTCTCACTTAACTTTTTCATTAATTTACAATAAATACGAAAAAGACACTCATGCTTTGTAGTATAAACTCGTATAAATAAAACAGAGTTGTACACCTAACACAAAGGGTGAAAACCAATAGTATTTTGTTTTCCAGGAGCAACATTCTGTGGTGAAAAAAAACCATGATATTATAAATGTTAAACATTATACTTTAATAAATTATAATATGGTTGTGACTTCTTGATGAAGGACTAATATATCCAGAATATTATTACCGGTGACAATAACATGCTTAAATTAACCCTAATATGTGGAAAATTTTTTGTTGAAAATAGTTTTGCTCGAGATGACCATATCGAAAAATATTTTTTCTCTGGGTGTAAAAGCAAAAAACTACTTGGAACCACTCGAATTGAAATCGCGAAACTTTGAAAATTGATTTTGCATGTCAAAAATTATGCTTGAATACTGGCGATGACCCGAAGGATTTCACCTTTATCTTGGTTGGCGAATTTAAAATACGCCTGCGTCTGTTTGGTAATAGACTAAAGAGAACGTACATTTATTTCCTTATAAGTTTATATTACCAAACAGTCGCAGGCGTGTTTTAAATTCGCCAACCTCGATAAGGGTGGATATGAAATAGGAAAAGACGATCACAGTGGACATGTACCAAACGCAACTACACGGAAAGAATTATTAAATAAATATGGCTTGAACCATGAAAATTTTGCATGATTCTCTTCCTAGACAAATATAACTTATTCGAAATATATGTGTGGCTTGTTTTAAGCAAAATGTTTCTTTATTTAAAAAATGTTTACTTAATACGAACAAAATATGTTAACATCAAGAAATTATTTTTAGATTTTGGATTTTCTTGTTTTAAGCAACGAAATTGATTAGTTTAGAAAATAAACTTCGTTCCGTGTAAATCGGGTAAACCGACCATTGACCAAAAAAACGACATAAAGCTGAAACTATTAAAATAATAATTATTGGTAACTTGGACTTCCATTTGTTTCGATTAATGCAGAACATTCTTACTCTAATACCCTTCACTTTAAATTAGATTATGTAAAATTTGGTTGACTTAACTTGCTAGAATTTTAAAATAATTAGTATCTTTTTCATACTCTTCTTTTAGAATAAATAATAATTAATTTAAATTGGAAAAAGATAAAAAACAATTTATACCTTTAGGTGATCGTTATCTCTATCAATACAAATAAAACCTTTAAACATTTTTTATATACACATTTTATTTTAAATTAATAATACAAATGTTTTCTTTTTCATTCTAAAATTAATTACTCATTTAAAAATTTCATGTTTTTTCTTTCCAGGTTGGTCGTTTTATATTTAAATAAAAAAGGTAATTTTTTAATTTTTAAAGAGATGCAAATAGGCGTGATTTTGTAGTCACATATAGTTGCCATACTTTTCACGTTTATAACATTTTATTTTTGATTGAAGTCATGGATACCAATAGGCTCCTACTTGCTTATTATTATTCTTATTTTATTTCTTCACTTAGAGTTGTACTTCTTTCCTAAGTAGATTGAAAAAGGATGTTGCTTAATCTCCAAAGTAATTCGAATTAAATATAGAATGCCGACTCCAAAGTATTTTGGATGTCAATCAAATATATTGCAATGATTAAGATCTTCTATCCCTTAAAAGTTTCTTGCTCACCGACTGATCCTTAGATAAGTAGTTATTATCTCTCCAAATTAGAAATTCTTTTGAGACAGTTATAAAAACAAAAGTGTTTTTAGAACGTAGATATTTTTTTGAAATGGGAACACTAGAAATAAAAGTTTTGAACTTTTTGCGCGACCAAGGTGAGATTAAAAATCAAAGGTCTAAGCTTGTCATCCTTTTTAAAAGTATTTATTTTCTTGTTCCAAGCAGAACTTAATAGTTCTGACAAAGTTTTGCTTCAATCATCGAATGTTAGTTAAAATCAAAAGATTTTTTTTTACCTTAAATAGCTTTTAATCATTAACATTTACGTTAAAATTTGTTAAGCACCGCCTCAATTAAATTCTTTGCATTTTTGTCTTAAAGATTGTTTACATTTTTTTTCAAGCATTTATATATCGCTATTTTCATCCTCGTTTTTGCTTTTTACTTGTTACTGCGCTGTGCACATTACAGGCTTCGTGGTTGTTGCCAACATTAATGAATGACCACTATTTACAGCAAAGCATACAACATGGTGAATGGACTTGTTGGAAAAAACCTGTTGTACATTTTTACGCCAAAATTATTTTCATTCACACATTTTCATTCATTTAAACCAACGAAGAAGGAACGACTGTGTTGAGTATTTATGTTTTTCTCTGTTTTTTTTTACAGGCAACAACAACAAAGAGTCCTTGTGGTAACAGTTTTTTTCACATAATTCCTTTAAACTTTATTTTCAATGAAGGCAAAAACATACTTGTCTTTGGAAGTACTAAGAGCTTTTTGTAGTTCGTTTGTTTGGTATAAATGTTGCCTTGCATTCAATGTATGTTAAAGTTAAAATCAGCAAAGCTATCACGTTGCATGCCACATTCCCAGTAAAATGAGCCAACAGTAGTCTCTATGGCCAAAACATATGGTTGGTTCTTTTGGCTCTGTGAAGCTTTTAAAAGACGTTCATTTGCCTGGTTTTGTTCTATCTCATTATCAAAGGAACATTTGTTGTTTTGGCAATGTTCTATGGAATCTTGAAAATTTAGCTTAATAGCGTTGTTGTTGTTGCTTTCATTGACTTTGATATCCTTGCTTAGAAGTTGCTTAACTATTTTGCATACAGCTATTCTGATTTTTACCAAACAGCATTGCTGATTATCCTTTTCTGCTGAGAGTTTTTCAAAATTTTCGGTGAACATTTTTTATTTGTATTTAAAATTTATTTCACTTGTGTTTTCGCTTGTAAAGCTTAAGTGTGACTGTGGTTGATCCTAGAAATGTTGCGGTTTTTATAACGGTTGCGGCAATAGAGATTTTCGAATGCGTCTGCGTAGTTTTCATCCTTTTCATGAAATTATATCAATTTTAACGGCACTTGTCGCCGTCGTTTTCGTTGTTGTATTACACGTGCTTGATTTTTAATGAACATGCACTTGTTGTAAGTGTACATTTTTTTGCAATGTTTCTTTATCGAAATACTTTAGAATAACACAATTTAGCCATCGTTCGCACACATGTTTACAACGCAACGCCAGACACACTCACCAACTCTTCACCCCTATTTTCTGACGACAATTGTTTACTGTTTTAGCCCTAAGGTTTTCGTTCTCTTCGTTGAAATGGAATTGCAGTATATTAACAATGGCTGAGGAATGATTTTAGGCAAACTGGAGTGAAAAGGGGTTTTATAATTTCAACAACTCAACGTTTTAAGCAACAACCTGTTAGTATTTGAGATAACTATTATTTAGTCTTTATGTGACGTTTATGAGAGGTCTCTAAGTGGGGTTCATTTTTATTTGATGTAAGTTTTGCAACATCGAGGTACCAACGTCCATTATTACTAGCCACTAACGTAGCTGAACATAAAATATTAAATACTTTTGATTGCTTTTTAGTATAGAAAGGGTCTCAGCAACTCTTATCTGCCTTATCTGGGAATCGCAAAATCCGCAATTAATTGTCGAGAAGACAACGAGACTGTCAAATTTAAACCACCTACTAGGATCGACGAAAAATGGGGAAAGAAAACCACAGAATTAAAAATGGATTTAATCTGCCATGCAAAACCCACAACTAATTGTTAAGAGCTCAAGGTCACAGATGCAATTTGAATCTTCAGAGTTTTTAAAGCTTGACATTATCTCAATATCTTAAGAGGAATATCAAGGATTTGTTCTGATACGAAGTTCAGCATCAAAAGTTGGCAGTGTAGAATAAGGCAGCTATTTATTTAGATTTTAGGCGAGTTTTGGAATATTGACTATCGAGCTGGTAAAACCGACTAATGATATGATTTCGACCATTAAGCTCGGAATTGTCTCAACCATCAATTTGCATAAAAGGTGCAATTTGAACCTTTAGAATTTTTTGGGTTTTAGCATTGGATATGTCTTCTGACTCCTTAGACATTTTCAGGGTCTGGCATTGCGCTGATTCTTTTACCTCCAGGGTTGGATTTTATACATGTATGTTTGCTGAATACGAAGAAACTTAAGTTTTACTATGACTTAAGAGCAAAATAAACCACACAAATCGCTTGACAAACGCACAATTTTTTTTCGTGTTATGTTCGCCAATAAACAACCCAAACAAATTTCGTGCGAATATTAACTTTTCATTTTTGTTTTGTTTTCAATGAATCTAGACGACAAAAGTGCTTCGGCAATTTTCCTCGCTTAATGTTTGAAATGGAGGAGAAATATTAAAGAAAGAACAAGAGTTTGGAGTTAAGTGAAGTTTAAACAACGAGCTGTATTGGGGCAACAGTGCATAAAATGATATCGATGCTTCTTCTTCTACGCCTTCACTCTGCAAAGGTTTCGCTGCAATGAGCACTAAACACCACCCAACATGTCTGCAAAATATTAAACATTTTTAATATTTCAACAAACATTGCTTTAAATGTTTGTCCAAAGAGCAAACACCACAATTAACAGCACAAAATATTTTTACAATCTTAAAATTTTTACTTGTTTGCCAAGCCATTTGTGTGGTTTATTCTGCCCTTTTAGGACATATAAATGAAAGAACAAAAATTTGAAATAAAAGGTAGCTTAAACAACGAGCTGTTTTGAGGCAACAATGCTTAAAATGATATTAATACTTCTTCTTCCACGTCTTCTATCTGCACTGAACACCACAAAAAGTTTGTCAAATATGTGTGCTAAATATTAAACATTTTTGATATACTTATCTACAAGGGTTGAGTCAGTTGCAACCAATATACATGAAGTCAGTCTTAAAGGGCGAAAGCAAACCACAAGATTTCCTTGGCAAATATGTACAAATTTTACGTTTGTACAAATATTTTGTATTGTTAATTGTGTTGTTTGCTGTTTGGACAAACATTTCTTTAAATGCCCTATAAGGCTGACTTCATGCATATCGGTTTTAACCGACTCAACCCTCACTCATATAGTTTTATCTACTTCATTATGTTTACTTTAATTTTACTCCTATTACTTCCTTACCACACCCTGCTGCTATTTAAACACATTCTATGTCGACGTCTGTCGCTCGTTCGCATAAACTCACAACAAACAATTTTTTTTAAATTCTTTTCTTTGTATTCCACTGATGATGACGATGAGCAGTTGCAGTTCCCATGGTAAGGAAAGAAGTGTGTTTGTTGAGCGAGTAAAAAAGAAATATACTTAATAATAATCGTTGTATCGTAACGTAAATTTGTTGAGAATATTTTTATCCCACGGTCTTTAAGTGGAGGTGACAGATGTTCACAGTTCTTGTTCGCAGTGTAGAACAGGGCAGAAGAAGAGTAAACATAATTTAATACTCAACTCATACGAATGATGTGGTCGTTTGTCTTTAATGCTTCTGTTTTGTAGAATGCTGTGGTTGTGTTGTTTCTCAGCATAATTTTGATTATAGTTGCTGCAAATATGTGTAATTAATTATGAAAAAAATGTTAAATACAACAACAAGAAAAAGCACACATTATTTCATTCATTTAAGGTGGAAGAGGTTGTTGGCCATTTGGCTTGTGTTCTGTGTGCTCCATTATGAATGAATTTTTGTATTGATTGTTTGCTGTGGTATCAGGTGCTTGGTCTGCTGTGTTATGCTTTTGTTGCCTTCAGTACTCATACGTTGTGTTGCTGTAAACTTGAATGTGGTCACGTGTAGGCCACACTTTTTCGTCTGTTTCAAATGGTGTGAGGCGCACACACGATGCCAACCCACCGCTCTAATTTGTTCATATTCACCAAATATTTATTTATTAAATAAAATTTTAATCATTTGAAGTGATGCACGTGTTTTGAGGATGTTTTATTTCCTTGAGCAATTATTTTTGAATTAAATTGTTACATAAAGATATGTATACAAATTTCAAACTGTTTTTTAAATTGATTTTTATTGATTTAAAAAAAATCTGTGTTAAAGCCTGGTACTCTGTTCAAATTTGTGAAAAATGTTGAGCAACATTAATTATTTCACACGAAAATTTTGACATGTATCAATGTTACCTTTCATGCGAGTTTGTACAGTTTGACGTTTTTAGTCCTGCAAAGAATGCGACATTGTTTTGCGTATGTAAACAAACCGCACATGTATTTAACTAAAAATTATTTTTTTATTAAAAAAATTAATAAAAAAGAATATAAATATGGATAAAAAACTGTTACCGGTTGTGTTATTTTAATTTTTTATTTCTTATTTAATAATCAGTTGATACTTTTTTGCTTTTGCTTAAAATTCCACGTGAAATAAGTGCAGCTTACATTATTTCGCAGTTGTAAAAAAATGTTGCCAGAAACATTTCCTAACTTTTTCACAAAATGAACAGAGTACAACTCTATCAACATTATTTCATGGATATTCCGTACAAGTTTTTTTCATATGCGTTTTGACAGCATTTCACGTGAAATGTTGAACACAGTACCAGGCTTTAGGGAGCAAGATTGTTACTTAGAGGATATATGAAAAGGGACTTAACAGTTTTTATAATTAAAATAAATTTAGTTCTTTATTTTGTTGTAGCAATCAATTACGATGAATCTTGGAAGATCATGGTTGCAGTATTTATTTGAGTTAAAACAATTAGTTAATGTATTGGTATCGGCTTCTAAGTGTATATTTGATTTTTGACAGGGAAACTATAAATATGCAATTACATGTTTTTCCTTGTGCGACCAATGAAGGCAGAAACAGTATATTTATCCATTTGAGAGCTTTTTATGCATTTTGGTATCGATTTTTTAGTGCATATTTTTCAATATTTTACCGTTTGCAGCATTTTTGTGCATAAGTTAGTTAAACGAGCATTTTCTAAGTTTAAAGAGCATATTTTGATACATGTTAATTTTTTTAGACACCTGTAGTGGTATTTTTTTTCGACATTTAACAATAAATAAACAACACTATAAAAGTTGTCGTTTACTTAACACAAACAGCTGACTTAACAATAACAAGTGTTGTTAACAATGTTACAGAATAGCAAAATCTTTAATTTGCTTGTTAAATTTTTTAACAATGACAACTATTGTTTAAATTAATTACAGAATCGCACTACTGCAAGAGCTTTCACAGCAGCGGAGTCATTGGGCCATATGTCTTTAACAACGATTACGGTCAGAATGCGAAAAGTTGTTGAAAATTGGAGTTCCAGATTGCGTCTTCTATGCGCCAACTGCGGCTGTCACATACCGATATCATAATTAAACATTAATTACATAAAATTTTCTATTCAACAAAGACCGTTTCATTGATATCAAAAATATATTAATATGTTTAATTATGATTTAAACTTGTATCACTCTATAAAAAACACCCTTTAAATGTTATTTTAAAATTTCAAATTTTATATATAAGAAAAATCTAGACCAATCTTTTAGTATACCGATCGACTCAGAATCACGTTTTAAAGTGATCTTAACATGTCCATCCGTCCATATTTGCTGGTTCTTTGTCCATATGAAATAATTGCCGGCGCTGCGAAATATGGCCCCAGGAAATATGGCTCCAAAAAATAAATGAAAATTTACCCCAAATTTGGGGTTATACCTATATGGTATAACGAACACTGGCTTCGCTCAGCAAACTTCTCCAAATTGCCGGCCTTCAGCCGGGCGCTAGGATTTTTTTCTCTATAGTATAGCAAACATCGGATTCGCTAACTAAAGCATCTCTGTATAACCGGCAAGAATTCGGGGTTTTTATACTATCCGTAAAACCTTTTACATAAAATTTTATATTATTTGTGTAAAAATGTTTGGGGTAATTTTTAATTTCTTAAAAGTTTCATTTTTAATTAGTGATCGAAAAATAGCCCCAAAGTAAAACTTGTAATTTTATTTGAGGCCATTTTTCTTTGCTTGATATTGGGGTCATTTTCATTCCACTTATAATGCAAAAACACCCTAACGAAAATATGAAAAATTACCCCAAAAAAACCAAAAAAATGCCCCAAAATTGCGTGCTGTAGTGCCTTTTGGGACCATATATCCTGGGGTTATTTTGCGCACCGCCATAATTGCCACTTCATAAAACACCTGATTTACTTCGCATTAGTGATATTAAGCTTAAATTTGGGAATTGTGTTTGGGGATCCGCAACAAAATTAAGATTTCTCAAGGTGGTTGCAAAGTGATAAACAGTGGGAGACCCTGCTCTAGCGAATTAATTAGCATCACCTTTAATATAATATTTATCCCCCTAAAAAATGGGTATATATTATACAAGTAATTTTTGGGGCCCTGTGTTCAATAAAAAATATTTTTTAGCCCGTACAATGATTGTTTACGTTCCAGGTGATAAAACATCAAGGAGAACCTTGAGGCACCCTTGGACATCTAGTAATAAAGACATATTTAATTTTTGGGAATTCTGTTTGTTAGTTTGTATTGAAAATAAAGAGTAATAAAACAAATTAAAAATATTTAGCTTTGTTTATATTAACACTGTGCTCGAAATTTACACTTTTTTAGACAAGATTTGCACTTGGCGTTTCAATATAATTCGGGTACGCTGAATCCAATGGTTTTTTTAAGGTTAGCTCTTGTTTTCGAGATATGCCGTTATTTCGAAAATGGAGGAGGTTCACATCATATATTCGCGTAAATCTTAGTACTCTGTTTATATGTATTTCTGAAAAATGTTGAGCAACATTGATTATTTCACGCGAAAACTTTGACATGTATTAATGTTACCTATCTTGCGAGTTTGTACAATTTGACGTTTTTATTCCTTTAAAGTATACGACATTGTTTTGCGTATGTAAACAAATCCTACATGAATTTTACTAAAAATATTGTTTTAATACAAAATTAAATAAAAAAGAAAGTAAATATGGATAAAAAAAACTGTTATTTTAATTTTTTATTTCTTATTAATAATCAGTTCATACTTTTTAGCTTTTGCTTAAAATTCCAAGTAAAATAAGTGCAGCTTACATTATTTCGCAGTTGTAAAAAAATGTTGTCAGAATTATTTCGGATCTTTTCCACAAAATGAACAGAGATCAACTCTATCAACATTTGTTTCGTAGATATTCGTCACAAGTTTTTTTCATATGCGTTTTGACAGCATTTCACGTGAAATGTTGAATAGAGTACCAGGCTTATCTCAAAAACATTTTAGTTTATTAAAATTAATAAAAAACCGAAATTCCGCAATGAAATTTCCTTTAAGAAAACTAAAAAGCTTTTTATGAAATTCTTAAATAAATTAAAATTTTTCGACTTTTGTAAATAAAATCCAATGCTGCTAACAGATTTAAATCATTTATGACTTGTTTTGTTTGCAGCTTAGCTTTTCATAAGTCTTCAAAAAATTAGAAGCTAAGCTAAATATTCCAATTTTTTATGAATTTTTAAAAAACAAAAATTTCGAATATTACTTTTCTTAAAGGAAATTTTATTGCGGAATTTCGGGTTTTTAGTAATTTCAATAAACTAAACCGTTTTTGAGTTACGCGAATATATGTTGTGCAACCAACTCCATTTTCGGCTTGTCTCCTTTTTCAAATAGCACAGTGTAATAAAAAAAAACAATTTTATGATTTGATCAGCATAACTGAAGTTTGTTTTCGAGATTGTTTACAATTATTTTAGAGCTTTCGAAGCTTCTATTATATTTGTCACTTGACACTCTTTATTATTATTATTAAAAATAAAATTATATCTTCCTTTTTTTCAAAGGAGGTCAAGGTTGTTCCATAAACAAAAGTTAATATTTTTAAAGGAAATTTGTTGTATATGTGATAATTTTGCGAATGGACAAAATTCAAAGAGTAAAAATACCACCACCTCAGTTAAGGACCGGCATAAAATTTGTTAATTTTATTTCTCAACAATAAATTAGAATTTTCTTAATAATTTAAATATGAAAGTCGTAAGCTCTAAACAATTTACTTTATATTCTACACCTGAAATTTTGTAAAGTTTAAAAAAAAGACAATTAAATTTTTTATTTTTTTTAAAATAATATTTTTTGTTTATTTTGTTTTTCTTAAGAATTATTAAAGCTTTTTTTATGGGATAAACTATCAGTTCTTTTTTTTACTTAAAACTAAAATCGGTATCACAGTTTGAACTATATCGCAGTAGAGTTGATTTTAATTAAAGCTGAGGCATTTTAAAATTTAACTTTTTGTAGTGTTTAAAAACAATTTACCAAGGCCGCCATACTGGTGCAGCTTCGGCTGGTGAAGACATTGAACTATCTTCATCGCATTCATCACTGTGATAACCCGAAGAAGCAGGACTCATGGGAGAAGAGTAGGCAATTTCATTGTGTTGTTTTTCAGCTGATGTTTCCGACTGCAACAAACGATTGTATTCACCACCCAAATGTATCATTACAGCTTTGCCAACTTGAACATTCATGCCAGGAGTAGCGGCCATAATGCGAGATACTTCGTTAACAGCATTCATATAACCATGACGGAATGAATCCATGGGTATGACAGCCGGAACTTTTGATTTCTTAACTTCTTTTTTGATAAAAGTCAAAGCACATTCGAGCATTTCAGCTTTATCCATGCGTAAGATGGCATCGTTACCTTGAAATTCAGCTACCAATTCTTTAAGTTGATCCAAACACTTGTTCATGCGTGCCCGACGTTGACGTTCCAACAAGGGTTTCTTTACTTTTAAGTAGTGTTGGGTTTTTGAGACGTATTCCATTTGAGGTGCCATTTTTTTAAGTTTTATTTTCTTGTTTAGTTTCAGTGTTTACAAGTTGAAGTTGTAAATGAGAATGAATGCAGGTTACTTGTGCAGCCAGCATTTATACCCGACCAGGTTAATTGGGTTTTCCATAACAACCCCTATAATAAAAGTGTGCATGGTGCCTGCTAAGAAGAACGTGAGAGAGAAGACATAGAGAGAGAGAGAGAATTATTGTGTGGCTGACTTTTTGCTACAAGCGTGCTGTGCATACAGAAACTTTGAGTTTAAAATCTATAAACGAGTTGTGTCGTATGATTCTTATTTGATTTCTTATGTTGAAGGAACATTTTATGGTTTTATATACTCATATGAGTCGTGTATATTTTTTTTCAAGAACTGGATTTTTTTTCTTGTCGCTTATTGTACTCGTAGCCTTTAAACATTGTATGTTTTGTGGAATTAATATTCCAGACATCAAGTTTTATTTTTCTTCTCTAAGCCGTTAATATTTTTGTTCAAAGTGTTTGGTTCAGTGTTGCCAGCGGAAGAATAAAAAAGTTACGTTTTTTTTTGTCACAAGTTACATTTTGAAGTATAGCTTGAATAAATAGTAAATATAAAAGATTTACTATATAAAGTAAATATTTTTATTCTAAATTTTAGGGATAATAAAAAAAAACAAAATAATTCATTTATACACGCAGATAAAAAACATTTTTCAATATTTTTGACGAAAATATTTAAACATTTTATGGTTACAAGTTACATTTTAAAATATAGCTTGAATAAATAGTAAATATATAAGATTTACTATATAAAGTAAATATTTTTATTCTAAATTTTAGGGATAATAAAAAAAAACAAAATAATTCATTTATACACGCAGATAAAAAACATTTTTCAATATTTTTGACGAAAATATTTAAACATTTTATGGTTAATTTAACCATATTATTGTTACCAGGAACGATTTTATGGTTAAACTAATCCTCCATCACGCAGCCACAACCATATTATGGTTGCCTCTAAACATGTTATCTTTCGACCAACATTAGCGATTTTATTGATAAAAAACAAAAGCCCCTATCAACAAAAGATTATATGGTAAATGCTAAAAGGCTTTACTAACGGTTTGCATAATATGCAACATTTTCAATTGCCAAAACAACCTGTAGGTTAAAAAAAACAAAAATAGAAGAAAAATAACTTATAAACGCCTTAATTTATCAATATACCTACATTTTAAATAATGTTTGCTTCTCCTGTAAAATTCTAAAAATGTTGATAGCCTTTTTGCGTTTTAGGTGACGATATATTGAACATACGCATAACTTAGGATGAAATTAGGTAAACGTGTAAAAACCTTTATTAAAAAAATAACGTATAGCTGTACAAGTTTCAAGCCCATGGTATTTGTATGCAAACAAAAAAAGTTTAAACATACATACATACATGGGACAATATTAATTAAAACGTACACGAAGACTTTTTTTCTTTCTGTCTTGAATGCCACAATGCAAAAATACATGAAAAGTCACTTACATATATTGAAAGGATGGTTGAAATAAAACCTTTCTCTGATGTGCAAGAACTTGTTATTTGAATATCAAAAATGATTTTAAAGAAGTTTATTATGCAAATGTAATAAAACCGAAAAGAAATAATTTAAAACTTATAAAACAATGATTTTAAACCTAATTTTTTTTAAATTTAGGTGCTTCTCCATTTTTACACGTTATTGTATACTAAAACAGACTTAAAACCCTTCACATAATTGTCTTTCTTTTAATTTTAGAAAATGGAAGTAAGTTAAGGCCCAAATACATTGATCAATATACTCATCAAGCATTGTGGTAGTATTAGTGAAAATGTGTTTGTATGTGTGACACCGACAACGCTTGAAGAAAAATCAAAAAATTTAGATATGACGGCGAATATTACGTCCAGCACACGTACACGTTGAATTCGCCGGCTGGACAAGCATTTGACAAGTGTATTTGGCCCTTTAACTATAGATAACAATGTGTGACAACAAACTGCATTTAAAAACGTATGCAAGTTTGGAATTGTTATGTTATTTATACAAACCGAATTGAGATGTTAAAATAAAAATTAATGAATCAACTACTTTATTGAAGTCTGCCAATAGTTTAGAAAATTTCTCCAAATATAAAAAAATTATAGATGTTATGTTGGGTCTTTAAAAGTTACGCAAAATATAACCAAACGGCATCACTGGTTTGGTTGCTTTTATAGAGAATTTGAAAGAGTTCTCCTTCTCTCTCTGTGAGTGAATACGCGTAATGTAGTAGTTTATTATGCACACGCCATACAACAACTTTGGGTTAAGCTCGTGTTTGAATGCACAGCGAAAGCATCAAAACTAACCACCACCATCATCACTATCAATAAGCCCCATACGAATACTTATTTATGCGAGCATAAACATTTTATGAGGCTCTAATAAGAGTTGGTTGGTTGGTTGGTTGAAGCAGGAATGAAGCATAAAAAAATAAAGGCAGGTGTTCTCATCGCGTGGGAAACGCACGACAAAATTGGTTCTCACGATTTTGAAAAGTAAGCAACTTTAAGACAGACGGACACTTAAGTATGTTGTATTGCTATCATACCAAACGACCGACCATAAGATACGATATCAACAAGAAAAACTACAACAACTGTAACTACGATTTTGTATTGCAATCTGTTAATGGTAATCTAAACTGACATACACTAATATGAGAGGAGAGACCAGAAGACAGACATAGAGGCAAACAGTCATCCATACTTACAAAATGCTGTCTTACCAAGAAATTACTATACAGCCCAGCATTTTTATTGAATTTGTGTTATGACAGGATTCCTGTATGAACATTTCTGATTACAAACCATTATAATTTCCTTTATTCATCGTAACATTCTAAACAATTTCTAAGACATTCTTTTTTTTCCTTTAATATTAAACTTCAGTTGCTTAAATGAATATTTGTTTCGAAAAATTTCCCATAGGATTGAATAATAGTTAGTAATTTATTACTAGTAACAAAAGGATAACAAATTTCCTTTAAGAAATTTCTAGCATCTAACACAGATTGTTTTCAAACTACCTGCATTCGTTAACAATACGAACTAGAAAATTGTAAAATACGTTCCCACACTTTGAGTTTCCTTTCAACAATAACAAAAACACATCGAACATTTAACCAACAAATCTTATCCTTAAAACCTGCTTTGCTCTCCCGGAGTCTTCGGAATCGAAGAGGTATAAAAGGCACAGACTCTCAGCAGAACAGCATCATTCTCATTTCATATTTCCTTAAAACAACATCTCAAGTAAAAAAACTTACAACACATACTTATCTCACGAAAATGGCTCCTCAAACAGAATTTGTTTCGAAAACTCAGCATTACTTGAAAGTGAAAAAACCCTTGTTAGAACGGCAACGTCGCGCCCGCATGAACAAGTGTTTAGATACTCTTAAAGAGTTGATTGCTGAGTACCAAGGCAATGATGCCATTTTACGCATGGACAAAGCTGAGATGCTGGAATCAGCTCTGGAGTTTATGAAAGTGGAATGCAATAAGCCTGTGCAACCCATTTCAAAAATTGCTGTTGCTCCAATGGATTCCTTCCGCAATGGCTATATGAATGCTGTTAACGAGGTATCACGTGTTATGGCTGGTACTCCTGGTATGAGTGTAAATATGGGCAAAGCTGTTATGACTCATTTGGGTTGTGAGTTCAATCGTTTATTGCAGACCCAACAAGTTCCTCAAATCAATACACAATTGGCCAGTTCATCATCAAAGATAGACAGCAAAGCTCCTTTAAGTCCAGCTTCTTCCGGTTATTGCAGTGATTCCGAAGATCGCCAATCGGTGGCTTCCCCCGTTCCTACTGCCGCCAAAGCCATGTGGCGTCCTTGGTAAATCATCAAGTCTTCAGTTAGAAATCCAAGCAGTTAACCTTCAGCTTTAATCGATTAATCAATCGTCTTCCTAATTACAACTCGTTATGAGTTACTTCTGTGATAGATCAGCTTTATAGTGTCTAAATAATTTTAGTTTTATATTAATTTTATGTAAATAACTGTAATTATTTGTAATTGAAAAAAGCTTTAATTTGTTAGTAGTTTTAATAATTAGTTTTATGAACTTCAAATGAAAAAATAATAAAAAAAAACATAATTTTAAATTAAAACAAAATTATTTTTTTCTTTTCATTATTTGTTTAAAAAGATTTAATTTTCAGGTTTTATTGTTAAAGTTTCCTCTGGTTGAAGGTTCCGAAAGTTTTCAGATCATCAAAAACTTTTTAATTTCTAAGACTTCAATTCTTTTCGTTTGAGTTTTCCAATATTTCTTTTCTTATAGGATAACACTGAAATTAGTTGTGTGATGACTGTACTTTTTTGTCAAGTGATCTTAGGAGTTTGAAAAAAATAGTTTTCTTAATGTGACACAATATCTCCTTTTCTAACTGAGTTGTTTGGAAAAGGGTAATTGAAAGCGGAATTGTTTTGCAGGCATGCCCATCTTTAATGTGAGGTGACTGTACTTGTAAAATTTATATAATTGAAAACAAAGGATTTAAGGCATTCATGAATTAAGAGGTCAAGAGAAAATTAGGAGTAGTTATTTAAATTTTTGATGATCTTGGAATACACTTAAAGAATTTGTGATATTTGAAAGGCTTGCAGAAGTGGTAGAGTGTATAAAGTGCATTTCCAAAACTCCAACACTGTTGTTTTTTTGGGCAAACTTTATTGAAATGAAAAAAAACTCTAAACTTAGGCTTTTGATGCAAATGCATTGCTTCTTTTTGGAAATCTTCTATAGACTTCTTTATTTCTTACTGGTATCAATATTATATTCGACGCAGATTAATTTCCAGTTTTGAAAATGATCTTATATTGGTGACAAGATATTAATATGCAAAAGTATTTAGTTACTGATTCTGGATTTAAAAATGTGGGATTTTGAAATTCGAGATTTTAAGTTTAAGGAATATAACCCCAACCCAAAATGGTGTGTATGTCTCTTTAAAACTACTTTGTAAGAATCATTAAATACAAATTTAAAAACAAAATTTTTCATTATTTTGTAGGCCTTTTTCACCATTTTTGGATATTTAAAAAAATTATGTTTTTTTTTAAATTTTTCAACGGAAGAAATTTTAATTTTAGACGCATTTTTGAAATTGCAGCCGACTTCAAACTTCATTTTTCCAAATTTGTATTTGTAGTTACTGTTCTATGCAAAATAAAAGTTAAAGTTCACATTAGTTAATCAATACATTTTGACCATATACTTTTGCTTGGCTTAATGTATTGGTTAACTAATGTGAACATAAAATTTATTTTTGCATTAGACTTTTATTCTTTAACTGACGATCTTAAAGAATAAGTAAAATTTTCAAGATTAAATTGATTTTAAAACGGGCCAGAAAGAACAAACTAAGAACAAATTTATTTCTTATTTCTTATGTCTTGGAAAATCTTAAGCCTTCAGTTTGAAGTAAAATTTAAAGAATACCCATCCAGCAGCCTTTCTATAGTTTTAATGAAAACAAGAAATCTTAACAAATTGGCATTAAATTCTAAGACAATTATTAAAAATCCCAACAAAAGGATTCCTTGCACTTGTTTAGTCTAATGGAATTTTGTCAGTTTAATGACAGAAAATTTCCTACAAAAATAGTGCCACAAACAAGTGATTTGACAGAAAAAATTGCCTTTAAAACAAAACTTTGATTTAATCCAATAACGGCATGCGGTTTAAGGGTGGTTTTTAAAACGGCATTTATGTTTATACAACTATACAGTTCGTCTACCCATAAACGTTACCTAAACACTTGTTTTATTGTCTCATCATTTTAAAAAGGGACTAATTGAATCGATTAACTCTACGGGGGTTGTTTTCAATTCACCTACAAATACGTTATAAATTAAGAATCCTTGATTAAATAAAAATGACGGTGCCTATTTAAGTATTTAAGCAGTTAAGGGTGGTTTGCACGTGTTGTTTTGTAACGGCATATTTGAGAACAAACAAAAAAAAAAGAAATATTTTTATTTTTTTTTTATATTTTTTGACCAGGGGGTAGTTTTTAGGAGACGAACGATCTTTGCCTCTTTGTTTTATTTAACACATTGTTTTACTGCACGTGTGATTTACAAACTAAAATCATACTGAAAATAACAAGTACACAACATGCCTTTGAAATGAATACATACAAGTAATTGTTTAAGTATTGTATTTATTTTGGATTTAAGGGAACTTAACTCTCTCATACTATCAGATTCATTTAAACTAAAATAGAAAAATGCTGATACAGACAAGTGTTAAATCTTATTGTTTATTTTAACTTGTACTCGTTACCCGAACCGAATGGCTCTTTACTATTGTTTCATTTACATTCAATACTTACAATATTCAAATTTTGTAATGGGTTTGTTTTTATTTGAAAATAATTCTTTGAAATAATCACGTGTGGTGGTGCTGCTGATAATGATCATGTTGATGGTGTTAATTATTGTGCTGGTGGTACTGCGTGTTCCAAGTATTAAGTTTGACATGTAATACTATGCCACCACAAAGATTTGGAGAAAGAAAAAACAAATTAAAGACCAACATGAAGTTTGTATTACAACAAGTGTAGGAGATTGTGTAGAATTCTGTTTCGGTATCTTAGGGATCATGTTATATGCTTGAATGTCACGCATGATCTCCCTTTGCTATTGTGTGTAATTCCACTGATGGCACGTATTTTAATTAATTTTTTTTTATTTAATGCTTTAAGGCATGTCATGGGTTTTGACATTCGTATAATTTAATAAGTTTGTTCTTAAAATCACACAGACAAATTTGTTATTTAATGTACTCTTTTTTCTGGAAATTTTTTCAAATTTAATTTTCATTCTATGGAGAAGCGTTTAGAATTGTGCTGGTGGATATTTAATCTGATAAAGGGGTTTTTTTGTAAATATTAGTAAGTGATAACAAAAATTGTATCTTTAAGTTTTAAACAAAAAGGGAAAGGAGTAAGAAAAGGGTTTAACATAAAAATAGTTTAAAAAAGGTTCAGTTCTATGAAATATACAAATAAAATAATTTCCAACAGTTTGGACAGAATCATCAAATCAGCTCAATTAAAATCTTTGCAATCAATATATAGTTTAATTACAGTACCGATTACAAAAACGTATTTAATTTGATTACAGTAAATTCTAAAATAATATCATACATATTGCTATCGCAACCAATTTAATGGTAATGGGTTCATAACTTAAAAATGGGGGATTTACAACAGAAAGCGTATTTTCCACAAATGGTAACTTAACTGTAATTTTTTATTCTCACTAAATCATTGAACAAATTAGTGTAAACAGCAAAGTTTTGCTTTACTACAATACATCGATTGTTCACCTTAGCTTTTCCTGAATTTGATTTTTACTACGTGGCTTACAAGAACACAAAGTACACTTTTCCATTCGTCTCTCCTTTTTTACCATCAAACTCAAATGTTTCGTTCATAATATGAACGAGTACTATGGCAGTGTGTGAAACGGTAGCAAAATATTTTGGTAAAAAAATGTCTTCATGTGGGGAAGAAATTTCATGTTTGTGCTGTGCTCAGGAAATTAAATACCAAGGCACATTTTTTTTGCAGATGTCTTTATTTGCATTTTATTTATTATTTAATTTGAGTTCATAAAATTTTATTAACGTTTTTATTTTACTTAATCAGTTTAAACTTCTAATTTGCTGCTTGTCAAAAATGTTTTTTGTTGCGTCAAAAATTCTACTAGTTCCCGGGGCTAGTGAAATTTTATTCACCTCAAAAGTGTCAAAACTTTACTTTCAATAGTACTTTGCTACCGTTTCGCTTACGCCCTAAGTGCAAAAACTCAATATTTTGTATGATAAACAATGAAAAAGTTAATTTTTGCGCCCGCTCAGAGTATTGCCGCGGTACCTTCCTCTGAAAAGTTGGACAGTTGGCAAGTCTATGATGGATACAAGGCATTAATCTACTTAAATTGCCAAAAACAAAAAGAACTTTCAAAAAACATCGAAAGTGGAAATTTTAAAACTTTAACCAGTAACAGGACTCACCCCAACCCAAGGAAATGGAGTACCACACGAGCTGATATCGTGCGACGTTGAAAGACGTTTTTGCGTGTATGAAATATTGTTTGAACACCATAAAAATGTGATTTTTTCATCGAATTATTACTGCCCAGTAAAAATTCGCCTACTTTTTCAAAATTAATAGCTTCCTTCACTCATTATTTAGTATCTTTCTTCTATAACTACTTCTATATCTACTTCTATAACTACTTCTCTCTGGATGTATGTATGCAGCTAAAAAAATAATGACTTACATTTCAATGCGTTCATTTTGATAGAATTCATCGATTCTTTCAGTATAATTGTACGAAGTGCTTTTAGTTTTTTTTGATTACTAATCACATTATTTTGTAGGCGAAGTTTTTACTGGGTAGCGATACAAAAAATTGATCTATTACGACAACCGGAAGCGCAAGAAATCGTATGCAAAACCCGGCCAAGCAGCCGAATATCCATTAGATCATTACACACAAAAAAAAAGGCTGTGATGCAAAGAAAATTTGATTTTGATTCAAATATAATTTACATTCGAATTGTACCCAACAACATCTTGCATTTGTAGTAACAAGTCTGTTTCTGTTGTCCCAAAGTGTAAATTCATTGTTGAGGCAAAACTAAAAGTGTTGCCTAAAATGTCATACTTGTTGCCCAACGGCTCTGTATGCTGTTGTCGCAACTGCAAAAGTTGTTTGCTCAACAGTTCAATATAATTTGTCGCAAATGCAGAATATTTTGCCTAACAGTTCAATATATATTTTGTCGCAAATGCAAAAATTGTTAAGGTATAAAATATAAATGAAAACATTATTTTTAGTTTGTGAAAATTTATTTTAAATTTTTCCAATTTTAAAATTATTGCTTATATGTAATATATGGCCAATCGTATCCTTTTTGGCGTCAGATATATGTAGATAGTTTCGCTGCCTTGTTGGTGCGTGGAGGAGTTAGAACCGCACGAAGTAAATAAAAGAAAATCTGTAAAAATATTTTTCATGTAAAAAATCAGAGAAAATAATATATTGCCCCAACTTACCAAGATTTTCTGTCGATTTATATTTTAAAAATACTGCAATTTAATTTTTATTGTAATTATTTTAAAACTAAAATGTTCACTTTTCGTTAGTTTCTCACCGACAAACGACTTAATACTGATCGCAATGATAATAAAGTACCAATCATGTCATTGCCAAATGTACTTTTTTTACGACAACAGTAATATTAACTATTTGATTCCAAAAATAAATATTTTATGTATTTCCCGCAAATGCAAATCACTTACGTCAACAGCAAATTTCAATGCGCCCTTATTTCAGAGGAAAACCTTTAACGGCAAAAGTTATTTTTTTTGCAACAATTAATTTTGCTGTTAAAAAACTTCAAATACTTTCATGTTGTTGCGGTAAAAAAAAATATTGTTGTGAAATTTCTTGCGACAAAAGGTTTTCATTTTCGGCAAAAAGTTTTTGTTTACCCCAACAGCATAACTGTCAAATGCTTAAATTAGTTGCCCTCAAAATATTTTTTTTTTGTTTATGTACTTTTATAATCGAACTAGATGATCATAGGCAGTACTGCCAATTAAGCCTTTTAGTGGCTAGATTTAACTATTTTTTATTAACTATTAAGTGAAACTATGAAAATATCAATTTAGACATTAGCCAAATTTTCATCAAGTTTTTTAAAATTTTAGACCAGAAAATGTAACACAAAAAAAAAAAAAATTAGTTTCAATTAAAAAATTTGTGATATTAATTAAATTTTCACCAGTAAACAAATTAATAGTATTAATTAAACGTTTATAATTTTTTTCTGGTCTAAACATTTTAAGAACTTGAAGAAAATTTGGCTTAATAAAAACGGTTCTTCACTTGATTCTCTTGAGTAAACGTTTAATTCATTTGGTTAAATTTTTAATTAAAACAGATTTTATTTTTGATAAGTGCTCTAATTGGTGAACAAATTTGGAGAATTTTTTCTGAGTTTGCAACTTTTTAATATAAATTTAGCCATTTTTAGTGTTGACGAGTTGGCATCACTGATCATATGGGACCTGTATTGAATACAATTGATTTGTTTGATTCGAGATTGTTTCGTCACATGTTGTTGAAAAACTATGTAGAAAAGAGTGGTTGGGAAGTTTTGCCTTGTAGTTCAGACTTTGCCTTCTCTGACAATTTTGTGATCGGATCGTTGCAGAACGTTCTAATTGAGATGTGATTCGAAAAGAATAAAATATCTGAAATTTGCTTTATTCATTGGCCTCAAAAAATTAGCAAATCTTTTGGTTTCAGAAAGATGAAAAATTACTATTGTCTAACGATAGCCAATACTTTCAATAGCTTTTTTAAGTCACAAAAAATCTCGAATTGTTCTAAAAAATATATAAAGTTTCGACAGATCTCTTCAACTTAGAGATAAAGATGAAAACGATTATAGTGATTATTTATTGGCATTTATTTTCGAAAGCTACTTAAAAAACCTAAAAAAATTAGGTGTGCTTAAACTCTACCCAACAATAAAACAATGAATTTAAATTAAACATTTCCGGGAATTTAAAACTTATTTTAAAGAATGTGAGTAGAAAGTGAAAGGATGTTCTTAAGAAAAATTAAAGCATCAAACTGTATTTCAGGAAACGTCTTGAGAATTTAAAGCGAGAAAAATTAACAAAATACTGAAGGAACACTAAACGGAAGTAGTACATGTATTAATCATATTTTTGTAAATTAAAGGAAACTAAAAACTGAGTTAAGAATTTGGGCCTTGGACTTTAACCCTCTGAGAGGTGTTAGTTAAAAGACTGGGATCGACAACTCAATTAAATTATGGTGTCAAATCTATGAAGATACAATAGGCCCTAAAATCTGAGGATGTCCAAAGCTACCCTAAAAGTTTTATGTTATAACAAAATGATGATCACAAATTTTCGACAGGATTACCAATAGATACGAAACCTTAAAGCAATTTGTTAAACATATTATTCTTTCTACAATGCGGATTCTTTTAGATTTTGGAAGGCATTTCTTTTAAATAAATTTCTTCTTTAATAACACATTATGGAAAATGTTATTTTTCCTTCGACAAAATATTACCACAAGCCGAAATCCACTTTACCATTCCCAAACTTCCTAGAAGCTAATAAAGATAAAAAGTATCCTGCTTAATTTATTTTTAAAGGAACATGTTCTCAAATTTCTTTTAGGACCAAACCAATAGCTAAAACTTCCAAGTGGTAACACTCCAACGTCTCTTATTACAAATAAGGGGAGTTAACTAGTCCTGTATCCACTTACTACCCGGCTTTTCCTTAATTTACATTCAAATCGCGTCAAGTACTTCCAGACGCTACAATTGCAATTCTCAATATTTAGTTACGGTTTACATTTCATTCAGCACTGGTCTTAATGTCATCCATATGTGTCTACAATAAGTATTAATCCTAAATGACAAATCTTGCGGAGAACACGTGTTTTATGTGATCAATTATCTTTTTAAACAAGACAAGAAAAATTTCAAAAAACTTAAATGCGATGTTATTTGTTATTACTACCTCCTGCCTGTCCAAAACGGACCACAATTAGAAAATGTTTTGCTGGTTAGTTTAAGGTTAGACTTGTGAAATTTGTAAAATTAACATCCGTCTTTTTCTATTTAGAATCGTAACGAGTACGTGTCATTTAAATGATTAACAAGTTGTGTGGTTAGTCTGGGTATCTATTTGGAAATTTCGGCTGGTGGCTTTGGTCAGTGAAATACACATGTGTTGAAATTTTTCTTAAACGTGATCCAATGTTTTTAACTGCCGCTCTTTTACAAATTGGGAAATTTTGTTAAAACATGTTTAGTATGGTTTAATGTATATAGTGGTCCGAACATGTGCTAAGTTTAAGAGGGTGTTTCAGAAATTTCCAATTTCGCAGGCAAGTGGCGGCACAATATTGTCAAGGCTTAGACAAATTTTTGTTAAGTCTGGTCAGCATTTTGGAAAAACATTTTAATTTTATATACAAACGTGCTGTTTCCCAAGTTAACGTTATCTTTTTTTCCCAGTCAGTGTGTGAGAAATTTCAGGACATGTGCTAAGTTTAGTGGCTAGCTGGGAAGCAAATTTTCATAGACAAGTAGTAGAACAATTGTTCAGTTTTCCACAATATTTTATTATGTATGACTAGTGTTTGGGAAACACATTTTGAACGTGTCTTTTCTCGAACTTTGGATTTTTTTTATATTCGTAGTAAAACAAGTCAGCAACACGTTAAATAAGGTGTTAGGTTTAGTTTAACGTTGTGAAGGCCAACTGTGATGCTCGCTAGGTGTTGACTTAAACGGAAATCTTAATTTCGTTTTAAAGGTTCGGCGGAAATGAGAAAAGATAATGTGTGTTTTTTTTTTATTTCAACTTGTTTAAACATGTGCGAGGCTAATTTAGAAGCCGTAAAGAAAACCTGTGATTTGGTGTTAAAGAAATGGGAAATTTAAGACATTTGCTTATGAGTTTGGTTGTAATTTTAAATAACTCGCATTTCAATTTGCAAGGATTTTTGGCAACAGAAAACATGTTACTAACGGCTATAATCTTATATCCGTTAATGTTCTGCAAGCACGTAACACAGTACATACTGGAAATACCAGGGCTGTGGAGTCGTCCGAAAAAAGTACTAACTCCGACTCCGACTCCAAATGCTGAAATTTTTTAAGTGCGACTCCGACTCCTACTCCGACTCCTACTATAATCTTGATGCTAAATGTATATGAGACTCAGTGATGTTAACTTTTATTTTTGCATTACCGTACGGCCTTCTAAAAATTAGAGTTTTTGAGAAGCAATTACCGTACGCAAACATTAATGTGCTGTTTCCAAATGACAGGCGATTGATTATGTAGCTAAATTTATCAGGGGTGTGCTGGAAATCGCAAACGCAAAACGCAAGAATTTGGGAGTTGTTTTTAATAAACTTTAAACCTAATTCTTATAATTTTTGGTTTAAAAACTTTTAAAATTCTTGCGTTTTACGTTTGCGATTTCCAGCACACCCCTGTATATGAAAAGCACTCAGTCCATCGCCTGTCATTTGGAAACAGCACATAAGAGCAGTATTCATAAACCATTTATTTAAATTTTAAATGTGTTTTAAGAAGATAATTTTTATTTTTTAGTTTTTGTGGGTACTACGACTCCGACTCCGACTCCGGCACAAAAACATCAACTCCGAGTCCGACTCCGACTCCACAGATCTGGGAAATACACTAAAGGAAATTCAATTAAATCTATTTATTAATTTAATTTTGCTTATGGAATTTCTAGGCGTGCGCTAAAGATCAATTTATTTTTAATCAAACTTTTGTAAAGACCGATACATTTTCGAAATTGATAGTAAATTAAATATAAAATTAACGCCTGCTAAATTAATTGAGCTCTTCCAAATATAATCTTAATCATCGCGCAACTTATAGTACAGACCGAAGTTTAGTTCTTTTTGAATTTGAATGCTGGGGATACCATTATTTACCAGAAGGTAGGATTTTTGGCAAACAACTTTCTTTTGTTGATTATCAATTCTTAATTCGAAGATTAAGTAAGCACTTAAGGGCCATTATTACAACCTGATGATGAAGTTCATGACAGTTAACGTGAAGCATAACTATAGTGAACGATAACGAGACCATTAAGTCCATTTAAAATGTAATTTATATACTGTGGCAACATTGCAGTAGATATCGACTATTTTTGATTGTTTTTGTGTTAAATTGTGTGTGTTTAAATAAAAAAAGTGTCAGCGGTAAATGAGAATAATTTAATTTGACACAAAATTGCCAATGACAATCATTATCCACCATCACATCCATAATA
The DNA here is from genome assembly GCA_949318255.1 of Pollenia labialis. Lineage (NCBI taxonomy): Eukaryota > Metazoa > Arthropoda > Insecta > Diptera > Polleniidae > Pollenia > Pollenia labialis. The sequence continues at coordinate 8,416,729 of OX439139.1, read as the reverse complement.
GTTAAAAATCTCTTTGCAGACAAAATTTAAAATGTATGTTTTGATACTTCCTCCTAAGTAATGAAATGGAAGCGGCAGTTAAACAACTTTTAGCACAATGAATGGTGTTCGATATCGCGAGATTATAACGGACTTCTTATTCCCAGAAATTGAGGGAATGGACCTGGACGATATGTGGTTCCAACAGGATGGTACCACTTGCCACACAGCCAACGAAAAAATGGCTCTTTTGTGCGAACAATGAATGTCTTTCTCATGCCGTGGCGATGTTAATTGGCCGTGTGATTCGGCATCTTTGAACTTCTTTCTTTGGGGATATTTAAAAGAAAAAATGTACGTCAATAAGCGAATAACAATTCAAGAGCTAAAGGATGAGATAATTCGGCACATTAAATATATTGAACCTCAATTATGTCTCAGAGTCATTGAAAATATGGACCATCGGATAGAGGTGTGCCACCAAAGCCATGGCGAGCATTTGGCCGATATTTTGTTTCACACATAATTGATTTATCATAATAAAAAATATTAAGATAATTCTCTGAAAACTTCTAGTTTGTTTACAATTTACATCGTGCGTTTTGGTTGGACTTCCCTTAAGATGCTATTTAGTGTTGCCAATTAGTAATGTTTTGGAAATTATCGTTTTTTTTTTAATTATTCTATAATTGATGACATAAAAGTGTCAAGTTTTGTTAATTTGTTTGATTTAGAAAACCTAAGAATAGGCTAAAATAGCATTGAGCATATCCTTTTTACAAAACTTAATGTATTTTGCCAAGGAAGATGTTAATCACTGCTTTTAAGCAGTCCAAAGTAGTTAATATAATTGCAAATATCCGTCTGTTTGTAAATCACTGGTGCTGAAAAAATTAGTAAACATTTTTAGAGGCTTATGTATATTCAAGACAGCAATTCAAAAAGTACTTGAAATTCAGGATACAAATCAATTAAATTACACGACCACATTATTTGGCGACCTTCTAATTGTACTTGCCAATAATTCGAAATAATGGAAATGTGTCACTTAAATTCCCAACAAATTTTAAAAAGATTAAAAAAAAACTACGTTACAATTAAGCAGCAACACGTGTCTAGACTGATTACTTAAATGACTCATTCCCAGTGGGCAAAAAAATTACCTGCATGCATCAGTGTAGTTGTTGCTGTTGTTGACTGATTCGTTTAAAGCCTCAGATAAGAAATCAATAAATTGCTATAATTTGCAGAAGAATTATCAATGAAACGTATTTGTCTAGCCACTAAGAAATGAACGACGACAACAAGAGAGATATTTCTTAAGTAATTGAAATTTTAAATTGTAAGAAAGAAAACTGGTAAAAACAACTGGGTACATTTTGTGATGAAGCAAAACTCTGAAGAGAAACTCATTAAAGGTGGCGCATGTTGGACGCACTTCTTAAATACTTTTTATGTGTTAAGTTTCTTTATTCATTAATAAAAAGATTAATTACTGGGTTAAACTGTGTTAAAAAAAACCCCGCTATAAAAACAACAACTACTACATGAGCATTTACGGCAAAGATTCCACTGAATCTTTTATAACTTTTCACTCATTCTAAAACACACTTTTCTGTCAACATTGACTCTGACTTACTTACGTTGTTTTTTCCAATTTTCAAATTGGGTTTGGTTTTTAATTTTGTTATTTTCCCACAACGATAATTTGATGGTTGTTTGTCATTGTTTCCTTTTTTAATTTTGTGAACAATTATTTTTTTTATTTTTTTTTCCAATTTTTTTTATATTACTTTACATTAGTCATGTTTTAAATTGTTAAGACGAGATACCAAAACAAAATTATAACTTCAGCAGTTCCCACGTTTTGAAAAGGCTGTAAAATGCTTTAGGAATATTAATTTGGAGAACAAAAAAATTTAAAAAGGGTCCTAAAACACACAAATTTTATATTGTTTGAAATTTGTTAAGAAAAACACACGTGTGTATTTGAATGCAAAGGCATTTCAAAATTTCTAAAGCAATTTATCCTCCCTCTAATAAACGCGGATTGAAGCGTGAACATTTCTTTACAAAAAAAAAAAAAATTGTTTTAAAAGAAATTCTTAAACAAAATAAAAATTTTCTCCCACGATCCGAATGCACACGTGTTCAATGTTCTATAGGAATCTATAGTCAAATAAACTGATATTCCTTTAAAAGATCTGAATGAAACAACAACAACAAATATGTATTTAGTATTACTTAATGATAAGCAGAGTAATAAGAGATCTTTCTCATTTAACTACGTTTACTACTAAAAACCAAAGTGATCATTAAAGTAAAGCAAAGTATATTAAGGATACACTTGAAAAGGAAAAAACGAAGTCCCTCTTTTTCGTTAAAACAGCAACTACAACATTTAATAAAAATTTATAAAAACAACCTTCTACCAAAGTGTGGGAACATCAAGAAATGTACATTTCTCACGATCCTTACAAAGGATAACATTTTTTATATTCGTTTTGAGTCCCTTATGGCATTTTTCATATCATTCCTTAAGGTGCAAAGAGCAGAGAAATAATTCCGCTTTCTCTGTTTAACCTCAAGGAATTAAAAATTTTAAAACACACCTGCCCTTTTTTTGTTATGGATTTTTTTTGTTCGAAAAACGTATCCTTAACGTTCCCACACTTTGAAAGCGGACAGACATTTTTTACTTGTGTGCTGGTATTTTACGAAAGACCTGCTGGAGTATAAAAGGGCGAACAAACCAAGGATAAGACATCATTCACTTACAAGCATTCGTTTAGTTAAGAGCAACCACCACTACAAGACAAACTCAATTTTATTTCAATTCTCCCAATTTTAAAAAATGTGCGTAGAAATCTCAAGCCAACAACTACAACAATTCAACAAAATGGAAATCAAAAACTCGAAGAAAGTTTCATACAGCATTAAGAAACTGTTGAAACATCTGTTCAAGCATCAGAAGTCCTCTAAACTCATCACTTTACAAAACTTGGTCAACTCAAAGAAAGCTGAATCCTTAGAATCTCTTGAGTCTTTGGAAAATACTCATAACGCTAACATTGAAGTTGAAGAATGTGCCTCTTTGGAATCATACGAAAACGACATCAATGAACGCCTTTCAGCAAAAGCCGAATCCTGTGAAGTAGAAGACTTTGACTTTAGTGAAATCACAGCCACCGTGCCAGTACACTTTGTTCGCACCGAACATGGTACCTTCTTTTGGACTGCCCTCTCAGACATTGCTGCCGACAATGATTTGGTTGAACCCTTGTTCTGTTCCACCTACAATCAATTAGCTGTCGTGCAAGATCGTTGGGCTCAAGCTTAAACAATCTCAACATTATCATCACCACGATCTGAATTACCCGCAACTTTGTCTTCCAACGCAGCTCCAGCTTCTTTAAATATGAAGTTTACCATCTGTGAATCCTGTGAATCGTTGTCTTCCTTTTTCTGTTAATTTTCAAAAAAAAAAAAAAAAAAAATTAAGGAAAATTTAACTAGAAAAATCACTAGTACAAATAGCTTTATAAATATTGTGATATTTTTAATTAGTTCTAAAAAAATACATTTATAAAAAAAAAACAACAATTAAAAACTATTTCTAACAAAAATTAAATTACCTGTTTTCTTATTTATCTCTTTATGATTAGACGGGGTTTTGGGTATTCCCATATTCAAATTATCAATAAAACAAACACTTTCACTTTTAGCACTGGGAAATTTTGAAATAAAATAAACAAAAAAATATAAAAATTAGCTTGCTGCTGATGAGGTCATAGTAGCAATTTATTTTCTTATCATGGCTTACTTGTTGGACCTATCAGACTGTGATTTTCAGTGGTTGTTTTATTTTCTGTAAATATTTTTAATTTTACCTGCTAAAGAATTTGACCTGAATTCCAATTGGGTTTGTTCTAACAAGTTGCTAAGTTGCATGTCTTTACCGAAAGAGGGCGGGTTAAAATATTAAAATAAAAGAGATGAAATGAAAATTTCCAAAATATTGAACTTTGACTTTGTCATTGATCTTTGACGTAATTTGATTTTGACCATATTTTCAGAATATAGTCCCTTTAATTTGTGTCACAAAACTCTGAATAGCATTAATTGGGATTTTATAAAAAACAGTTTTGTCCCATTGATCGATTTTGTGCAAAAAAGCATTTTCCTCAAAATTCGCAAAGAAAATCGTTGCATTACCTAAGTGTACTAGAGGATATTTCTAAAATTGTTTATTTTCATTCTCTAAGGTGTTTTGAATAAGCTCCAGGTGTTTTGGAGATTTGAAAAACATCCTTAAAATTTTGTCCATTTTGACAAAACCTGAAGACAAGTTAACGCCATCCAAAAAAACCTTTTTCCACATCTCACAATTTTAACTCTTATCAATAAAAAATTATCGGCCTTATTGTGTAAGGCGTTGGCGTCAACGATTGAGTGTGGTTTTTGTAAAAGATTAAAGGATGCAGGCTGTGTGCTACTTTAATCTATTACATAACATGACTCACTCGTTAACGTTAGCGCCTTACACAATAAGGGCGTATATTACAAAACTCAATTTTGAAAAATACTTAAGGTGTGTGCTCGAATTTTACGGTCAAGTAATTATTATATACACCAATACCCCGGTTTGCGTCGCTTCGCTTTGGTTCGTTCGTTTTCCATTCGAAATAACGGTATATCTCAAAAACCTAAAAAACGGTTAGCACCACTGTGGCCGGCTTGTCTGTTCTTTTTTTAACTTGCACAGTGTATTTAAAGTAAACACGATAACGAAACGACAATATCTCGTCGCGTGCACATCAACTTGACAGGCTTGTGAGTAAATCGCCGGTTTTAACAAGACCCAGTGTGTCAAAAAACGGGTTTGGACTTAAGAGTGGATTCTAGTACCTAAGAATAACTTTAAATGCGTTTTTCTCAAAACTTCATTTTCCCACACTACGCCCCTTTTCTCGGAAAGGGTCACATATGGTAGAATAGCTTAAATGGTTAGTAAACCTTTAAGTATATGAACGTCAGATGACAAATGCCATTTGGTTTGGTTGTTCTTGAAAGAAAAGCAAAATTGTATTTTCCCTGCAGTTGTTTTAATATTTTTCACAAGTCACATTTCTAAAGTCCGCCAAACCTTAAAATTAAAAAAACAAACAATAAATAAATCAAACACTTGTGTTCATTCAATTTTAAACATTAAATAAATTAAGATTTTTATTTATTTTAATAAAAAAAAAACATCATAATCTTTGTTAATTCTAGTTTTCATTACATAAAAAGAATAAGTTCAAATTGTATTTGGTTGATAAACTTTGCAAAATTCCAAATAAATTAATTTCATTTGCCTTCAAGTAGTTAATAAAAAATTATTAGTAATTAAATATATCACAGTTTTAATATTAATTATATTTAGTTATTTACATGATAGATAAATTTTCACTGGTGAAACAAGAGGTCACTTTTTAATGAATGAATGATGGAAGACTAAAGATTCTGTTGTTAATCCGTTTAACTCGATTATTGATAATTGTAATAATAATTATAATAATAGTTGTTGTTGTAAGGAAGTAGTTATTATTTAAAGCTTAAAGAAGATAGTAAATAGTTGGAGTATAATAAAAAATTTAGCACATTTCCGTAGATTCCTTTTGCCAAGGTCTCCATACTGCTTCGGAATTATTCGAATCGTTTGATAATACTGAACTGGTATCCATAGAATTACTAGAATTATCCACTGTTATAATATCAATCATGTCGTTCTCCTTTAAATCCTCTGGGCTAGTATTATCCAGGATTTGTGTGGCCTTAACTGTGTTATATTGAGGTGATGTTGTTGTTTTCGTTTGTTCTCTAAAGATGATATTGTCTAGGAAAGTCTTTTGCATGGCTGGCGATGAGGAAGTTGTGTTGGTGCTGGTATGCATTGCAACATTGTGTTGCATGTCCATAAGGCGCGAGGATAAGAATTTCATTAGTTTCCCTTTCACCTCATCATCGATATATTGTTGCAGTAAAACTTGGGAAATTTGATCGGCTGCGTGGACATAACCTGAACGGAAGGATTCAACATGGGCATTAAGTGTTGTGGTACGTAAAGCCAAATTGCCGCGCTGTTTCAATTTGCGCATGTGCTCCACAGTTAATTCTAATATATCGGCTTTTTCCAAGCGCGTAACATGTTCTCCTTCCTGTGTCAAACATTCCACCATTAAATCCTTGAGATCGTCTAGACACTTGTTGATGCGGGCGCGTCTTTTTCGTTCCAGCAAAGGCTTCATAACCTTGCGATACTGATAAGTTTTGGACATTTCCATGACCATAATTTTGATTTCTGTTTTAGTTTTCTTATTAACTTATTTGGTTTATTTTACTTATTAGTTTTGCACTTTATCTTAAAATAAGAATTTTAATTATTAGACGTATTCCTTTTTTGCGATCAAGCTCAGCGCGTTGTTTAAAGCTCGAGTTTTGTATTTGAAATGAGACCTAATCTTGTTTGGTATTTAGTTTTTATATTATGCTTTCAAAATTCTCCTATTTGTGTTTAAATTTTTTTTTGGTTTTTTTATATTTTCTCACACTGTTGCTGGTTGTTTTGTTTGCTGTGTGAACCCATAGATTCGAACGAATGAATGTTGCTGTCTGTTGGTTGGAAGGTCTGGCTGGCTGTTGGTTGAATTGGCTGTCTGTCTGGTTGATGGTGTTTTCAAAACGTATTAAGCGAACCGTAACAGACATACAGAAACTGAAAAAGAAATACTCATGTATTCGTTCCCATTGGAAAATATACCACTAGGGTTGCCAAGAAGAAATTGGTAAATTGCGTTCGTTTGTTAATTGATGCGGAAAATACAGGTTGCTAGTAAGAGGGTTGATTTGCATATGATTACATTCCGATGGATTTATTCTATAAACCTACCTGTCAAGCTGAGGTGTATGAAATTCTGTTTGTCAAATAATTGGCTGTGTACGAGTATTTTTTCATACTAAATTAATCAAGCAATAAAGTTTTAAGGCACCGAATCAGTTTAGATGGCTTTAGACCCGATGCAATAAAATTTATTTCAATACAATAATTAGTTTTGTTTTATTGAACTGTTTATGCTTTTTATTCCAAATTTTGATATTTGCTTTCAGGCTAAAGTTTATTGAATTTAATTTTCATTAAATTATTTTTATGAAGAAAGGAATTTTGCAACATGGAGTTAATAAAAATTGATTGATAATTGTTTATTCTTGACTCAACTGGGAATCGAACCCAAGTTTTCACGGACAGGTTACCCTGACTCAATACTCTAAAATTTAATTTTTAATTCTAAAGAATATATAATATTAAAATATGTTTTACGATAAAAGTAAATCAGAGTTGTACGAATTGCAACATCTTATTTTATATGGTAATATCAGCTTCGGCTTTTAGGAAATTTTGGTTAAATAATAAAATCTTCCTAAACACCTAAACCCCTAAAGAACGGGAGGTTTAGTTCTAATAACCAGAGAACAGTTAAATATGCAATTGTATGTTTTTCCTGGTGCTAACAGAGAAGAGAGAAACAATAGTGGAGTTTGATGCAAAGGAAATGCAAAATATTGTAGCTTTTGTTTGCAATCCAACAACAAAATACACAAAATTGCAATTGTCACATAATTGCCAGATACTCGAATAGCTGATATTTGTAAGTCTATGTTCAAATTAAAAAACATTTGCTGCGAAACATATGAGCTTTATAGTGAAAAGGAAAAGACGTGTGGAAAAGTGCACTTTGTTTCGTTTACAAGCAGTTTTTGTAGTTTTATTAATTGAATGAATAAAGAAAAAGAAAAAATGGCATACAAAATACCTAAATGTTGTAAAACAAAAGTTTCATTGTATGGACACGATTGCAGCTTCAAAAGAGAATTGATGAAAGTTTCTGTAGCCACTGTTTCATTATATGGACGAGGACTATACAATAATTTAAAATCGTCAAATAAATCTTCTAATGCTTCATTTTAGGGACCAATAATTCTGTATATCGGCTGATTCCTAATTTGCACCAAGCTTTGTAAGGTTGCTTTAAATACCGCTTACTGTCAACGACAAATTTATTGCATTAACAAACAGTTGCAACCTTAAACGTATTAAACACTGAATACCGCTAGTATATTTATCCGTTTAAGAGCTTTTTATAAATTTTGGCATCGAGTTGTTTGTGCATATTTTACCCTCTAAGCATTTTTTACATAATTTAGTTAAAATATAAAATAACTTGCCCTGCATAACTTTGTTTGGAAGAGCACAGGACTTCTAACCGGTTTCATATAGGGAACTGTCTCGAAAATTCGTCTGTAAAAAGTAAAGAGTGACTCTCTTTTTGCCACGTTAAGCCATCAATGCATTAGGGTTGCATTTTAGACCCATGTTGCTTAAATTTTTTTCTCTTTCGCTTAAGGTAAAGCTAGCTGTTGCGCTTTATACTAAAACACAAAGAACTTATTAATATAACAATATTTCTTTGGGAAACAATTTAAAATGCTTGGTGGCATAAAGTGGCAAAAACCAACTTTTCTGTAGAAATGCTTGTTCATTTATATGCAACACATAACTTGCAAACTCCTTCTCGTGTGGAATTTATCGAAGCACTTATCGCAAGCTAAGTTCATTATTAAGCTTAAGTTAATATTAAGTTGACAGATAGTAATGTCTTATCTGTCAAAAAGCGTCTGTTATCTGCCGGTTAACGTTAAGTTATAATAATGGTCATTAGTTTAATAATTAATGAAGAGATCTTTTCTTCTTTTATTATTTGAATGGCAACTCTCTTTTGTTGCTCGTTATCTCTCTCTTCTCTCTATACACAAATCAACTACTTTATTGAAGTCCCATTGCTACCGATCATTGTATGCACTTTGGCTCCGTCGAATGCTACGCTTGTGCCAATAAGAGCATACAAATATAAATATATACGTACATATACATAAATATTTTTTGCTGAATACTCGTACAGATAGCAGTAGAGTGTAACCAGACAGTGGGATTTTATAAGGCAATCGAAAATCCATAAAAAGCTTATCAACATTGTAAAAACAGATTAGAAAAAATCAAGTGCTACGAATGCGAATGAATTAATACTTTATGTCCCCTTCCATTAATTTTTTGTCTGATTGTCAAAATATCAAAAAGAAAATCTTTTGAAAAAATAAATTTTTTTGAAGAACATAAATAGCTGTTCAATATTAAAAAAATGTATATAAATTAAATTAAATTATATATTTTATTATAAAAAAAAATAATAGTGAAAACTTAAACAAAATTTAAACTTTCCATTCTTGATTTTCTTTGTATTCTTTTATAAAAACACAACTCTGATAATGTTAAAAAAAATTTCAAAAAATGGCGAGGGACTGTTGAATTTCTTTACATTTTTTTGACGTTTCATAACAAATTGTTTTTATACTATTAATTTGCGTCTACAACTGACATTATTTGCTGTTATAACATGATGTTATAAAAGCGCTGTTAAAACATTTGCAATAACAACCGTATTATAACATGAGCAAATCTTTAACATGATAAGCCTATACTTAACATTAAAATTTTATTAGTGTTAATGTTACAATGTATTACGACTTTGTAGAATCAAAATATGTAATATGAAATTCTCTCCGTGTTTAAAAGAAAAAAATAAAAGTCTGTTGTAAGTATATTTCATGTTTACACGGATGGTTTAAATACAATCAAAAATAATAACAAAAATGCAGATGGTTACAGTTTTACAATTTTTACAAAAACAACTTGAAAATTTCCTGAGTTGATTTAATTTTTTTTTGTAATTGTATAAAAATGCTACCACCTGCAATATACTCTGTTAAAATACAGCTCTGGTGTGATAAGAATACATAAGTTTCTAAAATGGTTTAGAAAAAAAGTATTTAACGACTGCTTGTCAGATTTTGTATTCGTATTCTCTCTTACTCAATACATTATGCTTTTACATGATAAGATTTTCCCCATTCTACATAATTTTTTGCAATGTCGTAATACATTGTATTACCGTGTAAACTAGCCTTGAACATTTCGTGTCAGTTGTAGACTGCATGTTCAGGGCAAAATAAACCACACAAATGGCTTGGTACACACGCACTTTGTTTCCTGTTTCTTTTGCAAATACACAACACAATCATATTTCGTACAAACATTAATTTTAAGTTTTGTTTTGTTTTCTATTTTGCTCGCTATTTGTGAAAATCAAAAAGAAATATGAAAGAAAGGAAGATAATTTGGAGTAAAGAGTTTTTTAAGCAACGAGCTGTTTTGGTTCAATCAATGCTGCTTAAAAAATTAAAATTTACGGTTGATGATTTTAACGCTTCTTCCTCTAAATATCCACTCTGCAAAGTTTTCACTGGAATGGCTACATTTAGTACTGTACACCACAAATATTCAACATGTCTGTCAAATATTAAAAATGTTCAATATTTCTACAAACAAGTCTCAAATGTTTGTCCAAACAGCAAACACCAAAACAAAACATTTGTACAAACGTAAAATTTTGACATGTTTGTCAAAGCATGTGTGTGGTTTATTTTGCCCTTTATACACTTTTAATTTATTTGAGTTTTTGAAATATCGTAAAATTCGGTATTAAAGTACACATGAAATTAAAAAAAAGGTTCTATTAACTGCCGATCAATACTTCCGAATTATATTATTTTAAGGAGCTATAATTACATACTTTTATTATTTTAAGCGCTTCTAAATTTCTTAAACTCACAGATTTCCTGTAACAATGTTTTGAAAAATAATAAGGGCCAAATAAAATTTGTTCTACAGTTGTCGATTTGATCGCAAATCGATTTTTATTTATAGAGGTTATGAAACTTTATTTCTCAAAATTGCTAAATAAAACCCATAAACAAAGTTAACACAATGTGGCATCTCTCGGCCGCTCTTAACGTTAGTAAATCTTTTGCTCACAGTTGGCCATTGATCGCACCACCAACCGTATACTCATCAAAGCTGGGCATGTCTTGTTTATTGTCAATGATGACAGTTCTCTGCGGCCGCTGTCGTATATTTTGTTTTATTTAATTTTTTTATTTTCTGTTTTTTTATTGTACATTCGTATATTTCTTTGTAAACTAAGTACGCAATATACAAGACCGTGGGAAACAGATTTGTCGTGTGTTTCCCACACGATAGACGGATGGATGAATTGCGATGTGATGCGATGCGATCCGATGGATTACTCAAAAAACAAAAACAACAATAACGAAAAAAAAACCAAAGCAAAAGCAATAAAAAAATTTTAAATGAAACAAAAAAAAAACAGTTTACCAACAGAGATAAGGACAGATATAAAAATGTGTGCAATGATTGCGTGATATTAACATTACAATAGCAATTAACAAATTATGGTTTTATTTTGTAAATACTTTTGGTTGTTTTAGAAATTATACGCCTGTTGACGCTTCTTTTTTTGATTACATTTTTTATTTGAAATGACAACAAGTTCGTAAATTTTCTTAAATTTTTTGATGGACGAGTAAATGGAAATTTGAATAAATTTTTTTTTATGCATTTCTAAAGTGGTTAAGGGAAGAATTATTATAGGTTTTTAATGTTATTTTTATGTTTATTTCCGTAAATAACTACATATTAATTTAAAAGTAGCGGCTAACAACTGTAGGTAAATTGGAAAATATCAGCTTTAAAGGTAAAAAAAATTATTTATTTATCGGTTCGAGAAGTGAAAAACTTCTTGGCACGATATAATTGCGTTCATTGATCTTATGAAAAATATAATTTTTTAATAATAGGTATTATTGATATTTACTAAAATAATTCCCATGACTGGAAACTGAGACATCTTCAAGAAATTGTGGTAATTTTTTGTTTAAATCCTCATGCTTTAAGAAGTCAATTTTGTTGTAGCGTTTATTTTTTTAATTTGAAAAATTTCTTGAACAAGAAATTTTATTGAAATTTTACGTTTTTAATTTTGTCGGTTTTTGAAGTTTGTTGGAATTTTTTGTCTTACGGTTATTTGTAATAAAAAGATCTTTGGCTATTTATTTTTCGAACGAATATTTATGAAATTAACGTTTTGATTTAAGTCAAGCTTTCATTTTTGTACTTAGTAAATTCCCATTAACATTATACGATTTAAGTCGCTGCATTTTTGTCGGTTCTTCTCTAAAATTGATTAAATGTTTACATTGTGCAATTTTTATCGCAGCAACTTTTTTGTGCTACCGAGCTTCAATACATTTTTCGTCCAATGAGAGAACTACTCTCTCCCCTCTCGGCCATAAATTTAGAGTCACAGCGACAAAAATCGCACAAAGTTAACGGGCACTAATTCAGTGCTATTTCGGTGAAAGTAGTTTGTCAGATGATGCAGCCGTCCAAGAATGGTTAAATACATTAATATCTCGGTCATATTTTTTCATTTATTACCAATACATAATAACTTTGTTTAACCCCAGCAACGAACGCATTTCTAATTTTTTAAAGTTAAAGGATTTTTTTTGTTTAATTTTATATATATTTTACACTTCTGAATTTTTTTTGGACATATTGGTAAAATATTCGCTACAATTTGGCGAATGCGAAACGGAATGTCGTAAAATAAGTGAAAATTCGGTGATACGTACACGAATGTTCGTAATATCACACACACATAATTTATGAAACATTTATAAAAATCGTGAAAACATTTCTTCTAAAAATTCTAGAGAATCCTTTGACCCATTTTCCTTAGACACTGCAACAAAACATTTGGTTCCTTTTAGGTCCTGTTTCTCTACACACACTGATTTACTCTGCTATTGCATTGTAACTGTATTGGAATGTATTCATTCGTTCGGTTGTTTTACAGTGGTGGTATGCATGCCGGATGGTTCGATGGATAACAATTGTTGTTGTTGCTGCCGTTGCACAGTGCTCTGGTATACTTGTGACGATAATAATAATAATGATGGTGTAAAATTTGCTAGAGCACATGTTTTAACATTAATGCACACACACAGACACCACACCACCAAATCGGCAAAGGAATGAACGAATGAATGATTTTTGTGCATTAAATGTACTTTTTATGCATATTTTTTGCAACTTTTTTTTTGTAATTCTTTTTAAAGATCTAGATTTACAGAAAAAAAATTTACGATGTGGACAAATAAAATGTGAAACAAAATATGAAGAAAAACATTTTTTGAATATATAAAATATCAAAGTGATAAAAATCACAAATTATTATTGGTTGGTAGGTATTGCGATGGCGGCGATGATGATGATGATGTCTACAATTTCATATGATTGTTGAATTTTGCAAATATTGAATTGTTGATTTTAATGGACAGAGAAACATAAATAAATACTGCTTCTCGTTTGTTGGGAAATAATCTTGTGTGTGTATAAAAAAATTTTAAAAGTTTAAAAAGCGAATGATAATTAAAATTTTTTAAATTCAACATCCTTGAAATATTGAAATTATGTTATTTTTTCCTTTTTTGCATCATCATCACTTTAGAAATATTGTTCGCAATGAATCGAAATTCATTACACCTTCATCCAAATGGTCGGTTTAAATGTTCATTGTAAGCTTGTCACACAAAAGTTCTTTCATTGACTGAAAAGGTTTCTTTATAAAAAAAGTTGAAAATATGACTTTTATAATTTTGAAATTTTGTAGAAACATATTTAAAATATTTTAAATATAAAACAATTTTAAAAAGTATTTTTAGCGCAAACGCTTATAATTTGATTTTCTATTATTATAAGAATTTTGACTAAGCTTTTATTTTAAACCACACTTATCTAAAAAATTTCCAATGCTTGCTTAAAAAACACGTTTTTTCTTGACCTTAAATAATTAAAAAAAAAACTATTGCGCGGCTTAAAAATTTTGTAGAAGTCCCTTAGAAATTATTTTGAATATAAATTTTTTTTAATATTTTTTATAGGTATTAAACAAACTTTTGACTTAAAAGGTTTTGTTTTTGTTGTTTTTTTATATAAAAAATTTTACTGAGTTTTTTTTTTGTTGAAAAATTAACAATTCTAAATTTTAAGATAAAATTTTTTTAGTTTTGTTTTTAAAATCCTTTTTGAGCTTTTTATATTAAAATAATTTTTGAGATTTTCTACTGCCTGTTTTTACATGACAAACGCAAAATTCCTTCGTTAAAATTTTTTTTTGTTTATTCTGCACTCGTCATCTAAAAACAGTCAATTAGTTTTTGTTATTTTAATTTGTGCTTTTTTATTTGGACTTTTATTTAAATAAAAAGCTTAACTGATGTTAACTATTATTAAAAGTTTGTTGGGCTTGCTAAGGAAAAAACTTTTCAGTAATTTTAACAAAAATCTCTTTTTTAACTTTTTATTTTAAGTTTTTGTGCTTTTAAAATAAACTGTCTTGAATTTTTGTTTTTAATATATGATTATAAAAAGATTTATTAGCTTTCTAACCTTTCTAAGCTTTTAGATTTGCATTTATAAAAAAATCTTCTTTTAATTATTTTAAGCTTTTTTTCGAAATTTCTTAAAATTCAAACAAACTATTTAAAACTTTTTCTTTATATTTTATTAAAAAAGTTTATTTTGTATAATTATGCTTTTTCAAACCCTGTTTTTTTTTTGTTAAGAAAACTTTTTAAAGTCTTTTGGTTTAATAAATAGATTTTTGCAAATCTTTGTTAAAATTTCTCTTGAACTTTTTGAGATACTTAAAAAGCTTTGATTAAGCTTTTATAAACTTGTTTTTATTTGCTAATATTCAACAGAACTTTAACCTTATTTGAAACAAGAATATACGGGCATGTTCTAGAAATCGAAATGACATTTTAAAAACGAATCTGTAAAACTTCATTACATATTCCTTTTCATCTTACTAATTTTTGAGTACCAATTAGCTTTAAATGAACAACTATCAAAACCTGGAAAACTACCGTCATTTTGTAAATAATTGAGCTTACAATCACGTTCGATTTTAATTTTACTTCATTTCGATTTCTATATATAACATGCCCCTTAGAAAGTTTATTTCATTAAAAAAATTAAATTGTTAATAAAAGCTTTAAAGTTTAAACTTAAACTGCAATTTTATTAAAGCTCTTAAATTCAACTAAAAACAAAATCTCTTTTAAGACTCAGGTTAACTTTTTTAATTTTTGCCTGTTTTGAATTAAAATTAAAGAAGCTATTGAAAGCTTTCTAATTTATTTAAAACATTTTTTCCTTTAAGTAAGACAAAATCCCTTTTTTAATCTGCTTAGATTGCAACGCTGTCTTATATTTCATCATAAATCAACATAAATTTTCTATTAAAATTTCACTTAAATGGGTTGCATACCCAGACGTCACATTTTTTCCTTGTGCACATTTTTAAAAACTTTTTTTTTTCTCAAACAAGAATGGCACGAGTTTTTATACAAGTTAAGCCTTTTACCTTCTGTTTCATGAGAAACGTTTCTTTTTTAAATGTTTTTTTTCTTGCAATTTGCCCCATGGAATACCAATAATCATGTGGCTTGTGAAAAGTCATCTCATCTCATCTTCATCATCGTCATCACCATCAGTAAGTGAAAACTGGTTTTAGTTGGTTTCTTTTTTCTTCTAAAACAAGAAAAAAACTCTTAAACAGTAAAAAAGTCCTACATTTCACATACGCCATGAGTGGGTACTTAAAGTTTGGGAAGTCATAGTGTGCCAAGACAATTTTATAAACAAATTGAAGACCTGGTTGACTGCCTGGTGAGAGTGTGTTTGTTTGTGTGTGAGTACGATGTCTTATTTCATGTGGTTGGGGACGTAAAAAAGCTTTTGGATGTGGTTACGCTGTGTTTTTTTTTCGAAATCTTTTGAGTTTATGGAACTAAACTTGTAGCATAGTTAATGTAGATATAAACTAAACAAAATGGACTAATGAACGTACTTTGCACACGCGGATATTTGGCACGAGCTATATATTCAACAAATAAAGATCTAAAAGACCATAGAGTCAACTAGCCAGCAAAGCAACGAATCAACTATCCAGGCAGCCATGCAATACCATGCCAGCTATTTAAAGAGACACTGAATGTTTTTTTTTTTTGTAAATAGTTGCTTTTGGAATGAATGCCTATTTTCCATTTTCTGCTAAAAAACAAGTTGTCTAGTTTAATACTTGTTTTGGCTTTAAAATGCCTTTTTAGAGTTTTTCCTTACTTAATTTTTTCTAATTTTATTTTTATTAGTTTTCATTTGAATTAGAGATTCTCATGCATGTCTCATGCTTTTGCTGCAAAGTCGCTGGAATTTCTATAACAAATTACAATTACGATTTTTGTTTGCTGGTTTGTTTGTGCGGATAATGACTAAAATAAATTTATCCAGAAGTGTTATTTTTCCCCCCAGTTTGGAGTGGATTTTTTTCTCTTTTTAATTCTGGGAATTTTGATTTTGTAATTGGAAATATCTGTGTAATTGCATGCATGTGAAATTTTAGATTAAAAAATTTTAAATAGGAAATTGATTTAACTAAAAAGTTTTAGTAGAAAAATATTATCAGTGGGATCACGAATTGCAAGACAATTATTAGGGGTAACTATTAGTTAATCGATATTCGACATTTTAGACGATTTTCTACTTCTTGAAATGTTGAAAATGTTGTCTCCATACAAAAATTCAACTAACGATCGATCGATTTTTCTATATTTTTTTGTTTAAATCTTAACAGAGAATTGTCTTTGTTATCCGTCTTATATAAAATGTGATTTTTCTGATTAACATTTAGCTCCTTAACTAATGGCGCTTTTTTTTTTTAAATAATAATGCATTAAAATTGTGTAATATATTTATCAGGTTACACCCACCCTTACAAAGTGATACATTTTACACTCAACACTAAAGTGTACTTAGCGTGTTAATATGGAATGCAAAGTTTGTACCAACAAGCGATATTCACCACGGTTGTAGCAATTTTCAACACTAAATTTTCTTTGAATTACAATAAGCGTTAACAACCCTGATTTTTAGTAATTAAAGGCAGCGGTTGTTAAACATTTTGCGCTCATGATAAGCGAAAAGGCCTCACCAATTAAATGTCCTTTGTATGATCGACCTCGCAAAACCTGTGAAGGAGTATTGAACTTCTTGCCATGTATTTTACCTTAGCACAGTGAAAATATAGCATTTTTGGTGCAATGTTAGAATTTAATTAGATTTTGTTAATGACTTGCTCTTCATCTCTCCTAATTCTTTTCTCTATCATTAAAGACAAACATATTTCTGCAATTCAAATTGCGATGCTACATTCAAAGTATCTGATATATTTGCAGTTCTTCCAAATATATTAATGGAATCAAACTAGCGAATTTAGCTATTTAATTTCGACGGCATCAAATGAATTTATTCATTTGTTAATGAATTTAGGTTTTTTTTAATGTTAATGAATCATCCAATGAATGGGGGAGGCTTCTCGACTTTGTTTTCGATAATCAGCCAATGCAATTCACATCACGATACAAACTTAGTCTCAACCAAGGCTATGGAGTCGGAGTTGTAGAGTCGGAGTTAAGGTTTTTATACCAAAGTCAGAGTCAAAATACCCACAAAAACTCGCTACCCGACTCCAAAATTTGTCGGCATAACAAATTTAAAATTTTTTTCTAATATTTTCAAAGAAAAAAAATTTAAAGAGGTAAGGTTAGGTTAGAGTTTCCGGTCACAAAGACCAAGCATAGACCAAATAGGCCGCTAGCGTTACCACGTTGTACGATAACCCGCAGAAGAAAGTTATTAAAAGTCATTCCGATGTGATGGTACTCAGAGTACCCCACACTCTCTTGACGAATGCTAGGTGTCTCATTAACCCAATTCCAGAGATTTCCCTGAGACCTTGGAGGTAATGATCTCACATACAGTTTGACATGCAGCGCTCGAGTGCCGGACAGTAGTAGAGTATATGCTCTACTGTCTCCTTTTCCCCTGGTACCCCATATAATCTACAATTGTCACTATTCAGCCGCCACGCCCTCTGGGCGTATACCGCAATCCAACAGTGACCCATTATAAAACCTACGAAAAGTCTACAGTCCCTTCTCGATAGCGATAAAAGAATTTTTATCGACTCTGGATCACATAATCCCCACATTTCTTTGGAAACCCTGCACGGTTTGGTTTTTTCCCAAACCGCCTTTGATCTAATATTCTGAATTGAAGCTGGAATGTCCATCACCCTATCGTATGCCTTCTATGACCTGGTGGCCGCGAACCCAGTAGATGTGTACTCTCTTATTGGCACAGAGTCGCTCTATCTCCTGGACGGTTAAAGGTGTGAATATTCAGGGGAAATCGCCCTGATCGCCGCCTGACTATCAATGAAAAACTTTATGTGCGTGTTCCTAATACTGGAACTACGTGCCAAATCAGCAGCCATTTTGGCCGCAAATATCTCCGCCTGGAATATGCTGCAGTAATCGGGAAGCTTATAAGATTCCCATGTACCCAGTTCCCGGCAGTAGACTGCATCACCAACTCCGTCCTCCATTTTGGAGCTGTCAGTGTAGAAACTGAAGGTCGTATGTCCAGATCGGAGTCCTGCTAACCAGCACTCCTTCTCCAAAGTAACTCGCGGTTTCCTTCCATTAGTCTAACTCGGAATGGTGTAGTGCTACAATATTTTCCCCTTATAAAACTGCCGTGACCATGAGGCCTTTTTACAAATTGTCCCGTCGCCTTTAAGCGGATCGCAGACTTCCTTGCAGTTCCTTCTGCTACTAGATGCATCGGTTGCAAGTCCAGGATGCCATCCAGTGCCGCAGTCGGTGTACTACGCTATGCACCGGTGATACTAAGTTCGGCGAGCCTCAGTACACCTGTTAGCATATTCCGGTACGATATCTTATCCAAGGACGTCCACCACACAAGTATCCCGTAGAGTAAGATTGCTCTCGCCACTGCCACTGCTTTTAAGAGGGTCTGCTTTAAAAAGTTTTAAGTCAGAAAATAAGGACCAGTCTACTTAACATATGTAAATGACTACATTAAAGCTCAATGCAGCATGTCACGTGTTAGAATAAAAAAATCGATTTAAACATTTTCCGAATAATTTTCTTACTACATTTAACCATTTAAAATGTATTGCATTTAAAAAAAGTCAAATAAGGACATTTCTTATGTACATCAACAATGTTAGAGCAGGAGTCGGAGTTGGAGCCCAAGTCGGACTTAAAAATTTCAATCGAAGTTGGAATTATAACTTTTTTTTTGACAACTCTACAGCCCTGTGCCCATGTTCTACAACTTCCGCGTTGATTGAAACGTGAAAAATGAAACAAAAATGCTATGAATTAAAACAAAACTGTTATTCTCACTTGACTGCGTCTGTACCATTTTAGGCGAGTATAGCTGTTACGTAAGGAACTTTCTCGCCAATTTACAGAAAAAGTGTGTGTCGGTAAAATTTTTGTGGGAAAGTTCCTGCTTTGAACTGTCAATAAACTCACGAATAAAAAAGGGGTGTGAAAAAATTTGATCACAAAAAATATATTAAAAATGCAAAATCAATTAATAATAACACTGAAGAGATAAGTATTTTGTTCTTGGTTGATTTTAACATTGTTTAATTATTTTGCTTTTAACATTTTTAAAAATTATACGAATGTTTTCAAAGCTCGTTGGCAAACAACAAATATTAAAGTCGCACTTTACATTATTTGGTATAGCCGTCGTTAAAAATTTTGAAATTTTAGTAAATTTTGGTCGCCGTCAACGACATCAACGTCTGCAATGTCACATCGGCTTCGAGTTGAATATTATGACATTTATAGCGTAACGACGTTATCTCTTTTAATAGTTTACGATATTTTGTTTCACATCTTTTCGATGCGTTCTCACTATAGTTTCAGAATTGTAGAGTACATGGAACTGAGTACTCCTCCCTGGTATCTTTTTTGAACAGATAGCAGTTTTGCCGTGCGCCATTTGGACATTGTCATATTTACCAGTATATGTTTTTTATATTCTACCTATGCGCCAATAAGAGGGTGGTAATAAATCATCCATGACGACTACGAGGTCTCCTGTTTTCAAGTTTGTGGTAACATTTTTCCATTCATATCTTTTGTGAAGGGATTTTAAGTAGTCCTTATTCCATCTTATGACTAATTGATTATGTATAGCTTTAAGTCGTTCCCATCTTTTAAAAATTCTTATTTTTTGATCGTTTTATTCGTGAAAACTCACTATAGGGGTGCCTCTCAGAAAATGTCAGGGAGCTAGAGCAGAGAAGACAGCTGTATTCTCAGACATATCAGAAATAAGGCGGGAATTTGTAATTCCTTCAGTTTGGGTTAATATTGTTGCAAATTTCTCAAACGTTAGCTTAAATGACACTTTAACTCTTTAAATCAAATTGGAAACTCTCCCTCCCATAACCACCCAAGTAATGTGCTTGTGGTGGGATGAATATCCGTTTGTCCGTGTGTTATATATTTTTGAGCAATGCCTACAGATGCAGACTTTATAAATGAGCCTCTTTTTAATAGTCGACTTGCTCCAACAAAGTTCCAATCATTTTCAGAATAAATCCTGAAGGGAAGTCCCCTTCTCCCGGTGAAGCGATAAAATGCTGCTCTAAAGGCTGCTGAAGACAAATCTATAGGAATGCTGGACATTGGCGCTTTATTTATTGAAAATAGTTTTTTTCACCTTAATTAATAACAAATCTATTTGCTTAACTTATTTCCTAAATGTTCTAGGAATTTCAGCTCGTGTATAATCTCACTTCAAAATTCTTCGTTTTTTTTTTTAGTTTTCTATAAAAATCCTTAATTGATTTTTTATCTGCAGCACTCTACCTTCACAGCAGGATCATAAATATTATGCCTTCCATAATTTTGTCAAAATATTGTAATGTTTTCTTTATCTACTGGTCTAACCAGATACAACCTGGCAATGGAAATGGCTTTGGAAAAGTGTGTAAATGCGTGTGTAAAAGAATTTAAAAGAGATCTTAGACCAGAACTAAACAGAACAGCTGATAAGAGTGTTAAACCATACAAAAGAAATAAACGACATGATTTGAATTGTAATGATGTGTTCGTTTGTTCTTTAACTTTTGTTTTTATTATTTTCTTTTTTTTTTCATTTTTAAATGCAGTCCTGGCTGCGTGGGAACTATTCGAAAATCCTTATTCCCACGGATTGAAAACTAAAATCAACAACAAATCTATACAAAACAACCTGCTTTCATCTGGTCTTAAGAAAACCCAAAAAATTTTACTTTTATATGTATTTGTAGTTGTTATGCACATGTATGTACTTAAGAGATATTGTAGTATATTTTGTTGTTGTTGCTGTATGTTTTAAGCCCTTTGCATTATTATTATAATTTCAATTTGAGTGTGAGTAAGTAGTCAATCGTTTGGATAAACGAGGTTGAACGTAAAATGTATCTTAAAGTCTCTTAGAATTTTAAACTACGTAGTTGAAAATTCTGGGAAATGGAGTTATTGACAATGATATATGGATCTAGGTTAACTCTCATGTCAATAAGAAATGCAGAAATTATCACATGGTACATATAAGTTTTGCTTTAATGCGGATTTAAATAAAATGTAGTTTGAAAATGCTATTTAAACCTTCTCTTTTGTTAATATTTTGGGTTAAATATGTACCTAAGATTTCTAAAGGAAAAACCATATCGGGCATGATGTTGGTGTTTTATCATTCTTTAAGGTGTAATAATTAAATCAATCATAATAATTGTTCCTTTCTAATTTCTTTTTTGGTTTTTTTCAAGCACGAATTCGGGATAAAATCAACTTTATAATACTTGAATCAAGCGCATTTTGAGATCGATTCAATTTTAGTTTTACTTAAATCAATCTCATTTTTGAATTATTTTACGTATGAAATCGTGATTGAATATGGATAATTTAAGTATATTGCGATTGAAAAGCCGTACTTGAATCAATCTTTCTGTACTTGATTCAAGAAAATCCGTACTCACCGTACTATTCACACCGCTTCGCATTGATTTGAGTACGGATGGGTTGATTTTTCTTTTGAGTGCTTTGTTATTTTAGTAATTCTAATATCTAATATTTTTGAAAAAATTTCAATTTAAGTGACATCATATTTTTAAAAACTTAAATAACGGTTATTTTAAAATTTTTCGAAAACTGTTTTACTTTTGACCTTTCTGACTGCATATTCGGATACAGTGGACAATTTCAAATTAGGGCAAGAACTGTTACATAGTACTTTTTATATTGGCACACATAGAAAAAGACTGCGTGCTTTTGAAATACTTTTTTGAAAGCGTTTTTTTTTCTTACAAAAGAAACTTAAGTCTCTGGAAAGTTGCGAAAAAGTCGATAAATTTTTTTAATCGAATCTTCACTAAAAGTGTGGCAACATGATTCAATTGCCCAACATTTTTATTGATAATAAATAAACAACAAAGCCGATTATCACCGAACTCTATTCCTTAATCGAAAAAGAGGAACAAAGAAACTTTTCTGCCTGTCCTCTTAACTGACGGTCCATTATCAAGTCCGGATATGTAACGCCGCGTTATTTTTTGTTGCTGTTTGTGAACAAAATCAAAACAAAAATATTATTTTTTGTGCTAATTTTTTTCTGAGATTTCTTTTTGGGGGCAAAAACAAGTAAAACTTGGTTAACGAATGCAGTGTTGAGTAGTAAAAGCCTGGTAGTATACTGCCATTGGTGCTTTTGTTGCTATTAACTTCACTGTAGTTCGCAGTAATACGCAGCTGATAACGGGCATAGTTTGTTGAGATTATTCTTAAGGTAGTCGTCAGTGTGTACGTCCGTTAGTCAGTTAAGCAGCTACTCATTCTGAAAAATACGACAGAGATTGTTTGTTGGTTCCCACAGTTATAAACTTCCTTTTTGGCAATTTTTGTTGTTGGTCTTACTGTTGAAACGTTGCAAACCAATCATCTTAAAGAAGCTGAAGTTCATGCTAACGCTGTTGCAGAGGATGATTATGACGATGATGATGGTGATAATGTTAATATGTATGTATGTTGGCTTATAACGAGCGGAAAAGAATCGAATTTTCTAGATAGAATATGAAATTATTATGAATTTTAGCCTGAGAGCACCCACCTGTTATTTCGTGGCACAAATTCTGGAGACACACACTCTAGACATGTGTGTATACAGGGTGTGCTAAACTTGTGCAAGTTTAATATAAGCTTAAGTCTAATGTACGACAAAGTGAAATTTAATCCCTCTTTTCAAAAGAACTAAATTTCAAGTTGCTTTTGTTTTTTAAAAGTTCTTTATTATTGAAATTAGTTTGTTCTTATTATGATTTCTTTTCTTTTATTTGTCCCAAATTTTCTAATTGGCTCTTTTTGAAATCGTTAAGAAATGTGAGAATTTTTTTTCTCACTGTTGATTCGTTTGATTAATTTTCTCCTTTGTTTTGGACCCTGTATTATCATTATAATTTTATAATCTTTTTTCTTTGTTGTTGTTGAAGTTTTTTTAGTAGTAAGATGTGTGTGCACATGGATACGATACATTTCCTGCAAGTTATTGAAACCTATTTTGTTAATGTGACGTCATTTAGTCTTAATTTAACAGGGTCGCGGCATAGACTACTTCTAGAGAAGGGGTAAGATAAATTAGGCGACAGTTAAAATATTTTTTTCAAAATGAGAAATTTATGTGTCATTTTATTTAGCAAATTTACAAAATGGGTGAGATATTTACTTCGTTTTTTGCAAAAGAAAACTACGAGTATACTTTGCTACAAACATTAATTTTGACAGCTGATCAAGAGACTCGAGCACACACCTTACAATCGAAACAGTAGTCAACTTGAAAAAATCAAAATCTTTTGATTTTTCTTCAACCAACTCGACAACCGTCATACTAATTAATTGACAAAGCCATACATGCTTTGATTTGGACAACAACCGACTGAGTTGACAATTGGGCTGCTTTAGTCAAAAAACAGTTTTGTCCACTGTTGTTGTGGGTTCAGCCTTATATGTATTCATGGATAGCTTTTAGAAACCAGACACTTATTACACCTGCTGCTGTGAAGATTAAAATGAGTAAGAGAATGAGCATACCATCACTGTCCCGCACTATGGGATCTGCTCCTTTCGAAGAACTGTCTGAAATTTTTTTAAATTGATTAGGGCTTTCGATATCGGTCGAAATGTTTCTTTTAAATTGTATTGTAGTTTGATTTAGATGGAATGCTATAATTTTTTTCCTGGAGTAAACTTCGAATAGAATTAGTGACATCACAATGGATCAATAGGTAGAATTGTAATGGACTATGTTCAAATTTGTGAAAAATGTTGAGCAACATTAATTATTTTTTCACACAAACATTTTGACATGTATCAATGTTACCTATCATGCGACATTGTTTTGCGTATGCAAACAAACCCCATATGTATTTTAATAAAAATTATTTATTTTTAATAAAAAAGAAAGTAAATATGGATAAAAAAAACTGCTACCGGTTGTGTTATTTTAATTTTTTATTTCTTATTTAATAATCAGTTCATACTTTTTTGCTTTTGCTTAATATTCCACGTGAAATGTGCAGCTTACATTATTTCGCAGTTGTAAAAAAATGCTGCCAAAAACATTTCAAAACTTTTTGACAAAATGAACAGAGTACAACTCTATCTATCAACATTATTTCATAGATATCCCGCACAAGTTTTTTTCATATGCGTTTTGACAGCATTTCACGTGAAATGTTGAACAGAGTACCAGGCTTTACCTAAAATTGTCGATATTTAATTAGCATTTAATATTGATTTTTTTGAAATTCCGTTGATTATTAACAACATTAAATAAAAGAAAGATATAAATGAGGGTTTAGAACTTTTGTTATTCCCTGCCATAATCCCAATTTTGTACTTCTTCCAACAATGAAACTTCGAATGAGAGGTAAATTCCAGGTTTTTTAAATATTTGGTTGCAAATAAATATGGCCATTTATACACAACTTATGTATATTTGAAAGAAAACTTTAAATCTTTTGCATTTAGAGCAATGCAAATTTGCCATCAGTAATAAAAACTTGGTGAAAATGTTACTTGTGTCATAAAAAAAACAAGTTTTAACTTCAAAATCGCTGAAAATTTTGGGTAAGAATACATGAAAGTCAGGTCAAAGTTTTCGATAAAAATTAAATAATCAAATATTTTTTTAAACAATTACTCAATCGAAAAATGAAATTACTTTTTTAGGTTATCATGTCAATTAGATGGTTACAATAAATAATTGTTTTATTTATTTAAAATCAACACTAAATCCTGGGTACGCTAGTCTAATTAAATTAAATTAAATTAAATAGTTGCAGGTTCAATTCCTGCCAGAGCATTTGATCTGTTTCACTTAAGAACATAAAATCTCCTCAAGGTATTCTTACTGCTAAACTGCAATATTCCGGTTTTAAATTTCTATAATATTTTTGAGACCCTTAACATTTTGAAAAATTTGTACAAAAATTAAAGGTTGATTTAAAGATTTAAAAAAAATAGCTTAAATGGAACTTTCATGGGACTTAAAAATTCACGTTATATTATTATTATTATGTATAACAGAGTTTAAAATCCTACTTCTTTAAATTACAGTGAAAGCAACAATGTTTTAATATATAAAAAACGCTTGAAAATCCTAATTAACAAAGAAGACGATATAGTTTGAAGATGTACAGCGAATATTCCAAAGGAATATTTTTCTCAATTATTTTTAAGAACATCGACAGCAAACCTTTTTCCATTCATTATTTTAAGCCCCATGCAGTTAAGCTTGTTTTCAAAACCCATTTACAGTTTTTTATAAACTCCCTCCTGTTTTTCAAGGGAATTCTCTTCGAGTGAAATTTTCATTTTTTCGAAAATAATTTGAAAATTGTGTTGACTCAAAACGCAACCAAGAAATGCAGTTATCATAATTTCGGTTGTAGTTCATGCAATAGACGCCGTTGTTTTATCCTGTTGGAACCACATGTTCTCCAACTTTAATTCGCCCAGTTAAGGTATGAGAAAGTTGTTCAGCATGGCTCAGCAGCCAGTGGGTGTAATGGCTCTAAGTCTGTGTTATACATACATATATAGATTTTCGATACCCCAGAAGCGATAATTTTGGGTTTTCACGTATCCACAAAGATAGCAAGAAGCATTGTTTAGTTAATTTTCTCGTCTTCGAGATTCAGAATGGCACGCGTAGAGAAGAAACATGTTTAAATATGGTCACCTCCAACAAAACTATGTTAAAGGATAATTTAAAACATAATATTTTTAATTTAACCATATTATTGTCACCGACAACCATATTATTGTCAAATTAGTCCTCAATTAAGAATCCACAACCATATTATGGTTGCCTCTAAACATGTTGTTTAGACAACAAATGACAATGATTTGTTTTCAAATTTACAATAATATTTTACTATTTTCTAAGAGCAACATGCTATGGTTGAAAAACAACCAAGCTATTATAAGGGCTAAACATATTTTAGTTATTATTAACCATAACATGATCGGTGGCTATCTGTGATAATAGTATTGTGTTTTTTTTTTGTGAACTGTTCAATGGTTTTTAATCCAAATTTTGATATTTTAATTAGGCTTAAGTTCATCAAATTTAATTTTCATTAAATTATTTTTATGAAGAAAGGAATTTTACAACATGAAATTAATTAAAATTTATTGATAATTTTTCATTCTTGACTGACCTGAGGATCGAACCCAGGCAACAACAAAATTATTTAGTATTTTTGATTGTTTTTGCTTTCAATGAAATTGTCGGCGTTGCGTTTTAGGCAATAAGACCCTTAATGTTTTTGGCATCGTAACCAATACTACAATTTAATTGTGTAAAAATTTGTTTAAATCATCTGACGAAATTCCTGCACTTCTCCTGCCCCACTCTTAGAACCCCGCTCCTGGCCTGTGTTAACCTTATAATTTAAACATTGTAAGAACGAAGGTAAATTTCGTACAAAACAACAACAATAAAAAAAAGCAACAAACTACTAAAAAAATAAAAACTGTTTCCCACACTTTTTTTGGGACTCTGCTCTGCTCCGGTACGTAGACTGTATATGGGATCATTTTTTGTACTGCTGCCTTTTAAATTTAGTTGTTGTTGTTTTTGGCATTGCTGTTTGGTTAATCTGTTTGTGAACGATGACAAGCAATCGATGTGTGCTACCTGCATTCATTCTTTGTTGCTTTTACTGCTGGCTGTCTTGGCCGTTGTGTTGTTATTGCTGTTGGTATTGCCCTTACAGGTTATTTGAGTCGCCCCAAACATGAGTATGATGAGCACTCGAACTATCTGCCATGGGCATAAAAGCAAAGGCAAACCAAATCATGGGAAATGTACACAACAGCAAATGAATAAAACAGCAACAACAACAACAATAAAAAAAACCCAACGATTCCTGTTAGAATGTGCATGGGAAGTGCAGTTTGTTTCTCACAATGTGCACTAGCCCAGCACTCTTGTGTTTGGCTGTCTGTGTCTGTTTCCCAGAGTTTGTCCGTCTGTCTGCCGGTGTGTATAAATTACGTTAAGTGTGCGTGTAGTGAATTTTTGTGTGAGTGTATAAGAGACTTATAATACGATCTTCTCAATGTTTTGATCGACTCAAGTCGGACGTTCATATAAAATTAAGTGCTGCTCAGCAAACCAGCATCAGTTTATAACAAACTTTCACGGCGTTAACACACTTCAGGAATTAAATAAAGAATATATTTTTTTTTGCAAATTTGTTTTTCTTAAGAATTTTTTTATTAATTAAATAATATTAACAAATAAAATATTTATGCAAAATGTTTACGGATACTAAAAATTTGGCAAACCTAACTGTCAACACCACAAATGCAGCAGCTAAACAAAACAGCAGTTACACTTATGAAGAAGATAAATTTAAATTGAATAAAATGTGGAAACCCATATTACGATTAATGTCCCGGAAATCAGCTTTGACAAAAAATGGCAAACGTGACAATAACAGCACCATACCAAACAATGTACATCTGAATAATGCCTCCCAATACTCCAATGTCAATAAAGATTCAATGGCAGCATTAGAGGACTCTAGTTGTATAAACCACAAACTGTCTTTGGAGGAATTTTGGCAGCAGCACCAGCAGCAACAACCACAACAGCAAACATTACAACATCAAATCCCCTCAGAACCTTTGGAATTTTTAAGTAAAGCCAGCATAGACAAAACCCCCTTGGATAGCTGCACGAATTGTGTTTATGGTCGCAATTGCCAACATACCATGGAACTAAATGAAACCGCCCAATCATATGCCCAACCCCACCATCATCAACAAACCATCAACTATTTTGATGCCGAAGATGGTTGTTTCGTTTGGTCGGACAACAGCACAGGAGAAATTGATGAAAATGCTTTGAGAGAATGGTTATGGCAAAATTCTTGGCAGTTTGCAGAAAATGCAACCATGTGTTGAAGAAATATAAACATACAGCCATGTCATCGATTACAACTCTGTGTTAAAAAGATACACAGAGCTGCTGTTTAAATTTAAACAAAATATCAATAAGGATCTCAATCTGTTAGTGAATTTTTTACATCAAACAACCCCAATCCAAAACCCGCCTTAAGTTTAGTTCTATTGTAGTTTTAATTAGTTAATAATTCTATTTAATTGTTTATTTTAACTGTTGTTTTTTGCAATAATAATTTAATTGTGATAATGTTATTAATTATTTGTTAGACATTAAAAAAAATTCTTAATATTATGAAATCAAGAAAAGAAATAATGTTATAGAAACTTAAGACCAGTGCAAAATGGAAAAAGATATGAAGAAAAGAGAGACAAGATAACAAAAATATAAAAAAAGAATATTGAATGATAAGAAAACAAATTGAAGTTTTATTTTTCGATAACGAACCGAACCGAATTTTAGTAATCGATTAAAAATTTTTTTTAAATTTATTTCTAGTTAGTTTAAGAAAATTTAAGCATTTTTAGATTTTCTGGTTTTCTTACAAAAAATTAATTTTTGTTTAAATTAAAAGTGGTCAAAAATTAAAGACTATTTTCAGATTAGGCGAACATTAAGCGACAAAGAGCCATTTCAATATTTTTTTGATTTCCTTTAAAAAAAAAAACATTTCTGATTGAAAATAAAATTGGTCTCAAATTAACGTTTCTCTTTCGCTAGGAGCAACATTTAGTTGAACAAAATAAGCGATTAAAGATTTAAGTCGTTCTTCAATTTAGGGAAATTAAGCCATTATTTTTATTGTGAAAATTTTATGTTTCTTAAATGCTAATGATCATGGATTTCCGTTATTTTTAAGTTAAGCTCAAACATTAGTTAGACTCAAGAAGTCGATTTTTAGTTGAAAATAAAGCATGTTTTTTTAATCCCAAACTTACGAAAAATGTTACATGTCTAACGAACTGCCCTACTGAATTTTTGACATTTATAATTAGCAGGGCAAGTTTTTTATGCATTTTGCATTAAAAATATGCATTTGAATATTTTTCAAGTTTTTCTAATAATAAAAAACTTTGTATAGATTTGCATATTATGCTGGTTGGCAGTCGGTTTGAACAAAAGAATTGCTTTTGAGCCAATCTGTTGCAAATAGCAAATAAAAATATGTGCGTTCTTTTCTTTTATATGCATTTTCTTATATCGAAATTTTTAACAAAAAAGAAAGAAAGAAATTATGTACATCGGGTTAAGTTTTTCTAAAATAAACGTACTCTGAACAATTTTAGATGTTTTGTTTGTTTTTATTTGAAAATGCCAAAAGAAACTGAAAAAGACAAATGCTCGGTAGGGCCGGTTTACACACGTCAAGTTTAAATTTTTAAATCAAAATGTTAAGGCCCAACTATAATATGCATGAAACAGAAACATTTTACTAAAAATATATTTATTAGTCTTTTACTTTAAAAAACATTAGCAGCAACTACAAGTTTATGGTTGCCAATATGAAACAATATGGACACAGAAATAACAAGTTTTTAGTTGACAGATGCCATTGGTAATATAAATAAATAAAAATGACAACACATGTTGTCATTTGTTAATTTTGTTTTTGACTTTGGGTTGAAACTTATATTTTCTTGATTAAAACTCATATTTTCCATTTAAGATTTATGTTTTTCTACTAAAAATAAATACAAAAACTGAACTTGCAAATTGGTTTTTGTTTGTTGTTTTCTTACGAAGGCAATGAAATTAAGCAATTTGTTCTTTCATTTTGTTTTTTCTTTTTACCCACTTACAAATACAATTCGAGTCGGAAAAAAGACAACCAATTGTAGGGAAATGTAAGAAAAGATAAACTCACTGTTTATTGTTGATGTTTTGTTAAGGCTTTGATATTGTAACGAGTAAGACTTTAAGGGCTTATAATTCTTATTCGCTTTAGGGTTTTATTTGTATAATCACCCTTATCGTGGTTGGCGTATTTAAAATACGCCTGCGACTGTTTCGTAATAGATTAAAGAGAAGGTGAACTTATTTTCTTTAATCTATTACCAAACAGTCGTAGGCGTATTTTAAATACGCCAACCACGATAAGGGTGAATATGTTCAGCTTTTCTAAAATCTTTCCTGATTGATCTGGCCTAAGTAACCAGTGAAATGCGCAAAAAAGCTAGCTTTCCCTCAACAATACATTTCAGTGTATTTATCAAATATGAACAATTGGAAATTTAGCACGTCATACAGAAATCTTATTATATTTTATTTAATTTACAAATTTTTCAAGCAAAGTTCTTGGTACACTTGCATTGGTAATCACAACTCAAAACAAGTCAGAAAGTATAGTCGGTCAACCCGACCATATGAGACCCTAAACCACAGTTTATAGGAACAACGTTTTGCAAGTGTTCTCTATTTGGGACCCATGGGCAATCATATACCCACAAGAACAAAATTAAGTAATTGTGTGAAGGATTCATATAAAAGTTCTTTGTGTCGAATATTATGTAGATGTCTTCCTCTATATGAAATTCGTTCGTCTTTAATTGATTTTAGGAAAGGGGTTTATATTAAATTCGGTAAGATGATTTTGATTGCAATAAAATAAGTTTTGAAAAATTTAATAGAAATACCAACATAATGAGATGGTTTATGGGCACACAGACCCTTTTAAGGAAATAAGCTTGGAGGGGGAAGGGGTGGTAATGTATCAAATAGAACCTATGTACCAAATTTCATCAAATTATCTCAAAAATTGCGACTTGTACTTGGCGCACAGGGTTTCCAAGGAAAGCCGGAAGGACATCATTGTATCGACTCGAAAACTAAAAGGTCTAGCACCAATTTCTTAAGGTGTAACACACATCAGCACACATGCAAAATGCCCTCGACTATTGTGGTGTGGGTACAAAAAGAAAACTTTTATATTTTTGATGTCATTTTATTAATTTATGAATCATTGTTTCGTCACTTTTCTTCATTTTGTCAGCTCAGAATTGGTTTGCGCATATCATGGTTAAATTACCTTGATATGCGCCAAACCAATTCTGAGCTGACGATTTTTAGATATTCTTAACAAGATTCCTGTTGTATAACTTTGAAAGCTATTTTACCCTTTTTGGCCAAAGCACAATTGAAATTATCCATGACACATTGATTGCTAACCAAGGCACGATATTTCCCATTTGAGACACAAACTGGCCTGTAAATCATAGAGCAGGGCTTCATGCACTCGGGTATTTGTAAATCCAAATTGTCTAGCTTCTTAACCAATTCATTTAAATCAGCAACCAATTCGGTGGTACACCAGTCCATATCGGTATCAACAAATTCTAAAAATAATATACAATTACAAACTTTTACTTAGGGAAAAAATTTAAGAGTGAAATACTTTGTAGAGCAGAACGTTCCAAACGACAATTGCTGACTTTTAGTTGACACTCATTGACGAATTCCTTGTACATTTTGCCATTCCAAGCGCACACTGGACCGTAAAGTAGTGGACATATTTTGGGACAATTTTGTTCATCGGTTGACACTGAGTTGGCAGTAGTAACGGAGACTAGTGCCAAAGCCATCAATAAAGTTGCACTGGATCTTACAAACATTTTGTTAAATTATTTTTTGACTCCTGGAATTTTCAACTTCTTTTTTTAGTGGTTTTTATTATTATTTTTTAATAAAATATCTTTAGCTTCTTGTTGTCTAAGTGTTTTATGATTTCAAACTGTTTTGGAAAAAACTTTAAATACTAAATATTTGTTAAAATTTCCATGTTATCTTTTGGTTTTGGTTTGATAAGAAACCTCACTTTTATTGCTTTATCTTCAAACTGATTGGTTTTGATTATAGCTGGTGTCAATACAAAAAAATATTTACTAAAAGAGATTGTTTTAATAACAATTTCACTGATGGCCCATAAACATGGGCCAAGATAACAACCATTCTATGAATGATGCATAAAATTTAACAATTGTGTTTTCTAATGAGTGTTTGTTTACTAATTTGGTGCTTTTTTACATTTAGGTAAAAGATACCTGAGAGATATGTATCTACATAAAAATCTTGTATCAAGAAGTACGTAATTAAAAAATAATTAATGTTCTAAATATAAAAGATGCGTTGTTTTTAGCAGACTTGTAAATAAAATTCGAAAACAATAAAAAATTTTATTTTGCTAAAAATCGAAAATATATTTAAATTTAAAAATGCTGTTACTAAGAACTAAGCTAATTCGGAATAAAATTAACTTTATAATACTTGAATTAAGCGCATTTTGAGATTGATTCAAACTTACTTTTACTTAAATCAATCTCAATTTCGGATTATTTTAAATACGAATTGGGATTAAAACAATTTTATAATTCTTTATTCAAGCGCAATTTGTGATTGAATCAATCTAATTTTGACCTACGTCAATATCATTTTCGGATTATTTCAATTACGAAATCGGGATTGAATATGGATATTTTAAATATTTTTTTAGTTTTAATAATATTACATTAATTGAATAAATAAATGTTAAATAGGATCTTTGGGGATAAGAAATAGCTATTTTGGGAATGAAAAATCGTAAATTGGGGATAAGGTATAAAATAAAACTGGGAACCCTGGATCAAACATCTCTTATTGAGTTGATTGTCGAAATAATTTTGTACATTTTCTAGAACTTTACTTCTTGTTTGGATTTCAGTTTAACACGAAATTATTAAAAATACTGTAGGTTTTCTAGTTCGACTTTTTTAAGCATTATTTTTAGTTCTGATTAGGGACCGGATTTTTATGCAGTTTAAATCGAGTTTTATGCGCATAAAACATACACTTAAAATAGAAAAATATGCGCTTTAAATTGAAAAAATATGCACTTTAAATTTTTCCTAACACATTTTTTAATCATAAACAAATCATTAAAATAACATAAAACCCCTAAAAATTCAGTCTCGTTAACGAAAATAAGGTACACCAAAAAAGCAGAAGTAAAAATATAGTAAAACACAAAATATAAAGTAAGATTTGCGAACCTTCACATAAAATTTTCATATACATTAATTTTTCACTACGCTGTTTTCGTAAAAATTTCAATTAAATATGCCAGCAGTTTGTGTTATTGTTTTGTGTCCTTCTTATTTCTAAAAACTTTATTAAGTTTTCCTTAACTGCACACATTCTGTTTATGACATTATCAATTAAAATTAATTTGCATTCTCAATGGATTTGATTTCTCTGATTTTACAATAGTCTCAGAGATAAATCCGTAATTTGAAGACTTAAAAATTATCCGAAATTTTATACTTTGTAAATTTGTTATTTTTTTTTTGGTACTGCATTACCATCGTTCCATCACATCCTTGAATTGTTCCAAATTTTCAGCATAATACACAACTGATTTCAACCACATTGTTGTTATAGGATACTTCTCCTAATATGCGACAAAACGCGATGTGCTTTGCAAAATATTTTTTCCCAAAAATGCAACAAAAACATGCAATGTCAGCAATATATGCAAAAATATGCATTTAAAGCATAATATGCAAAAATATGCACTAACAAATCGATGCCATTTTATTTAAAATTTCTTGATTCGAAAAGATATTAAGTTTATGTTGATCTCAGACTGACGACAACAAATATGCATTTGCATAAGAATCCGGTCCTTGGTTCTTATGAACTTCTAGCAAATATTGCTCATTTGAAGCAGATTGCTCACCCCATAGTGATGATAATGAACATCACTTACTACTTCATGTGATTCATGCGGACTATTTTTGCTAAAACATGTTTTTTATAACTTAAAAAAAATTTCATTTAAAATAAACATACAACTTTTTTCTTACTTCAAAATAGAGAGAAAACGAAATGTAACATGTGTGAAATAATAATTCCCACTTTCCCAAAAAAAAAACAAACCAATTTGAAAAAGGAACACTAAAACTTTTCAATTCTCGAAAAAATTATTTAGAGATTTTGCCAAATTTTTCTCAATTTTATTTGAAAATTAAAAAAATATTCTTCTTATTTCTGGTTAATGCATGAACAACTTTATTTAATTACTACGAATGTTATTTTTGTCAAGCTAATAGGGCCTAAATTTGTCTTCAATGTAAATAAAATTCAACTTTTCTTGCAGTCCTCTAAGGAAAAAATACAACTTTGATGAACATTTTGACTTTTTTAGACAAAAAAAAAATCTGTGATTTTTATTGTTGTCATATTTAAAAGACATTTAAATTCTTTTTTTTATAATTGCTGTTGGTTCTTTTTAGATTTTTTTTGAACAGGGCAAAGTGAAATCCGTTAAAATAATAATTAACATGTGGCCAAACGAGCAAAATGCTTTTGGAATATAAAAAAGCGCTACAAAGTAAAAAATAAAATACCCCATTGTAATACTTTCATGAGCGCGCTTATCGCTTGACTGAGTGAGTGCCTGGCTGCCTTTAGCTGTTTAGCAGGGTGTGTCATTATTATTGTTATTGTTTTCTTGATGTTTATGTTGTAGCTTTTGAAGACATACTTCAGAAAAAGTGTGGGAAAGTAAGAACCTGACTGACTGACTTAAGCAGAGTTTGACTTGTTGAGTGTGCATGTGTAACCCATGGCAAGGCCATAAATTCCTTTGTGTTGTTGGCCGTTTGATGGTCATTAAAATCGCCTCAATGTTTACAAATTGTTTGATAAAAATTATACTCATATAAATAATATACACAATTTACATACACACGTACATAATTGTATACATTCATATGTGTGTATGTATGTATGCATGCAAGTGACTAGTGTAATCTTCAACTGATAGAAATTATCTTAAATTGCTATTAAACAGTCAACAGTCAATTGTTTGAATTCAGTTTTTTATTCTTTTTTTAATAAAAAAAAGTTGTCTTGCAAGCCCAAACAGCAATTGAGTGGTGACCAACTTTGGTCATTTGATATGCTTCACACATCACTGAAGGCCGTAACACTACCTTTTTAGTGATTAAATTGGAAATTCTTGCTTGCGACATGGCACATTGGTATAGCATGGCATGGCATGGACGTTGGTACGTGTTGTAGTTATTTAAAACTAAAATTTATGTTTAGCTCGAATGAAAAGTTGGTTGGCTAGTTGGAGTTGTCGATTGGTTTTGTGAGATTCTTATTGGGTTTTTCTTTAAATAACCTAACAGTGATGGCAGAATGAATAAAAAAAAAAATTATAATCCTGATTGAAGTGAAGACTACAGATAAGGGCACAATCCAGTCTATAGCCAATTATTATACATGGATTGTGTTGATATTATATAAATAAGACTATAGACCAGCGTTTAAAAAACTGCAGTCAAAGCAGAAAAACTGCCATTTCTTCCACTTCTTCATTTGCTAATGGTCAATAAGAAAAAAAAACAGTTGCTTTTACTTATGATTCATTAAATGTAAACAACAGTCGCTGTCAAACCAACTGAAAAAGCGAAAAGTTGTACACACATTTTCATTTTTTGTTCGACAGTTTTTGGTTTCGACTGCAGGTTTTTAAACCCTGCCATAGTCAATGCCAAAAGAAAGATCATAGATCGGACTATAGAATATAGAATACTGGCGAAACTCTAGAAAATGCAAATGAGAGAATAAACGAGTGATCGTTGAAAAGCCGATTCAGCCAAAGAGTGACTGTTTTAGTGAGTTTTATGGGATGGCGGCGTCTTACGGCCCTTCTTCGAAAATAAGGTCGTCCAAGCATTTACCTTGAATGGTGTCCGCCATCGCGAGATGATAACGAACTTCTTGTGCCCAGAAATTGAGGATATGAACCTGGAAGATATGTGGTGCCACTTGCCACACAGCCAATATTGTTCGTTTTGGTTCAAGTCTATGGGGAATACTGTAGTAAATACTAGATATAATCAAAACTAAAAAGCAGAATATGAACACTGCTTTAGAGCAGACTGTAAGCCAAAGTATAGAGCCGACTGTATAAACAAGCGTATAGTCAATACTGTAGAGCAGAATAAAATCAAGAATGCGAACAGAAATTTAACCATATTGTAGTCTTAACAATAAAGCAGAATATATAGATCGGACTATAGATAAAGCTATAAAGGAAATTATAGTCAGTACTATAGGGCAGACTTTAGCCAAGACTACACTCAAAAGAAAAATCAATCCATCCGCACTCAAATCAATCCGAAGCGTTATTAATAGTATGGTGAGCACGGATTTTCTTGAATCAAGTACAGAAATATTGATTCAAGTACGGATTTTTAATCCCAAAATACTTAAATTATCCATATTCAATCCCGTACTTGAAATAATCCGAAAATGAGATTGAATTAAGTAAAACAAAGATTGAATCAATCTCAAAATGGGCTTGGTTCAAGAATTATAAAATTGTTTTAATTCGAATTCGTACTAAAAATAATCAAAAAATTTTTGTAATTATGACAAACGTTTAAAAATTATTTGAAAAATATAGCATTCTCAAAAAAAAGGGAAAATTATTTTAAAATTGGGAAATGCATTTTTTAATTCCCTTAGCTAATCCCACTAAGCTCTACGCTTGTCTGCAGGAAAGAAACCAGAGTCTCTGGCGGGAATCGAACCCTCAACCTCGGCGCTGATAGACTAGCTCACTACCAGCCAGCCTACCGGGGTAATTCAATGTGGAACATAAATGAAAAATATTTTTGTTTTATTTAAATTCATTATTTTCTTAAATAAACTGTCAGCTAAATTCGACACCATATAACGTTCTTTCCGTCTTCCAATTCTAGGATGTGCGAAATACTTGGCTCTTTTTTATTTTGAGTGTTGTCATAGCTCTGCGTAGCTCCATGATCGAACAATAAATTTGCAAATTCTTCACTTTCGCGCTAAATTTTTTCTATTTCTTTCTCATTGTAATTAATTTTTCACTCACAAATAACTTAAAACACATTTAACATAAATCGCCATTTTTTAAAGTTAACAATTATTTTTGGTTTAGCTTTTCCAAGTTAATTTTTGTTTTTGAGAATAAAGCCTGGTACTCTGTTCAACATTTCAACTTGTACGGAATATCTATGAAATAATGTTGATAGAGTTGTACTCTGTTCATTTTGTGAAAAAGTTCCGAAATTTTTCTGGCAACATTTTCTTACAACTGCGAAATAATATAAGCTGCACTTGTTTCACGTGGAATTTTAAGAAAAAGCAAAAAACTATGAGCTGATTATTAAATAAGAAATAAGAAATAAAAAATTAAAATAACACAACCGGTAGCAGTTTTTTTATCCATATTTACATTCTTTTTTATTACATTTTTTATTAAAAAAAGTAATTTTTAGTTAAATACATGCGGGTTTGTTTACATACGCAAAACAAATTCGCATACTTTGCAGGAATAAAAACGTCAAAATATATAAACTCGCATGATGGGTAACATTGATACATGTCAAAATTTTCGTGTGAAATAATTAATGTTGCTAAACATTTTTCACAAATTTGAACAGAGTACTAGGATTAGCACTTGAAAATAGTTTGATATGAAACAACATTGTTTGGCAGATGTTTATAATCAAATTTGAATTCCAATGTTCAAAATCAAACAATTGAAAAAGATTTGAGAATTGGTCTTGCTCTTAAATAATAAAGAAATTTTATATCAAAGTTTACATTACAATGTTTGAAGAATTTTGCAAAATAAGAAAGAAAAAAAATACCGTCTGTTTTTATTTTCGTGACTTTATATATTTCACTCACCCCCACTCACTAAAACTTCAATGAACCATCTCTTGAAGAAAATAAACAATCAACTTTTTTGATTCTAATTAGTTATTCTTCTTCGAACTTTAAAATTCTTCTATAAATAGTTTCCCAAACCAAAAACGGCAATCACGAGTAGAATTACAGCAGCAACAACAAAGTGTGGGTGAATGTGTCGCTGTGTTGCATATTAAATAATCAACTTAATATTTAACAAACAAATCAATGAAATAACTAAAATCATATTAATTATAAGAAACTTTATTTATACGTGGTAACAATTCTTTTAAGGGATTTATTTTTTATGCAACGCTAATGGAACTCATGCTGTCGTTGTAACACAAATATTACAATGAAAAAAAAATAATATTTTCTTGTTGTTGTGATTGTAACAATAGTTTTTTTTTCATAAAATTTTTTTATAATTTTTTTTTTCGGATTTTCTGATAAGTGTGTCTGTCTGTCCGTCTGTCTCTATTTTTCCTAGAACGCATGCGTCCGTAATGTTTGTGCGAGTTGGAATGTTGTTTTGATTTTTATAATTTTTGATTCTGCATGATTGTTTCTGTTGTTGCATGCTTCGATCGTTGACAAGCGTTTGTTGTTGTGTTTGTGAGGTGTTTTGTTGTTGGTCATAATTTTTAACTTGCAGCAATTTTATTAATATGTCATGCCACTTAATGCGGTTGGGGCATTAGATGAATATTTAATCTCTTTATTAATAAACGACCTTTTTTGATGCGGAGTTTTCGATTTGTTTTCGAAACAAAACGTACTTGAAAAATTACAGGGTGGCCTCTTCAAACTTAAAATACACCAGGGGTATTTTTTTTAGTTGTTTTCTTAATAATTTTAAAAGTTCTCTAATGAAATAATTAGGACATGAACTGAAATAAAGTTGTTAATTAAATTGATTAAAAGGAATTGATTAGAAAAAGTCATCTTTGATTGCGGTTAGTTTTGGTAACTTGATATGTGAGGTATAAAATTGAATACTTTATGTCATTTGAACGTGATTACAATTTTTACAGTTTGTTTGATTATTGATTAATATGAAAACTAAAGAGTCAAGCTTATATTGATAAAAACTGAAATAGTCTTTGTGAATTGTGGAGTTATATACTTTCCTTACCAGACTGTAAACAAAGCTTAGATTAAGCAGGTACTAGGTATGCCAAAAGACAAATCTATA
This sequence comes from Pollenia labialis, assembly GCA_949318255.1. NCBI lineage: Eukaryota > Metazoa > Arthropoda > Insecta > Diptera > Polleniidae > Pollenia > Pollenia labialis. The sequence continues at coordinate 8,377,361 of OX439139.1, read as the reverse complement.
ACCAAAACAAAAGAAAAGAGTTAAGCCAGGATTTTAGACAAGACAATAAACAAAGCTAATAGTCAAAAGTGTTGACAAGACTAAAGTGAAGGCTACCGAATACATTTTGGTTAGACTTATGATGAGATTGTTGACAAAATTAAAGTAAGAATACACACAAGACTACAGTGAAGTCTAAAGTCACTTATAAAAGTCCATAGTGACAGCAATAGATAGGTATATAGCGAAAACTAAAGACAAGACTTAAGTCATGACGTTAGACAAGACTACACAGAGGGAAAAATCCGGTATAAAAATACCAAAATTGACACCATTCGTTGTTAAAAGTGAGCCAACTACGTTTGTGTTCAATTTGATAACAGATGTTGTCAATATTTTTTAATTACCACGTTGTGATTTTTTCACCTTTTGGTGTTATTTCGACAACATGCTGTTATCATTTTTGACAACACACCGTTGGTATATTGACCACATTCGGTTGTCATTTCGATAACACATTGTTCTGAGTATAGTAATAAATAACCCATTCTGAACACAATCAATAAAAATATATGATGCATTTTTATTTATTTATTTCAAATTTTTACAATAAAAATTAAAAAAATTCACCTGTTTAATTTTAATAAAATGTACCTACAATAAAAACTTAAAAAATACAGAAACTTCATTGTTAAATATTAAATTTAATATAATTTTTTTCAATTGTTTGGCCTCTTTATCGTCATTAATCTTTTGAACTTGCATTGTTTGTACATCATTTATATTTTTTCAAGGTTCTCCTTCATATCCAAGGAACATAATGCTTTCTTCACTATTTATAATGTTTTTTTTTCACTAATTAGTTTTATAATTTTTTTACGTACTTTTTTTATCTTTCGGCCCGATTTGACAACATTTTGTTGAAAATCTGACAACAAATGTCGTCAAAATATGGACGAGACTAAATATAAGACTATAGACGAGACCTTAGACAAGACTGTGGTCAAAACATAGTCTAGACAGTAGTCAGGATATTCTTGTCCTTGTCCAGACAATAGTCAACTACAGTGACTATAGTCAAGACTATAGCCCAGACTATGGTGAAGAATATAGTCAAGACTACAGTTAAGACTATAGTCCAGAAAAAAGTCCAGATAATAGTAAAGAATATAGTTTAGACTTTTGACTAAAGTCCAGACTATCGTTCAGACTGTGGTTAAGACTGCAGTTAAGACTATATATAAAACTAAAGCTTATAAAAAGGAACGGCTAATGCCAAGACTATAGATAAGACTAAATACTAGACTATGGACACGATTATACTAAAAACAAATTGAGGACTATTAATAATGCTATAGAAAAGGCTATAGTTAAGATTGATTTAGGACATTAGATATGGCTTTAGACAAGTCTTGAGGCAGGATTATAGTCAATATTACAGGCAAGACTAGTACATATTCACCTTATACTTTCAAGGAAATTTATTAAAAATGAGTCCCTAAAATTTAACCCAAATCTGCATTTAGCTAGACTTTATGACACCCTGTATTTACCAAACTACTTACTTTACTTCTTTATGCAAAAGCATTACTACATAGTGTGTTCTTGTCATTATTAAAGTTTATTTCTTATTGCCTTCTTGGCTTTTAAGAATCATATTTTATAGCTTGTGTTATTATTTATATAGGAACCCGTCTGAACTTTTAGCTGTAGTAGCAGCAGTAGCAACACGAATTTATATGCAAAACATATAAAGAAACATAAATAGCAACAAGTACACACGATCATATAATAACTTCATGTTAAGTTCCTTGTAACTTGAGGTAATAATTTTTTAAATTATTGTTTTGATAGTGTTGCACATACCCAACAAACACGAAGTCAAACCTTTGATATGAAATGACTTTATCATTTGACATCAAACGCAATTCTCAAACGTTTTTCAATTGTTTGATTTAACATTTAAATTCAATTCAAAAAAATAAAGATTTGAAAATAAACATTTGATATCAAATGTTTTATCAATTTGATGTCAAATGTTTGTCAAATGTTAAAATCAAATCAAAAATAAACTTGGCAATACTTCAGCGAAAAATAAATGTAAGCATTAAAAATGGCGATTAAAGTTTTTTTACTTTGTGGTTACATGTGGTTTACTATTAAAAATAAATTTTAATATAAAGTGAACAGTTTATTTCTTGTGAAAAATAAAAATTATTTGTGAGAAATTACAATGATTAAAAATACGAAAAAAAATAAAAATAATATAACGGGAAAGTGAAGAAAGTTTGTTGAACGATCGTGGTGCTACAATCCTCAAAATAAAAGGGAGCCAAGTATTTTGTCTCTCCAAGAATTAGAGGACGGAACGAACACTATTTCATCTTTTAGCTACGGTACGGAATGTTTATCTCAAAGCTTATTTAAGATTGTATTATAATCCACATTTGAAAAACATTTGAGAATTACGTTTGAAAGCAAGTTGAAAATAAAGGCATTTTTCAATTTGAAAATAATTTCCCCTTTTTGTTGAGAACGCTAAGATTTTCAAATCATTATCAAACGTTTGTCGTTTGAGAAAACGATTGATTTCAAATCATTTTCAATTTAAAATCAAGCTTCCGAGTTTGTTGGGTAGTCCCAACCATATTCTACACGTTCAGTCATTCAGTGACATTCTTTCATGCATCATAAATTTGTTTATGATTTTTGTCGTGTTGTTTTTGTTTTATGTTCTTCGAATATTGATGAGTAATACACGCGGTGGCATGTACGAAGTTAAATGGGGTCATTACGCATGCGCATTGTAAGCAAATGCGTTTTTAAGGATTTGTGGTAGTGAGTCATTGGCAAAAGGGAACTAGGATGTGCTGCTAGACATCAGGTGCGGTAGCAAGTTTGATTTATTTAATGTAATACATTGCAAATTTTGTTTATAATACTAGTTAATTTAAATGCAAATAAATTTACGATTAATTCAATTCAAGAGGTAGTTTTAGTCATTATATGTAAATATAAAAGGATCATAATTTAGCACAAATATGCTAAATACTAAAGATTTTTGTAAAAATGGAGCCTTTATCAACTTATTTTGATATAAATATCCACCCGAAACTAATTTTTTACATTATTTAGTTTACGTCAATTGCTCATAGAACTAAAATTTGTCCCGAAAATTGCATATCGCCGACTTAATATGCAAACCTGTTGATTCAACTTTTTAAGTAAATTGAGATTTTGATGCCGTGTGGTCGAGAAAGATATGCCTCGTCGACCAGCATGAAATTTTTCTTCAATTTGAGTTTTGAAGTGTTAAACCAACTATATTTTTGGTTTTCCTCTCAAGCTGTAAATATGAGATATAAAATGCGCTGAAATGGAGTTAGCAGTTTTGCATATTAAGCCGACGATATGCATTGTTTGTTATACCAAGGCCAAATCGATATTTTCACTAAAAATATGTATGTATTTACTAAAAAATTCATATTTTCACTTAAAATCTATTTTTCAATTAAAATCAATATTTTAACTGAAATAATATTTTCACTAAAAATCGATTTTTTGCTAAAATTTTTTTACAAAAAATCGATTTTTTTATTAAGCAAAATCAAAATGTGAAACAACAAACCTAAAAAATTTATTGATTGATAGGTTTAAAATTTTGTGAAGATCGGTCTATAATTTACCAAGGGCCCTATATAAAGCCTACTCTCGGAAAAAAAACTTTAGTACGCGTAAAACCGTAACGAATAATGCTACATATTTTAACAAAATTTTGGTCAGTCATAGCTTTATAAGACTATACATCACTTTGTCAAATTTCGTGAAGATTGGCGCATAATTTACCATAGGGCCAATAAAAGCCCACTACTTAAATATTCTAACTGTACGTGGAGGGTATCAAAGATTCGGCACAGCCAAATTTGAATGCTTAATTGTAATTCCCTTCAAAAAGTAAGAATTGCTGAGGTCTTTAAAATATGTATTTGTCTGTTAGATGATGCCATCGTTAGAGTAAAATTATATTCTGTCGATTACTTAATTCAGTTTTTGAAACACTAAATAGTCACTTTGGACTTAATTCGAAGCATAGGGCGGATGAGGGAGCAATTCGTAGTCTTATTCATGGATTTTTGGCATTGAAAATTTACATGTGTGTACCCTTGAATTGTTTTGGTGCAAAACAACTTTTTTCTTGGCCAAATGCGGTCGTTTTTGTTGGCGCCGACTCACTCCGAAAACCCAAGGTTTGGACTGCCGTTTGGTCTCTGATGTATTGTGGTGGATTCACGATTACGTACGTACGTCGCAAAACCTCGTCCATATTGCGGTTGAATAAAGCCAAACACTCCTGCGAAGTTGTTGTTACACGATTACGGTTGGGAGTATTTTTTCGCAAAAAATAAAGATACTCCATTATACGTTTTTCAATTTTTTTCCAAACCAAAATGACACAGATTATTAATATTTTGACTGACATCAACTGACAGATGCCTGTTGACAGGAGCAGTTTTGCCTTTTTTTTGATTAAATAACACTGTGCTAGAAATTGACACTTTTTTAGACAAGCTGGGCACTTATCGTTTTAACCTAATTCGGTAACGCTGAATCTAGTGTGGCTAGCCGTTTTTTTTAGGTTAGATCTGGATTTTGAGATATACCGTTATTTGGAAAATGGAGGAGGTTACAAAGCGCTTTAGCTTTAGCTCAATCCAGCGCTGCCAGAAGTAAGATTTTTCCTTATTTTTTAAGATTTTTTAACCGAAAAAAGATTTTAAGATTTTTTCCCCAAAAACAAGATTTTTTGTTTTGTCTAGACGAATGTTAGGTTCAATTAAAAACACATTCTTTGTTCCCATTTAAAAATATTTAAACTAAATAATACAATAAGAAATTACATTTTTTGTTATGTTTTTTTCGTTTATTTTATGTATTAAATAAAATATGAATTGTTTTTATTATTTATAATCAAAAAAAACTACTTTTTTCCAAAAATGAGATATTTTCTTCAAAAATAAGATTTTTTTTTTGGTGAAATTAAGATTTTTTGCTGAAAATTTCCGTCAGCCCTGGCTCAATCATTAATTTCTACCCCACAAAAATTTTTTTAACATTTTAAATTTGTCTAAGATGTTTTGTCAAATGCCACAGAAATAAATTTAAACATAATTATTTTATGGAATTTGGGAGAAAATATAATTTAAACCAAACGAAAAATCGTCATAAAAGACCACAAATTAAACGGCCTAACTAATTGTATAAGGAGTGATAGACATTTCAAGGACATTTTCGCCCGTATATATAAACATTTTTTAAATTTAAATTAAAAGGTTTAAGAAACAAATTTTGTATGAAAATTTGCCTTAATAAACGTTTGTTAAATTTAATAATCGTTTATAAATACGGGGGTTTATCTTTAAGATTTGTCTGTTTACATTTCTAATAATTTTTTGGAATTCTCAATGAATTATGGGATTTTCTCTTTATCTTGTCCCATATAAACGTTTTGTAATGTCAAGTGATTTCCTTAAAAAAGAAAACGTTACTAAACTGAATAAAAAAAACGATGTTGAATAAAATTTTCCTTATATATTGATTTTGGTTACCAAGAAGATTTTTCAAGGGATTTTCCCGAAATTTTTCAAATTTTAAATGTTTTTGAAATAAATAAAAAGACTTTTTTTAAATTTATGTTTTCATAATTAAATTTATTTATATTTTTTAAAGCTGATTTTTTATCACAATTTTTTTTTTAGACTTAAAACTAATCAATGATTTATTTTATGTATTAAATCAATAAATTTTTTTCATTTAAATACTAAGAGGAAGACTTTTTTTAAAATAAATTCTTAAACTAATTTGAACCATGCTGTCAACGCCTGAATGCCTGCTGCCAACAAATATCACAGACAATTGTTAAAACAATTGCTTTTTAGGTTTTAAAGCTTTTTGAGATTGTTTGTTTTGGATTCTTACTGGGTTGGATGTTTTAAGCTTGAGCCCAACGATCTTGGAATTGCATGATGGGATATTGATAGTTGCTGTAGCAGTAGGCAGGTTGCAATAAATCTTCGTCAACAGCTGGCATGATGGTGCTGCTAACGGGTTGTAGGTTGGTTGTCCAGAAGAAAGTACCAGCTTCAGTGCGGGCAAAACGTACTGGCACGTAAATATCTTCTTGATCATCTTGTTCTGCTTCGTAGGCCATAACTGAGAGTTTCTCATTGGCTGAGTTATCTTCGATTTCAGAGAAATATTGTTGTTGTTCGGCCTGCATGTTACGTAAATTATCCAAATCCTCAAAGGTTTCAGTGCTGGAGGATTTGTGTTGTTTCTTAAAGAAAGTCTTTAACACTTTTTTCAAACTGTAGCTGGAGGTTTTCATTTTGTTGTTGGTGGTGGCGGTAGTGGAGTTGGAGTTCGCTAATTGTTGCATTTGTTGACACATTTTGTTGAAATGTTTTTTGGTTTGTTTTGAGTTTACAAAAATTTAAAAAAGAAGTTTCAAGTTGATGTTGCTGGTGTTGAACACGAGTTGTGAATGATGTTGCTTTTGAAATGTCTAGGCCTTTTTATACTTATGCCGATTGCATTTCCTTTAGAGAGCGAGTGAGCGTTAGTAACTCACGGAAAGGGAAATAAACAATAAGAGAACTAAAAATTAACGAAAACAAAAACAACAACTAAAAACTACTTTCAACACGCACAAGTGTGTTTGCCTCACCCTAATTATAAAGGCCACAAGCAAGCACGTTCTTGTTTGTTTAGTTTTCTTGAGTTTTTGTTTTCTAATTTTTTTTTGTTTTGTTTTTAGGAGAGCAAGAGATTGTTTCTCTCTCCGGATCCCTTTATTTGGCAGGTTTTCTTGTACAGTATTGTGGTGGTGGTAGTGGTGGATGAAGTATAATGTTGCAGGAATTGCTACTTTTTAAAAGGAATCGAACCCCTGCTTTCAAAAATGAAACTGAACGCTCTGTCTTACAAGAACGAAAGTGTGGGAAAAATAATTTGAAATATTAAATTTTTTTCCGGGTTTCAATACCAAAAAAGCAATACAATGGGTTTTATTGATAAATTCATGTCTGTTTTTATCTCTGTCTGTCTGTCCTTAAGTTCGTCTGTGCAACAGAAATACATTAAGTACTTACTTTTACTCGAGCTCGTCTTACTTGTGTTCAAAAAATAAATACTGGGGGAGAAAGAAGAAGTCGATATAAAAAAAATTGGCAGGTGTTTGTAACAAAATTTTCTCATGATTTTTTCGAAACATTAAAAAAGGGATTTTTTTTTGTTTTTGCTCGAAATATTCAAGCCATGTTGTTGTTTTATATTTAAGGATTTGAGGAAAGATCTTATTCCGTCTTGTATTACTAGTTGTTGTTATTGCTGCAGGTTTTTTGTAATGAAAAAATTTTATTATTAAATACAGAGAACCCTCTTTAGAGGATTTAACCATAAAAAGGGATTGCATTTTCATACATTTCCGTGGGAACTTGACAAAAATTTTGTAGCATTCCCACGCATAAAGTAACAAAACAACATCAGGATACTCGTTATCCTGTAAGGGTATTCGTGTGTTGTATTTAGTTCACAGGGTTTTGGTTAAACATTTTATCACACAAAATAATGCACAATAATAATGAGCAACATCTTGGCAACGAGTCATGATGACGTCCTCCTCGTCGTCATCGTCGTCATCTGGGTTAAAGTACTTACTACATGATGCCAAGCGTACGAAGTGAGCGACCTCAGCAACAACACTTAAAGTGGAGAGAAAAAAGATCAACCAATTAATACCTTTTTATTACTTAATGTATAAATATGATGTTGCATTTAGTTGTGTTCTTTTTTTTTAGTTTGTGTCTTAAGAGTCCCCTTCGGTTTTTATTTTGTTAAAATTTATTACAATTACTTGTATTGAAGTTAAAAAGTTTAGGGGAGAATATTCCCAGGGTCTTAAATATTTCATATTTATATCTAAATGTTTGTATGTAGTTGTTATTTATTTAAAAAAAAGAACAAGTTAGTTAATTTACTATTTACACTTGTTGCAACAAGGTTATTTTGTGTTCATAGTATTTGTCTCTTTACACACTTTTAAAGGTGTCGAAATATTTTGTCAGTTACAAAGAAAAACCTTTTAGAAATAAAGCAATTACTTGGGTCTTTTCTATTAAAAACATATTTTTGTCATTTTCCTTAACTGTAAAAGCATTTTCCCACGAAATTATTCTTTATCACTCACCTAATCACCATGTTAATTAGTTCAACTAATATTTTAGTCTTGTCTACAATTTGAACAATTTTAAAATCTTTTAGTTCAAGTGTATTAAAATGTCTTGAAATTATTTTCGTTATTTTAAATTAGAAATCTCGCTGCATAAAAACCCCCTTATCGCCTGTCTTGGGGGGAGTTTAGAACTTACATAAATCATCTTATCTCCTAGATAGAGAGTTTTTTTTAGGATCAATAATCTTTTGAGTACAACTACATGTTTGTTTAGATTATAAAATTTATTTGAAAATCTCAACTCTTTAGTTTATAATAAGTTAGCAGGAGGTAAAAAGTTGCATAAAGAGATACAATATTAGGTTATCGGTTTTAAGAAGGGAAAATCTTGATGTCCTAATGTGGATTTTTGTCGTTGTTCTAAAAAAAAAGTTCCACCAGCTTCTCTTTAAATATAAGAAATGGAATGGTGGATAGGTTACTCAGTACTCAGCTTAAGCTACTGTTTAAAATTAACGGACAGCCTATCAAATGCATTTAAAAAAAGCAAAAATAAAATCAAAAAACATTCGATTCCGTAAGGAATGTGCGATCAGTTTCGAAATGTGCTTAAGCAAACTTAACGAATAGTTTCCTTAAGCTTAGTATGGTTTGACACATATGATTTGCATGTATTTGCACAGTTGCTGAAGCCAACGCATGCACAATATTGTTGGGTCTTTAGACCAAATGATTCGTTGTGTCGACCATGAAATTCCACTAAACAGAACTCCCACCGTAGAACCAACCCGCACTTCTAACGAAGTTCAAAATTTACTCCAGTTCAATGCCAAATATATCGTACAATCTGTAGAAAGTGGCAGATCCCATTTCGGCTAATCGCCTTCTCCGTCAGTGCAGAACAATGACAGAGGAGGTGTTTCAGGTATTCCTCCATTTTTTTTCTATCGTAAATGCGGTAGTATTCATAGTGTCTGTCGTCCAGACGCTGTACATGCATGCCTTAGGACAATGACTTGTGATAACAGATACCAAAAGTGATACGTCCCTTTTAGTTCCCCTTCGGAGGTGTAGAAATCATCTTAAGGATATTTCACCTATTAATGTCAATATTTGAGATTCGGCAAAATTACAAAACTGAGAGATCGCAGGATAAGTTTACGATCTCTTGAGATCGAGGCTGACCAGAGAAGATATATGGTACCACGGGAGTTAGTTGCACTCGGTGGAACGACTATTAGTTGAGGCCTTCGTTAGTATGCTTCTTGCGGGAAATGCTTTCTGTCAGGAAGGTTGTCTTTGTGGAAGTTTCGTTTTTCCGTTAGAAAGATACTTTCCGTGATCACGAGGGGGTTATCCTGAAAAATACCTTCTGTGAGAGTTCGGTCTGAGGGCGGACTATATCCAGTTGCTGTTGCTACTCCGCAGATGCTGTTAGAATATTTTAAAAAGCACCGGAGCTAAGATAGCTTCAGCTCCTAAACAAGGGGCGAGTGTATAATCTTGCCGGACTCTGCACTCAAATTTCAACCAGAATGAATTGGTAGCGCTTTATCACACCGTCGCTTAGATCCACCGTGGAGTAGGGCCTAGGTCAGGTGTCCATGTAAATCTTCTCCACAGCTGTCCCTTATTATTGAACGATAGTAGAGATATGGAATGCGTGTCATCCATGCGGGACCACGATTGCCTGGAAATCCTTCAATTATTATTATAACAATAAGATTTTAATTAAGTTTTGGGAGAATGGATTTGGAGCCACTATGATGATTTTAGTTGTAAATTAAAGGCCTCTGAATTTTTATAGAATATTTTAAATCTGAACAACGTACTTTATTGCCAGTGTAAGAAGTCATAGGATTGTTAAATAAAATAAGGGAAAATTGTACAGTATTTTCATACTACAAAAACAGTGATCTTTTGCTAAATATACCCCTGTTGTGGTAAAAAAAAGTGTACATGTAAGAAAAATAATAGGCCTAAGCAGAAATTTTTTCGGCCCGTTGCTGTTGTACATTTACAGGTTATTGCTGCAGCATATAGATAACATTTCTCGGTGGCTTAAAATTGACAATATTAAACTCTTGACTAGTGACTAATCTTATGGAAAGCCCATGCATGGTCTGATTGTTATTGAAGACCCTTAACACTGTTCAACATCTAACATCTACTATCAATTCGAGAAGATGTTTAGATCTTCCCATAAGAAATATCTTTTAACATCTTTACAAGATGATCTATCTCATTTGATTCCATTCTACATCTTTCGATTATTTAAGTGAAATCTTTAGAGAAATGGCTATAAGTTCTATTATTATTGTTGCATCACTGACAAAAAGACGTTTGTTTTGAATGCAGCGTTACCATTTGTCAAGTTTTCCATTATTTTTGCAAAGTTTTTTTGTTTAATATTTTTTATATTTTTAAACAAATAACATTTCAAATATATTTTTGGAATTAACCTCCACTGCAGCAACAGTTTTAGGGAAATATGTAATATTGTCATACAATGCAAAACTAAGATGAATACTAATTTAGATATTTACACTAATAAAAATAAGTATATCTGTTCTGATATCGGTGATCGATTTGGATTTTAAATAAAATAACCGCTGGTTGTAGCTGTTGTAACAACTAATCACCATGACATGCGCATTTGACAATATCACAGATGTTTTCTTCACTATTTTAAAGCGCATTTTACTTGTTTTAGAGTACTGATCCTTAGGAATTGTATTTAGTCCAATCGTTTATTCGTGTCAAATAGAAGTGGTTATGCAAATATAAAAGCCGCAATATAGTTACTCAAATAAAGAAAAGAGTAAAAAATTATCTTGCTCTCAAGAAAACATTTATTTTGTTTCTCACAGTAAATTATAATGCATTTTTTCTTCGTAATAGGCGTAGCTAAACAAGAGCGGAAATCGTTTTCTAGCTGTCAAAAATTCTTATGCCCATACAATTTGTATGAAGCATCCGCAAATAGCTCGGCGAGAACGCGTTTCAATTGGAAAATCCGAATTTGACAGCGCGTTTAATAGTGAAGTTGGCCGCTTTTGTAAATAAATAATGGCAATTTAGCTATTTTCTTGTCAATCTAGCTGTTTTTCTCTTTTTTTTTATTTCTATTATTCTATTAACATTGACGAAGCTAAGCTGAAGAAATCGTTCCGCTTTCCTTTCTCGTTTAGAAAACAACTGACGAGAAGATTATATGTCAATAAAAACAACTCCTTGAAAATGTTGGGAATCTCCAACGAGACGTCAGATGAAAAAACTATGATAAAATCTTTTTATTTCCATAGAACACAAGACCTTAATAAGCCCGTTTAATCTTCGGTCTAATGATCATTAGCGTCTACTCGGAAGCAGAAACATTTTCGGGAGAAGACTTCATATATTATTTGAACGAAATCACCAAAGATTTAATTAATTTAATGTATGTATGTTATAAAATATTGAAATAAATAAAAAAAAAAATACAAAATATTACGAGATTTGAAACCACAATAGCGGAGTTCAGTGTTCGATGCAAATGGTCTTGCAAAAGCGCTAATGCAAACTATTGTAGCTTTTATTTTCAACACATTGCAATTGTCACATTGCAATTGTCACATCATTACTTTTGCTTAATACTTAAACTTTATATCTTTTTTGCTACGTGTATTGCGTTTGCATCCCTCATGCTCGAACAGCAGTCATTTGTTATCAAAAATTTAGAAACTTCAAACAATATTAACCGCCTGTTTTTAGAAAATAAAAACCAGTAGTGAGTGAAAAATTATATTAAAAACCGAAACAAATTTTCGTATTTTATTGTTGTTTTCAATATAATTTCTCACTTACTCACTGCTTTTAATTTTCTAAAAGCAGGCAGGAAAAAACCCAACAAAAAGTGGACTCCAGACGAAATCAAAATTATTCTAGATTTTTTGGAGGTAATTTAAAACAATTTTAATTTCAAATTTAATAAACTTATGCCTAATTAAAATATCAAAAACTTCAATTTCACAAAATAATCAAACATCTATTTTAAATTTGTATGTTCCATAATTCTGTTTATCATTGCAAAGTTGCTTAAAATGCCTCTCACTGTTTAAGCAAAATTATTGCAGTTGCAACATTAAACTGAAAACATTGAATACCGTTAATATACATATGTATATTCGCGTATACCGCGTATACCTATATAAATATAAAAGTTCTATAACCAATGAATTAATTTACATACAGATTTTCAAAAATTCATTAACGGAAAACTACATCAATGATTACAAAACCGCACAACGGCAAAATTATCCTAAAAAAACGGCAAATCTATCCCAATAACAGTCATGCACTTGTCGCTGCATATTTACTCAAATCAAATTCAACATTGACTTTTAGCGCTGACTTATGTTACAAAGAACAAACTGAAGAAATGCACAGATGTGCCTGTGAAACACAATTTAGGGAGTGTTAGTAAATAACAAAATACTTTAGATCTTGTGCTGGGCACAATTTAAGGGTGTGTTCTGGGTATGACAAATCAGGGATGTTAAATGGGGTTTTCAATTTTGTACCAACCTCAAAAAAAAATTGTACTTTTTGGACCTTTACGGTACCATTTTTTTTAAATTTATTAAAACAACAAAAAAGTACATAAAAATTCACTTGTACACATAAAAAAAACAAAACTTAACAATAACCATACATTATATGTATGAATGAAATAAGGTACATAAAAGTCTTATGAATATATGAGATCAAAATCAGGGACTTATTTGTTTAGTTAATAAACTATTTGGAATTTTTACATAAAACGAATAAATGCAATGAAAAAGCACACAAAACAATTTGTTTGCTATACTAAAAATTAAAAAAGGGGAAAAATTAAAAATTTTTATATTGTACCAAATGAGTCGCGGTAGTACCACGGTACTTTAGAAGGTCAAAATGTACCAAAAAAAGTACAATTGTACCATCTTTAACATCCCTGTGACAAATGCTTAATAGAAATTACAATTTAACACCCAAAACCCACACACACTCTCATGACTTAGAGAGTGTTAACGACTTTCTAATGGTAGATAAAGAAAACAGGTTAAAAGAGTTTGTTTGACGGTTCTTCAAGCACTCGCCACCAAGATAAGAAATGGAAGTACAACTATAGAGTTTATAACGAGTAGAATGTGGGATGCACTTTTTTCTTGTATTTCCAGTAGTCAATTTAGGAGATAAAAACATGAATAAGGCACATTCCAAATTATTATTTAGATTAAGAGATACGTTTTGGTGTAGAAAAATTAAAAGCATATATAAAGAGGTGTGTTTAAGGATGTTAGTAAAATGCAAGGAAAAAAATAGTTTTAGAAAGACGTCATTTATTTTAATTAAAAAAAAACGAGCGTCATTGCTTTGATTTCAATCAAAAAATGGTATGTAATAATGTGCTTTATTTATTTTAATTGAAACGCAAATTTCATTTGTTTGTTGACAGATAGAAAACGCGTTCCGCTCTTGTTTAGATACAACTTTTTTTTTTACAAATTTCGGACATAAAAAGGGAACTTAGAATTTTGGTACCTCTCTCCTCCTTCTCTTCTTTTTAACTGCTCTGCAGCCGTATTCCGTAATTCGCTAAAGCTAAATCTCTATAGCTTAAAATTTATAAAGTTTATTTAGCGATTTTTGGCTATGAATGCAATTCTGTAACGTGCGTTTCTAAGTTTGGCAATGCCTTGAAAATTTAATTCGCCACAATTTAAGCTTATAATGTCAACGCTAAGATTTTTAAAGTTTGTATTCTCTAAAGCTGACCCGGGGAATGTATACTGGCTATACGAATGTGTCATTAAACCTATTCTATTCGGGGCAGCAGATGAGAGATGAGAATGGTGGCGATAACGGTAATAGGTGCCATTATGACAACCCCCTTGAAGGCATTGTATACGATCCTGAACTGGTGACCACCAGACATTTTGGCGAGAAGGCTTGCTGCGAACACGGCGTTAAGACTTAGGGCCACTGGGGCATGGAGAGATTGCAATATCGGACATTCTAAAATACTGTTTGAGGTAAATTGGCGCATGGATGTCGATTATGTCACACCTGAGACAATCGTTGATCCGGATTCACCATAAGCCATTCACCATGATGAACAACAGATTCCCGCGAATGTGATTCAGATATTCACTGATGGGTCTAAAACACTGTACGGTGACGGCTCTGGCATATTCTCCGAGCAGCTTAACTCGAGTATTCCTATTAGGCTGCCGGATCACTGCAGTGCCATTCAGGCCGAAATAATAGCCATCTACACAGCCGTAAGACACATTCGGTATGGTGAAATATCTGGCAGGGATATTCACATTTTTACCGATAGCAAGGCGGCCATAAGATCCCTGGAGAATGTGTTCATCACATCGAAAACTGTCCAAGAATGCCGTATGTCTCGGGAGGAGAAATCGAGACATTCAGTGGTTACCCATAAGTGGGACTCCAGACACGGTTATACATGGAAACTGTATGGCGTTAGCGCCAGGCATCACTTTGAATCAAAACTATTTAACCTACCATATAGTTGTTTCACTTTCAAGGAGAAAGCAACTGTTTGTCGCCGTTGATGAAGTAACAATAAGCACTATTTAACATTGCAAAACTTTAAGTTTAAGCAAAGAAAATTCTCCAAGCTTTCCAAGAATTTTAAAAATATTTCTTGGAAATTTTTAGGATTTTTTCCGAATAAAGGCCAATACTCTAATTTTAGATTTAACTAACTTTCTCTTCTTTATGTTTAAGTCCTAAAACCTTTAAAAGGCCAACATTTTTAATAACACTTTCCCTTTACTCAGCTCATGTCCAAACATTTAAATCATACTGAAATTCACTCCCAATTCAACGTCAATTACTTAACAATATTCGTACTAAATTAGTTTATTAATTGATCTTCTAAAACTCAATGACAAAATAAAACATTAATAACATTTTTTATGGACCATTGTGTTGTTGTTTTTTTTTGTTTGTTGTAAATATATGTATGTATGTATGTGCGTTGTACATTTAAGTTTTATATAAATTTCAAGTCTTTAATCTCGCTTATTCGATAGCACGTGCCAATAATATATTTATAAACATTTTTAAATTTTTTTTCATTGTTTTTTTTTTCATTTATTTTATGAACATTGACGTTAAAGAAAAAAAATCCGGTTTTTTTTATTCATATAAAACATCTAAAATTTTATGAGAAAAAAAAAAAATAAAAGCAACAAACCATCCAACAAATAAAAAAAAAAGAATACATACAATACACACAACCATTTAGCCAACAACCATATAAAAACCCAGTCAAAACCACGCCAGGCAGGAGGTCGGTCGGGGTTTAATAAAATCAGCAAAACGGCATACGACAAAAAAGTACAAAACACATTCAATTCAGTTTATGAGATTACTGTATAGCAATAGATAGACCGAACAACAGACATAACGTCTTACTAACCGAAAGACTAAACAACAGCAGCAGCAGAAAAATATCAGCAACATTTATTTTTTTTCTGTTGTAAACCATAGGCAAAATAAAAAAAACAAAGTTTATTATTTAAACTGCGATTGTAAAGAGAAAAAAAAATTTAATTTGTTTTTACATGTTCTCCGGTGGACGGACGGACAGAAGGACGTTCATATGAGTGTGCGATCAAATGGCTAAATGTTGTTTTTTTTTTGCAAATCTATAAATAATTTTTTTTTTAAATTTAAAGTAATTTAGTTAATAAGAGTACAAATGATCTGGAGCAATGGCCCGCAACTAATTTCAGTTACAGCTTGTATCTGTAGAGTTCTGTACTTTGCAACTCGTATCAAAAATTGATTTTGCTTTTTAATTAAAAATATTGTTTTTTATAAATTCTAAAGATTTATTTAGATAAAAAATTATTAGATGTTAGAATTTAAGTTTGAAATTTTTCAAATTTTAAGAAAAATGTCAAAGAGTTTTGACGGTGTAAAATTTGAAATACATGTCTGATAAAATTCAACAGGTTACAGTAGAAGTTGGAGGTGAGATTTAACAAGGCATGAAAAATTCATTACTGCTGCATTTTTTAGTACTTTTTAATGTTCAAAAAACCGCTGTACCTTCAAACCGTACAAAGTACTTTCATAAAATTACAAAGCTTTCAACATGTATTCCCTAACACCCTACAATAGCATACATAAAAAATCGGTGAACACGTGAAACTAGACAACAGACAGATGAAGTTACTCTGCCTACACATTTTTTCATGATTACATCAGATCATTTCTCCTATCGAAAGGGCCTAAGATTTAAAAAATGGAACATTTTCAAACTAATGTTAAAATAAGTCTTTAATGATAATATGCACAGAAAAAATTCTTGCCAATTTTATTCAAGTAAATTCAAAATGTAATCAAGTGAATTAAACGTTTTTTTATATAAACAATATTACTTCAGAAAATGTCATTAATATAAAAAAATATTTAATTGATACTATTAATTTATTTATTGGTGCAAATTTAGTTAATTTTGTAATTAATATCACAATGAAGCAAGTTGCTTTTGTTTTTATTTTGTTTTTTCTTAACCTAGTTACAACCAGTGTTGCCAGAACTTTTAGAGGTAAAATCAGCATCAAAAAATCTAAAAAATCTGCGTCAAGATTTTTAAAATCTTCAATAAATCTTCAAAACGTATTTATTACATTTTTATTGTAGTTTATTAAGAAAAATATATAACAATTTATTTCAAAATGTTCAGGAATTTAAAAGTAGTTCTCATAAATATCCGTAAGTGGTCTTCAAAGTATAAGTTTTAAAAAGGAAATATTTTTTTGAGCTCTTAACACAGACAAGTTTTTAAAATTTGTTCGATTTTTACTCGAATGCTATTTTCAGACCATGGCTAATAATTTTTAGATTTTTTAACATTAAAAATATCTATCCGAAATTAATTACTCAGGCTGAGTTAAGATTGATTTATCACGTCTATGTTATTTTAAACAACAAATTAAAAGTTAATTGCTTGACATGTTATTAACACTATCATGTTATTTAAACTATTATTGGATATTTACAAGAGATCAAATATTGCAGCTATTTAAAATATTTACACAATTTCTACTAATAAATCTATGTATTTCCCCACGGTTCTTCCACCAATGGTTGATATATTTCGTTTATCAATGCAAAAAAGTGAAATAGTACAAACATAAGAAGTTTTTACCGAGCTAAAAAAATCTGCAATTTTAAACCAAAAATCTTCAAATCTGCATTTTAATAATTTTGGGAATATAATCTGAAAAATGCAGATAAATTTGGACTTCTGGCATCGCTGCTTACAACTACAATTTATGTTGGAACAATTCCAACCAATTGCAGTGGAGAATGTAAGAAAAAATAAACTCACTGTTTATTGTTGGTTTTTTTGTTAAAGCTTTGATATTGTTACAAGTAAAGCTGTTGCTTATAATTCTTATTCGCTTAACAGTTTTATTTTTTTTAATATCTTTAGTTTTTCTAAAATCTTTGGATGAAGTTTCCTGACGATCTGGCCTAAGCAACCAATGAAATGCGCATAGGAATAGCTTATTTCTTCAATAATAAATTTCAGTGTTTTTATCAAAAATAAAAATTGTGAATTAAGCACGACAAACAAAATCTTGTAAATTTAAAATTTGGTATTCCCAAAAAAAAAATACTTAAATAATATCACAAATTTTTTTAATTGAAATTAATTTTTAAGTTTTTCTGTGTGGGTATCAAATAATAGTTAAAAAATTCCTAAAAGTTAATAAAAAATTATGTCATTAAAAATATCTAGAAAAAATAGTCCTTTAAACGTTAGAAAAATTCAACCAAAATTTTAATAAATAATTTGTTAAGAACAAAAAAAATTAGATTTTGAATACTTATGGAGACAAAAAATATGTGTTAATGGATCATTAAGTGGCACAGCAACAAATGAAAAACATAAAAAGGGAGTTTTCTCCCTTTCCCCACTTTTCCTATGTTAATTCAATTGTAAAAATGGGAAAATGGAAAAAACTCCCGAGGAATTTGTGTTCTTAATTGGACTGTGTAAGAATTTATCCATTTGATTGAATACAATACGCATACAGAAAAAATTAAGATCTAAGACTATTATGAAATAAAACCATAATTTTCCCTATAAATTTTCATAATATCCATTATTTAAACATTTTTTCTTGAAATAATATTCGTTGAAAATTAAACATAAAAATCTCATTTATTTTTTATGCGCACATTTATTTCGATTACTCCTTGATCATTAAATTGTCCAGTAAATTTATGTCATATTTGAAAACAACTCATATTGATAAAGTGATAAACAATTATTGCTCTAGAATTTGTCATCGCATAAAATCTTACACCATAAATAATGTGCTACCATGTAAACAAAATACAAAAGAAACTCTGAAAATAAAAAAAACGACATTGCTTAGTTGTAAATATATAAAAATTAACTCATCGAAATGGCAAAAGGAAAAATATACTGAAAAAAAACAGACGCATTTAGACAATTTAAAGGAAGAGGAAAACAGGCTTCATTTACTGCGAGTTTAAAATGATCAGCCATACAGTGGGATCGAAAAAAAATTATTAAATTTTACTAAATGGGCTTAGTAAAATTTGTATTCTTTATTAATTTATTTTATTGTTGTGTTGAAAATAAAGAACATAATTTAGTCTTTGGATATTAATTGAGTTCTATTTATGCTTTTATTTTGGTAAAAGTACAAAAAAATGTAAAAGCACTTTTAAATAAAATCCAAGCCACATTTCGTCGTGCGTAAATTATTTGGGGGATTCACAAGGTGTCATTAAGTCATAAGTCTAAAAATATTAACATGAAAAATACGACTGTTGTGAACAACCCCTCATAATTTAGTGTGCTATTTTGAATTTAAATCAGCTGATTTAAAACAAATGTAAAAAATAAATATTTTCCTAACAACAAAATATTTTTTAATTCTAATCCGTGAAATAATAAATTAAATTGAATCTTACCAGACCATTTTTTATCCGCAAATCACAAATAAATTTTATTTTAATTGTTTACAAAACATTAGAGTCCGAAGCCAATATAATTTGACGCCGCAAGTGTTTTGTTGAAAAAATTGCTAGCCGCAGGTCTCTTTTGACTACTTACGACAGCGCAAATAACACAGCAAGCAAAGTTCTTTTAATTTCAGACACTTTTTGTTTACAAAGCAACAACAATATTTTTAAACCATTGTAAAATGTTAGAACATTATGTTAATTATGACATTATAACATGATAGCACACCTTGTGAATACCCCAATTTTGTTCTATATCTTAATTTATGTCCATATATTTATGACGTACAATCATTTAAAAACTATTTTTTTTTATCAAATATTCTCTTTTGTCTATTTTAAAAATTTCCTTTGTATATTTATAAAAGTTCATTTGAATAGTTTTTCTTATCCCACTGTTTAATAAAGAATGCTTAAGCTAAAATTTGTTGCTAAAAGGTTGACCATACGACGGACGTACTGTCTGTTCATATGACTTTTGTAACGATTTGTTTCAATTTCCAAGCAATTTTTTGTTATCAATTCACAGAAAACATAAATGTCACTGAAAACGAAAAATTTTTAATTTTTAATTTTCCTGCAATGTTCAAACTTGAAAGCTAAAGTGGGCCCTGATTTTAAAGTATAATTTTCCGAGATCATTCTTCGGACCGTTCAAATAGTTTATTGGGTTTATGTATTTTTTTTTTATGCAGATGACAAAATCAAACTGATAATATTTAGAACGATCGATATCCTCCAAACTAAATTTTGTTCGGTCAATTATATAAAACTGTCGCTTTTGTGATCAAAATATTGTTTACAAAATGAAGTCGTTCAGTAAATGTGAAAATTTTGAATATAAATGCTCTTCAATTAACGCGCAAGTTATGCTGTACAAACGATCTCCTAAATGGTGATCGTGATGCTGGTTGTAATCATAATTATAACCACACCACAATAGTGGAGAGGGTATTATGCATTTGTGCTGATGTTTGTAACACCTAAAACTATTGGTCCTAGACCCACCTTAAAGTATACCGATCGACTGAGAATCACTGTCTGAGTCGAACTAACGATGTCCGTCCGGCAGGCTGGCTGTCTTGCTGGATGTCCATGTAACCTTGTTCGCAAAGTATAGGCCTATTGAAAATGAGCTAAATCGTAGGATCACGAGGGGGAAATTTCTGCCTCTCAGAAACTATCAAATCGATTTTAATGAAATTTAAATCATACATGCAGTTTTCCAAAAATAGGACTGAAGGGGAGGTTCTGCCTCTCACAAACTTTCAAACCGACTTTAATGAAGTTTATAAACATAGATAAATCCATATTTGTATGGACACATAAGCATGATGTGTTTTTAAAAACTGTGGTGTAGGGTATCATTTGGTTGGGCTTGACCGACTATACTTTCTTACTTGTTCTTTGGTGCATTTAATTCTTTACATCACAATCGCGGTTTGTGTAAATAAGTTTTTATATCATAAAACGAATCTGTGGTATCATAATCCTTGAAGTTTTAGAATACAAACAATCTTGTTATGCGTCCCATACACTTTTTAATTCAATTGTCAACTGAGTCTTTCAACTGAATTAATGCTTAGCCACACGCTTCGTCAACTGAATTGAAAGATTTTAAATTAATTTTTAAATTTAAATAAAATAAAATACAATTTTTAAAATAAATTCTACAACTGTCAAACTAATCAATTGAAAAAGCCATACACGCTTTGATTTGGACAACAACCGACTCAGTTGACAATTGAATGGAATCCTGTATGGGCTGCTTTAGATCGAGATGCAGGAAGGATCAGATAAAAATCGTTAATCTTCATATATTTTTCAAACTTTAATCAAACATTTTCTAGTCCTTATTCTTTTAGACGTTTAGAACTTTGCAATGTCCAAACGAATCAGATGTTTCTCAATATAAAATGACACATTCTCAAAATTTTTTAAAGTATAAATTACCGAGATCGTGTTTGACAGAACTTATATGGCGTTTGTATCATTTCGGTCTAAATATATAATAACTTTAATTGGTTGATGCATACTAACCGTTAAACCAAAATCACTAAAGTCCTCGGACACAAAATATCTTTTAGATATTTGGCCCTGTTCTGAAAATCATGAAATTTCAAATTCTTTGTGGTGTTCTGAAAGTCATACCGTTTTTGTGTTTCTCAGAGTGCTTTCGGATATATAAAATCACCAAAAAACGGGACACCAAAATATCACACGTGTGATTTTAAAGAGCACATGGGTTTTAAGTTTAAGTGATTTCAGAACAGGCCTGTATGATTAATTAATTAAAGGACATTACATATTATATTGATCTGAAATTCCTTAGAAGTAAGAAGAAGTACGGGAGACTCAATTCACTTCAAAGCCGAATTGGCGGCACTTCAGAATTTTAAAACATTTATCGGCAAAACGTTCTCTATCGCTTAATAATATTTCATTTGCAACAAGCTTTTCTCATTATAACATTTCTATAGCTCTACTTATTAGCCGACAATGTCATCCGAAATCATAAAACGAATTCTTTCAAAAATCTTAACCAATTCGCCCTGTGATTACAACAGGATTTACCCTCTCTGAGTTAAGCTGTTGGTTTGCCGGAATGGATAGACTTTTATTTCTCATACTCAAGTCCATGTGAACAAAAAGAATGAAAGAAAAAAACCTCACAATTGAGCGTGTGTTTGCATGTGTTAAACATGCTAAAGTAAAACTAATTCAATCAACAACCCAACTAGAATTTTAAAGATCACTTTTTCCAAGATTACAAAACTGAGTCTTCATCGAGTACATTTGATGACTAAAAACAGCTCAATTAGTTGAGTGTTTGGTGTATGTGCATGCAAATGGATTAATCGAAAATACAAAATAATGTGTAATGTGTGATCAAAAAGATGTATAAAGCCCTAAATAATGGTAAAAAAAAACTAAGACTATGAGGAAAGGGGTTCGTAGTAGTACGCACCGGGTATCCGCTGGTATTGTATATACATACATACATACATACATAGATATATACGGTTTATATGTATTTGTATTATTATTCAACATAAATAAAAATTTATTTGCATATCGCGAATAATTTTTCCCTCGGAATTTTTTCCCTTTTCACATATTTGCGATCATGAAAGACTCCCATGAAAAATAGGTAATTCAAAGAAGAAGAATAAGGTGAAAAAATGTTCACGTGAAAAATTCCCCTTATCATGAAAAGTTTTTTTCCTCGTAATTTGTTCACGTTTCCCTAAGATTTTCTCACTTTATTTTTGCTAGGGAACGGAACATGTGTGTAAGTAGTTTTTCCTTTAAATCGAATATATGGGGCTAGATCCGTTATTAAGGCACAACCCGATATATTGGTCAACAAAATGCAAAACAACAAGTTAATTGTCTGCGGATTTGTGAAGATTTCGAATGATGTGGTGGCAGAATTTTGGAAAAAATTTTACTACATTAAAGTTAAAAGGTGCAAAAAACCAACGTTGTAATCAAACTATCCCTCTAATACTAAATATTTTGCTTTGAACAAAAATTTCATTGACTTTGAATTTATTTTTAATCTTTCTTCTTTTTTTACATTCACTGGAACTGATAACTTGGACAATTTTTCACATTGGATTCACGATTGCCTTTTTCCCCTTCATTCCCCTGAAAATTTCATGGGAACAAAAATTCCACTTGTTATTCACGGTAGGGGTGATTGTAAGTAAATATTCACATTTGTATTCGGCAAAATTTAATATGGTTATTTGCATACGCTAAAGCTTTATTTACCGCACCCCAATGTCCAACCAAAACGCACGATGTTAAATAAAAATAAAACAAAAAGTTTTCAGAGAATTATCTTAATATTTTTTATTATAATAGAAGGATCTATGGCAATTATGTGTGGAACAAAATATAGGCCAAATGCTCGCCACGACTTTGGTGGCATACCTCTATCCGATGGACCATATTTTCAATGACTTTGAGACATAATTGCGGTGTCGGATGTCTCTTTTTTTATCTCTTGAATTGTTTTTGGCTTATTGACGTACATTTTTTCTTTTAAATATCCCCAAATATCAAATCACATGATCGTGGCGGCCAATAATATCGCCACGACGTGATATAACACGGCCATTGAAATTCTTGAGCAAAATAGCCATTGTTTCGTTGGCTGTATTTCAAGTTGTACCATCCTGTTGGAACCACATATCGTCCAGGACCATATCCTCAATTTCTGGCCACAAGACTTCCGTTATTATCTCGCGAAAGCGAACACCATTCACGGTAACGGCTTAGCCGACCTCATAAACCGCACCAAACAGTCATTCTTTGTGGATGCATCAGCTCTTAAACAATCACTCGTGGATTATCATTTGCTCAAATACGGCAATTTTGCTTGTTTACAAATCCACTGTAGTGCACTGAGGTGAAAGTGTGCCTTCTCGCTGATGATGATTTTTTTTGTAAAGTCACCATTCACTTCTATCTGTTCTACCAACAATATTGACGACCCTTTAAATGGTTAGTAGGCGTCAGCTCTTGAGTCAATTGAACCTTGTAATCGTGTTAATTCAAATCTTTTTCAAAATTCTCATCATGATGTTCGTGAGATGATAAATTTTTGGATACGACGACGAGTCGACGTTCACGGCTCTTCTGCCGCTCTGTCGCGCGAACAACAGCAATGTTTTCTGCATAACGAACTGTGCGAGCATGCAGAGGTGTTTTCACATTTCCTTCAGACCCGGTTTGCTGAAATTGTGGAAATGAAATTTGGTCGATTATGCTGACCAAAAAAATCACAAAATGTATTTTGATTTGAACGACCATTTTCGTAAAAGGCTTCAACAATCTGAACGCGTTGCTCAATTGTTTGCCTCTCCATGTTTGAATTTGTCAAACACTTAAACAAAGAAACGTCAAATTGAATTAAACTGACCAAAAAATTGTGAGATGTGACTTACAATTAACATCGTGCATTATCGGTGGACCTTTATGTAATAAAAAAACGTTTAGAAATACAAAAAATAACTGACTCGCATAGGAATAAAAAATTAACTTAAAAGCACTTGTGAAAGACTTACTGCCCGTCTATACCAGAGATAATTATTGCGACATATATTGCAGTAAATGTCAAAGTTATGTTATCTTTAATGTAGACATTAACTCTTTGTACATATTAATTGACAACAATTGATGTTGCAATAATTGTTAGTCTATTTTGGTTGCCAATTACTGCTAACAATACGTCAAATTTAGTTGTCAATTGAAAAAATAAGCAAAAAAGAAAAAAAAAATAGAAGCAAATTGTGTGAGAAAGAAATTAAATATGTGAAATGGTAGCAAATTATAATTGAAGTAAAAGAATTATATTAAAGAATTTAATAAAAACTAAAACAAAATATAATTTTTTTCTTATTCGATCTTTATTATTTAAATTTATATTAATTTGCTTAAGTTTGAGTTATTTTTTAAAAAAAAATATTAATTTTACTTTAACAAAAAAAAAAAATAAAATAATATTAATTTATATCAAAAAAGACCTAAAGCTTAAAATTAATATGCATTTAAATAATAAAGTCGAATAATTAAGAATTTATATAAATAAAAATAATTTTTGCAAGATAGCGCCAGTTTTTACACTGCACCATCCACCTTGATTTTTTTTTAAATTATAAGTTAACATTAATACGTTTACCCATGCCTTTAACATAAGCTGAGCAATAAGAAATATTGCTCTGTTACTCTGCCGACGTTATTTCCATCTTGCTGAGATATACATATATCTTTAGTGTAGACCTGGGGTTACAAACGATTACAAAATAACACTTAAAATTGAGACAAATCTGATATTCATACGGGTAATTTGCCAATCTGTAAGAAAAGCCGTACGCAGGGTCTTACTCCCGACAGAATAATCTACTAGGATCAAAAAATAGTTTTTTTTTTATTTTAATCGTGCAGAAGAGCCAAAACGACTCATTCATATACATATGATCGTAATTTTCATAAAATGTTGACTGGGAGTAAACACGTTCTCGCATGCTGCCATTCAAACAATCAGACTCTTGCAACGATCGCAACATAAGTTGGCTACCGTACCCCCACTTTGATGTATGAGTATGTGTGTCTTTGTTGTTGTAGTTTTTTATTTAGCCCCACCGCTTGATTGTTTGCCCGATGGGTCGGTCGATCGTTGTTTGTATGTATGAATGTAAAATGTGTGTTTGTATTCGGTTTATTTGCTGGCTTTGCAAGTTCGTTAGTTTGCTTGCTTGTTGGCTGGCTGGCTGGCTGGCTCTATGACTGGCTGACTTGCTTACTTTGGCATCAAGATAATATTTGACAGCAATAAACTGGCGACTGGCACGAGTTTGTTTCCCACGGTTTCATGGGCTGCATGAATGATGAAAGCATTCGGTCCCGCGTACTTGGAATTAAACCGACAACAACTACTTCATTTATAATGCGATCATTATAACAGAAAAGAGAAGAAGAAGAAGAAGAAGAGAAGAAAAAAGAAACAGCCAGACAACAACAACATCAACAAAATTGAAATAAAAAGATAATGTTGATTCTGTGTTTGTTGTATATCTTTTATAATTTTTGTTTTGCTGTTTATAGTAGGTCTGGCTCAAAAGTGGTTTTTTACACACATACGTACATTTATTTACCATTTTAACTCAAATTTTAGATCAAAATTCTTGGTTAATAATTTCTTTAGCATTTAAAGCTGCCTATTTACGGGAGGCTTTTGTTATAGCTTTGTTAGAATATGTAATACTTTCGTTATTGGATGCATATTTTTGTAGTTTAAATAGATCAGTGTGAGGGTTCCCCAAATGTAGCATTTAAATAGATCTTTAGGCAACCTATCTTATCGATTTTTGGCAGCACCTTTTGGGTGTAGTTGTTTGTTGGCATATCCGAGGTATATATTAAGTATACAAGTGAGCCCAGGATGCTTCCCTGAGGGACTCCAGCGTCAATTAGCTGAGGAAAGCTTAAATAATCACCTTCTTTAATAATAACCTTTCGACCGATTAAGTAGCTTTCTAACAGCTTGTGTGTGTTTACTGGTAAAGCCTTTAGTACACGGAATATAAAAAGTCACATGCGCATGTGGTCCTGACGTAATTTTGTCGTCATCACACAACACGAACTTGCTATTGTGGCTTTGTAGTGACATGCGCGTGTGGCTTTTTACATTCCGTGTACTATAGGCGTAAGTTAAGCATCAATTTATGTAACAAGCCTTTTTGCCAGACTTTCTCAAAAGCTTGAGAATCATCGATAAAGAGAGCGGAACAATATTTTCTTTCTCCAAAGGTTTTTATTATTGCGTTTACTATACGATGGGTTTGTTCAATTGTGCTGTGTTCTCTTCTAAAGCCGAATTGGTGGTTAGGAATACTTCTATTTTCATTTAAAATTGGGGTTAATTTTGACGCTAACAGCTTCTCAAACAGCTTTGATATATTAGAAAGTAAGCTTATAGGCCTATATGACTCAACTTTTGTGAGATCCTTTCCTGGTTTAGGTATCATGGTGACTAATGAAACCTTCCACTTTTGAGGATAGTATTCAAGGCGTAAAATTGTATTAAAAATTAAAAGAATAATTTTCTTTGCTATACTGGGTAGCTCCAAAAGCATTTTGTTGCTGATCTTACCAAAACCAGGAGCCTTCTTGGGGTTTAAATCACAAATAGCCTTTTCGATTTCTCTTATCTCAAATCTTAGGGGAACAGCTGCTCTAGCAGCAACAGGTGGTAACTCGACCGCAATATCGTGAGATATATTTGGGGGTAAATACGTTTTTTAAATGATCAACAAACAGATTTCCTTTTTCATTATCATTTCTTGCCCAACTTCCATTCAAGTTTCAATTAATCTTCGTAGCTGTCGTCGCTACATAACCAGTCGGAGATACAATTCTATTGGGGTTCTAGTAACAATTGTAGGTGTTTGATCGGAAGATAATTCCAAGGAAGCTTCAACATTAATCGTTTCTATGGGGATGTTTTTAACCACGCCGAAATCGATGACATCTGGAATTTTTTGATCATCAGTAGGCCAATAAGATGGTTGCCGCACGCTACCATATTTAAATCCATTTTAGAAATTGTGTTAAATAAAACACGACCTTTTGGTGTTATAACTCGTAACCCCCAGGAAAAAAGTACTTAACGTAGATGCAAAAAAGGATATTATCTCACACTCAATTATAACTGGGGGTTAGAAATGGAACAAATTTGCCATTTATTTTTGCAACATATTTAGAAAGAAAAACGACAACTTTTTACACGTTCGAACAAGAATGTAATGAATGATGTTTGACCTTTAATATTGATGAGTTTGTGTCATGAAAGACTCAAAACAATCCAGTTATTTTTAGTCGATCCTTCAAAAAAAAATCGATCGTTGTTTTGAAAGCACTTTTGATGTACCCCTCGTACAAAGAAAAACTTACTACCCAACCAACCCAGTCCGCAAAAAAAAATAAATAAACATCGACCGTTGAATAGCTGCAACAACGACTGGCTTTTGTTTGTTGGTCGTTAAAGTGATGTTGTTTGAATTTAGATTTTTGTA
This sequence comes from Pollenia labialis, assembly GCA_949318255.1. Taxonomy (NCBI): domain Eukaryota; kingdom Metazoa; phylum Arthropoda; class Insecta; order Diptera; family Polleniidae; genus Pollenia; species Pollenia labialis. Next base: position 8,349,494 of record OX439139.1, on the reverse strand, counting down.
GTTGCTGTTATTATTGCATACAAATATACATAGTAAATATATGTTGTTGTTGTTTTGGGTTTTAGTAACGTGCGAAAAGAGTGAAATGACATCCGCGCGTGCTAGTGGCGTTGATGGGCAGTTATGATAAGTTGTAGTTGTTGCTATTGCTGTATTTCGCTTTATAGTCCGTACGACTACACTATTTGCCAAACTCTCTACCGATACTGGTTTCAGATGATTCATAATATTTAAAGTAATGAACGTGCAGACATGCACTATTGTGAAATTCAAGAGGACGAGTGAAGTGAGTAAAAGAAAAAAAACAGAGTGGACAACAACAAATGAAAGGCGAAAGGAAACGCAATTCTTTTTTTTTTTTTTTGCGAATGGCAAAAGCAACAAGGATTTAAAAAACATGATTTGTGGGGGAATTTTAGATTGTTAAAATGTCAGTTAGTAGGAAATCTTTTAAGTTGGGTTCTATTCGAAAGACAGGAAGTTTTAAAATTCTTACGAATTTTGAGTTTTAAAAAATGTTGCCTAATTAAAATTAATTAAATGGACTTTAGGGATATTTTATTGAATAACCTTCTTGGAAGCCTATTAACTTTAAAAAATTTAAGACTTAAAAGTCATTTTTAAGAAAGTTGATCTGTTGAGGTAAAATTGTTTTTTCAAGGAGGAAACTGATGTGACCGGGACGTATAACATGTAAAAATAGTTCACTATATGCAATCCGGCATTTTAAAGAATGGCATTTAATGGTTAAGACTTGTGGCCATTTTTTCATTGGGCGATTCTCTTTTTCCCCAATGAAATACTGCAGATTTAGGAAATTTGGTTCTATAAATGTCTCATTTCTTTCTATTCTGTCACAAAGCAAACACGCTCTTATCTGGCAATTATTTATTTGCCGTTTATTTCTCTAACAGATAAATTCATCAGCTGATTCCCAACTCTTAAATTTATTTTAAGAGGTATTGCCAACAGAAAATTATGTATTGTCGGTATATTGAGAAAAACAAAATCGTAACGGTAACGGACAGTTTATCTGTCTAATAAATTTATGTCGAGATCTAGCAGCAGACAGTTTGTCGATATATTGAGAAAACGGCCATTACTTAATTTTGACCACAATTATTTTAATAATGGATAAGTGAAGTTGACTAACTAACATGGCTTAAGCCGGAAAAAATGTCAGTGATCTTCTCAATATAAAATGTTTATTATAGAGTCAAAACTTTCAACTATTTCCTCAGAATACCTTTAAAACTTCTAAGCTAAATATAATAAATCTGACTTAAATTTCCATTTTAAAATAAAATTCTATTTTCAAAAATCACCATGTAAAAAAAACAATTTGCCGGCCAGACCAGCAAACGCATTATAAAGCTCTTAAAAAGATCGTTATAACATTTGTCGATTTAGGCACGATCCAATGATCCATAAAGCCGTAACAAAAAATTGCTATGACGATTCCTCAGTTGTAATCGTGCCGTATAACACACACAAGACAAGCTACTGCTCATACAGCACATATTCATACGTACTTGCAAACACACTTACACACATGCAGGCAATAAGGAAAAAGGGGTTAACATTCGTTGTTCGCAAGACACAAGACGAAGAAACCGAAGAATAATAAAAAAAACAAGGTCCCATACTTGAGATAAAACGTACGTACAAGTATATTCATCCAATACCAAAACAAAGTCACCAAAGCCTTTTTAGTTCGATATAAAACATCAATAGTCTAAGCCTAACCGAACAGAGCAATAAAAATCAAAAAACAACAACAAAGTGACTAAATGAGGCTGTGAAAATAATATTAACAAATTATTTGGAACATTTTTAAATGGTTTTTGCTTTTTTTGGTACTTTTTGGGTATTTAAAAGTACTTATCTACTAACGTAATGTAATTTACTAAAAGTCCAAACTAATTACTTCTTTTTTCCTCTAATTTCGAGCCGAATCTTTTTGCGTCATTATATTTAGAGGATCTTCAAATTCATTTTAGAAAACAAAAATCAAACCACACAATGGCGAGTACTAAACACTCGCAGAAAAAAAACATGTTTAAATATGGTCAACTCCAACAAAACTGTCATATCTATCTATGGGATGTATAGCTATTGAGGAATCAGACACTCTTGATGTTTCAGGCATGAAAATCCAAAGTAATGTTCGTTGGAACCAACATGCCCGTATTACTCGCCTTTCCAGCAGATCACATCCGTTCGCTGTCAACTGTCAAATGTTTCGCACCACACGTTACAGAGAAAATTCGTTTCTCTGTCGAACTAGCCGTGTGTGAAATCTACTCCTGGCAGAAGTCTTTCCAGTCAGCTACAATTTGGAAAAACTCAAACTAAATGCCCACAAATACTACTTTCTCTTTCCTTTTCCTTATAACCTATTTTCCTAATACCAACACAATGCATTGCATTGGTAGGGGCCAACCCCTGAGTGTTGGCTCAAAGTAAAAAAATCTTAGATTTTATCCGAGAATTAACTGCGGGATTCCCGGGAAATTCCGAGCAAACGCTCTTTTTTACTTTATTTAGCCTTTAGTTGTTTTATCCAATCATATTTCACCACAATATTAATTTAATTAATCTTCACGAAATTTATTTCTAGTCTTATCAAGCTGCAGTGGGCTTAATTTTTCAACAATACTATTTTATTTAACCGGTTTCAGGCGAACTTAGGGGGTTTTCGAGTCTTATAAAACTTGATTAGACCAAATTTTACCACAAAAGCATTATTCGTTACGCTTTTAGCCATTCGTATGTACGTAGTTTCCGAGAGAGATATTTGTATAGTTCCTAAAGTAAAGCGGTAAAGATCAACATGAACACCTGACATATAGCCTAACCTCATATTTGATTATACACTCTTCCCTTGATTAGGAGGTGGAGCTTTCTAACTTCCAAAACCCGCAGCTGCTGTAGAATACCAACTGACACAAGGGATAATTTGTCCTCGCACCACATTCTCCCCGAATATCTCTTTGTCAAAAAATCTGCCTTCTGTTGAACCCATTTATGAGTGCATGGCTTGGAAAAGGCAGCTCCATCGGACAGAGAACAACTTGATGAAAAGAAACCTTCTATTAGAAAAGTAAAGCTTTCGCTAAGACAATCAACTTGAAAGACAGGACGCATTTCCCGGCAGAGGGAGGCATCAATCTATAATCAGATCGATGTCTGCTCACGGGGGGTAATTGACTCTCGTGGCACCAGTGTGAGAAAGTACTCTGGGAAGACTTTGAAATCGAGAAATTAAAGGACTTCAAAAGTCCTGTTCTTTTGGACCTTTGCCGCATCCCAGTTATGCGTGCACTTGATTTGTCCGGGAAGATGTATAACCAAAAGGTGAAATATCCTTGAGATGATCCCTATACTCCTCGGGGGAAAGACCTTATAAAAATTCTGTACCGTTCTTTACGAAATTTGCTGACATACCTAATACGAAATTATTGAAATGTTATGATAATCCGTGCATTCCGCCACTTATTTATGTTAGATATTTTCCCCTATTTTTAAGGGAGGTTATTCCGTATTTTGGTACATAACTCTTTTTCTAAAGAATCAATTCTACTAGATATTAATTCCAGCTGCTGGACGCTATAAACAATTTGACACCCAAGTTGTTCTTTTCTCTTGAAGTTAGATCGACTTAGAATTGCTCAAGGACCCAGAATATATATATTTAATGGGGTATTGGTGAACTAAAAATGTGTCACATGAAATGACAAACTTAGGACATGAAAGAGTATAAAATTGTAAATAAATATGTTCAAAATAATGGGTAACTGAATTTCATTATGGGCGGGAATCCCGAGAAATCGAAAAAAATATATTTATTTTCCGCTTTCTCGGATATGAAAGAAGTGCGGAAAAACAATAACCCTATCTTAGATACCTACATCACTCCAGACAAGACTTTGACTCGTGGCTCTTTCAATCAAATACCCAATCTAACCTAAGCAGACCTAACATTTGTAAACCAAGTTGAATTATTAAAAGGATTCATCCAATTGTACCAAACAAAGTATACTTTATCCAATAGTACCAACTTGGCCAATCCTAAAAACAACTCAACAAATATACATACAACAAATATCTTGTTATAGATGGAAGGCATGTGCGCTGTCGATAGCTCGAGTGCTGCTGCCGCTTCTGAGTTTTACACTCTGCCCCGTTTCATGAGTACTTAAAATACCCCAATCGTACAGTCATGCTGGCGGCATTAAGGCACTCAAACTCAACCACACTGAAAACAAAAACACACAAAAAAAAAAATTCATACATATAAAAAAAATCAACTGAAATAATCAAGTACGGCAGTTAGGCAGCCAGCCAGTCATACTGCCAACATGTACATTCATACAAACATACAACAACAATAACAAAACACAACAATCCGGCAATCTAACCATTCAACCATCCAACAAGCCAGTCGTGAGAAATCGACTACAGAATAGTTTCCCACGGTATAACAATCACAACTTAAGTCGACTCGTTCGTTTATCGTTCATTATTGTTGTTGTAGTTGTGGCAGTTATTGTTGATTTTCTTTTCGTTAGTGTTTTTGTTGTTGTGGCTGTTGTATTTACTGTGTACTTTGTTATGCGGAGTGTTGTGTTGAACTAAAAAAAAATGTGAACCAACAACAACCACATGGAAAAATATTCTCTGCGTGCGGGCATAAGGGGGATGACGTAAAATGTTCACACAGTCCATGTTAAGCCCGTAAGCATGAATGCAGCCGATATAAGCAATTGTTATCTCATTTACTCTAAAGACATTTTTAAACATTCACATCGTTGATCGCACACTCCATACTCTGGCTGGGTAGAGGAGGCATTTATAAAAGGCATGAGCTCAGAGCACCGTTGAATCATTTTTAACTTTAACGTCAAACAGTGAACAACGTAACTTAACGCTCGTTTCTTGGATTCTTAAAAAATCTACATCGCAACAAAAAAGAGGATTTACTACACAACATCTTTCCAGTTCTATTAAGTGGATAACATTGATTTAATTTTTGGGTTAAGTTCACTAAGAAATGGTCTTAGAGATGGAAATGTCAAAAACCTATCAATACCGTAAAGTCATGAAGCCCATGTTGGAGCGTAAACGTCGTGCCCGCATCAACAAGTGTCTGGATGAATTGAAAGACATTATGGTCGAGTGTTTGACCCAGGAGGGTGAACATATTACCCGTTTGGAGAAGGCAGATATTTTGGAACTAACCGTCGAGCATATGAAGAAATTGAGAGCTCAAAAGCAATTGAGATTAAATGGTAATCCAGACTCCAAACTAACCATAGCCGAAAGTTTTAGAGCTGGTTATATACATGCAGCTAATGAGGTCTCTAAAACTTTAGCCACGGTGCCTGGTGTAAGCGTCGATTTGGGCACTCAACTTATGAGCCATTTAGGTCATCGCCTCAACTATTTGCAAGTCATAGTACCCACTGCTGTAACACCATTGGGAGTCACCCCCGCCACCAACACCCACTTTGCTGCGGTACCTGCACAAACTCATTTAGGATCTTCATCCCTGTGCAGCTCACCGGAACCTTCTTTGATCACTCCGCCTCCCTCAGAATGTGGCAGCAGTGATAGCGGCAGCTGCAGTCCCACACCGAGTGAATCAGCCTCCATGTGGCGTCCTTGGTGAAAATGATGAAGAAATTCATAAAGTGTCTAATGAAAACACTTGTGGAAAGGACTTTGAATTGAAAAAAAGATCACTTTGTTGTGAGCAGCAGAATAAAATTGGGATGATCCCGGATCAAAAGCTGAAATCATATGCCATCTAGCTGTACCAGCTTTGGCTTAGCAACTGAATAAGTTGCTACCATGTGTGGAAATGCACAGTTGTCTTCAAAAACTTTTTGTTAAAAGATTTACAAATATTTATAGAAAATTATTTATAAAAAAATTAAAAAATTAAATAAAACAAAAAAACAGTAAAAGAAAATTTTTATTTGTTGAATTATTTCTTGGGTAGAATTTGCTATTGAAAATTTTTTTTTTCTTTTAAACTTAAAATAAAATGCAAAGTTGTAAGAGATTCAAGGAATACAAAATTTTGCTTTGAGTGAGAATTTATTTCTAAAATTCTTTAAATTGTTGCCCAGGAATAGCAGCCTCGATCCATAATCCAGATTTTTTTTAAGAAATTTCTTTAAAAGTTTTAAATGAAGGTCTAAAAACAAATTCATTTCGTTTATGTGTGCCTATTTGAGAAAAAGTTTGAGAAAACAAATCGTAATAGAAATGAATGGAATTTGTTTTGAGAAATATTTGAGCAGATATCTTTCAGCATTTTCTTGATGTCAGAAGATAATTCAAAAATCCAGTCCTAGCCCCAAAGACTTTCATATAGTTTTTGTTAAAACGTTTCATAGCTTTTGTATTGCTGATAATTTCTTAAACGGGGTTTGAAATAATGCCTTGACAAACAAACTCAAAGTTCTGTTCCTCAAATTGCGTTAAGATGCATTTCTATTTGTTTTGGTCTAAAAAATGTTTTTCGTTAGTTTTTCTGACTATCAGCTAATATGTACCATTTAATGCCGCAACAAAATTAAATTCAGGTTAACATCTTAGAAAAAATTGCCCTTCTTAAAATGCCCGGAAATTCTAAAATTGTTTTTGGCAAAAGTTTTTGACCGATTTATTTCAGGAACATTAATCGATATTTTATTTTGAAAATTCTTAATCCTAATGGTACTTAAGGCGACCGTACACGACATGTATTTGTCATCTGACATGTCAAATTTCCCACTGCAAAATACATACATGTCGTGTGTTACCTTTTTAACTTTGATTCTGTAAAAGTCAGACGCAAAGTCATCTGACAAAATTTCAATTAGAGCGTGCTCTACTTTCTTCTGACAAACCATCAGACATCAGAAATCTATGCCGGGAAGAAACCGGCAGCGGCGTCCACTATTGACGGAATCATTAGCCGGCTGAAGTTAATGTTTTACAATACCGAGATATGTTTGATCATCTTACCATTGAATAAAATGTATATGAACATATATTAAAAACCGTTTTATTATAAAATCCTAAATTGGAATCTTTGAATTAAAAGAAAAAAATGTTAAGATGGCTAAACTATTTTACGACGCAAATAAAAAATTTCATGGCGGCAGCAAGCTGTTTTAAAACCGAGCACTACTTTGGTTTCTGCAATAACAATGCGAAAAAACAGAGACAATGTCAGAAGCAAATTACATGTACGTTTGTGACCGAATATTATAAACCTTATGTAAAACAGCGATTTTGACAGACATGCACAATTACATGTGATTTGAAAATTTTACATGTCAGATGACAAAAACATGTCGTCTATATGCTCCTTTAGAAAGACTTTAGGGTAGGCAACTTTCATTGTGGTCTTATAGTTATTACTTCCATTCCCAAACTTTCGTTCACCATTCTTTCAAGATCTTAACGACCAAATACACTTGTCAAATGCTTGTCCAGCAGGCGAATTCAATCGTGTACGTGTGCTTGACGTAATATTCGCCGCCATATCTAAATTATTTGATTTTCCATCCAACATCGTCGGTGTGATACATACAAACACATTTTCACTAATACTACCACAATGCTTGATGAGTATTTTGATCAGTGTATTTGGGTCTTAATGCTTATATTTTTGTTGTTGTTCTGAAATAACCGATCATTAAAATTTTACTCGCATCGCTCTCAGCACTTTGACATTTTCTCACCAGTCTGTTTAAAATACTCCAAAAAGAAATCTTGTAACAAGATGAGTAACTATAAAATTTGGCATAGATAGTTCCATATATTAGGACTTTTGTCTACTCAATCCATTTTCTCACCTAATCTTAAATAAAAGGAGCTAGAAGAACAAAATTACGATCTATGTCATTTTATTCAAATTGATATTTACCCCCACCACAATGGTTGAGAGGGTATTTTACGTTTGTGCTGATCTTTGTAACACTTTAAAATAGTGGTGCTTTGGTTACTTTTTTAATCGGTCCATGTAAACCTAGTGCGCAAAGTACACTTTGCAGTTTTAGAAATACATAGCATATAATTGTCACAAGGGCCTTTTGAAAATAAGGAGAATCGGTCCATAAATTCACATAGTCCAAGCTATTATCTTATTATGTTGGTATTTCGATTAAATTCGATTCAAACTTATTTTATTGCAATCTAAATCATCTTACAAAATTTAATTGGAATCGGTCCATTTTTTACCATAGCTCGCATACAAATACTACTCCCACAAAAGTTTTTAATGCCATTACTGCATTATTCTTTATTCATTATTGATATAAAAATTGGCGACAACAACTCTTACGATAGCCTCAGGCAGGTCCAAACTTTACCATAGGCCCCACATAATTACCCTCCCTAAAAGGCACTTAAAGGCAAACAATTTAATAATTTGTTTTTAAATGATGTAATGTAGGGTATCGTATGGTTGGGCTTGACCTATTATTCTTTCTTACTTATTTTTTGCATCTGCCCCCTAGTATGATAAAACCTCGAATGTTGACAACGTTAAAACTATGATCACGAAATATTCGGTAAAATATTTAAAATGGCTTGAACTTTACCGCCGGAATAATCCGAATAGAAGAGGGCATAAAATAAACAATTAGAAAAGATTTCAATAACACAATGTTACATAAAAGAATGTAACAGAAATATCTTTTACTTGTAGGTCTTGTCGAGTACAACAAGACTCTTTCCTTGAAATTTGCGAAACACCTTAAGAATCTCGAGTTACGGATAAAACCCCGTTTTTTCGTACCTGTTGCACTTATATGCCAGTAACTTTGTTAAATGTCAACCGATTTTAAATTTCGCAGCGGATTTAGAAAGAAGAAACTAAGACCTTTAGAAGATGTAAACATGATATTTAAGTTATATTGAGGTAACTGTGCGTTTTTCTCTAGCAAACTAAATTTTTTAAAAAATTTTCTCTATTTGTCAACTTTGAAGATGTTTTTGCACATTTTTTTACTTAAGAGTAGCATTATTTATGATTTCAATATAAAAGAATAGTGGTATTTACATCCAGCTTGTTAGTTTGTTAGTCATTAATCGTTACTTTTTTAGACGCATTTTGTTTTTGTATATTTAAAGCGCTACTGGATTAACATTTAACAAATTAACGACACGGCACCCCTGCTAAAATAGTTGTTAGTTAATAACTCACAATCAGCTGTTGCAGTTTCTAAATAAATATAATAAAAAAGTCATTTGTGATACATTTCTAAAAAAATATTTGTGTTTTAGCAATTTTCGTGTATATAAATTGTGTCAGAACAATAAATCAGCTGTTTTACTACGAAAGTTACCAGACTAACAAAGTTTTAAAAAGGGGGTCTTTCACACTTGGTAACTTTAACAAATTAACAAACTTCCGAGTAACAAATTAACAAGTTCGGTGTGAATACCACAAATGTTTATTTATGTGTAAAATGTTACTTTTTATAAAAAAATTTAATTCCATTTTTTTTATAAAAAGTAAATTATAAAAATTAAAGAATTCTCAGATTATTTTTATTAAAAGTTTAATAACTCGCTCAATTTTTAACGAATATTTTAAAACAAGGTAGTATTTTACTCATTAATAAAAATACTTTTATAATGGAAACTATATTTTTTATACTTTTGTGATCGTTATTCAATTTAAATCAATTTAATGTGCTGTTTTCACAACACAAGTGACTGAACGTGTAGTAAAATTTATATGGAAAACACTCAAAAAACTGAGTGCTTTTCATATAAATTTTACTAAACGTTTTTACGTTACCATTGAATATCTGCAAAATAACATAACATTGTACTTTTTATTTGTAGAAAAAATGTTTTTAGGAAATTTTTTTATTAATTTTAAAGTTATTGCAAAGTTAAAACAAACAAATGTTTGCGAAAAAACTTTGCAATAATCAAAAATTACAGCTTTAAAAGTTTTAATAGCGTATACGAGCACTAACTTTGAATTCCAGCATACTTGAATTAGCTTAACGAGTACGGTGCCCAGCTTGTTAGAATTTGCCACTAGCACAGCGTATTCAATAGAGTTAAAAACAAATATATTTGAGAAAACATCGAGAAATAATTATTCCGAAAAAAAATAACGTAAAGTTCTATTTAACAGAGTTGGAATTATTTAAGTTGAACAATAATACCAAAAGTATAACACTAATGGCTAATAAATCACTGATGGTTTAAACGCTGGTTTAGTTGAACTAAACTCAAATTTATATGCAGTTTAAACTCAACAGCTATAAATCAGTGTCCCATGTATTATATGTTGTTAAATAATAACATGTGGCAGCACTACGATAAATCTTAGCAAATTCATACGGTCTGTATTGGTAGTTTAAACGCCCAATTTTATGCGTTTAAAAATGGTTTATATGTTGGGTGATTTATAGATTTGTTGGTTTAACCACATTTTAAACCAAAAATAGAGTTTAACTTGCTCTGATTTTTTAGCCCTAAAAGTACTTCAGTATTAAATTTTGTATCGCGAATACGAGCGCTTGAAGACAGCTAATTCAAATTAGCTTAAATGGTAGGGTGCCCAGCTTGTTATAAAAAAGTTTTAAATTCGTGCACAGTGCAATTAGTTGTAAATTTGAGATATATTCTCGAATTTAGTGATTCGGTATGAAACTTATATTGTCTTTTTCCTATGTGAATTAAACATTTTACCAACTTTTGTTCAATTTAAGATTTTTTTCGCATATTTGTAATTATTTTAATTTTAACGATTTGTTTTTCTGAATTCAGTATAACTTTTCTGATTTTATTCAACTTTTTTATAGGAGATTTCATAGTTTTGTTTCAACCTAAAAAGTATTATTAAAATTCAACCACAAATTTTTCAAATATAGTTTTATTCTATTCACGTTCTTTTTTCAACATCATAATTTATTCAAAAACGAGTAGTTATCTAATTAAAACAAATGTAGGCCAAATAACTCAATTGGGGTCAGCACTTGTAAATGACAGCGTTTAATTAGTCGCTGTATATAAAGACAGCGTTTATGTAAATCACAAAAAAAAATGAAAACAAATCTTTGACATTTGTTAAGTGTAAGCATTGTGCGCCCCATAAAACCACCCCAACTACAATATTTACTTAATAACTAAGAGATCACTGGCACTTGTCACTTGTAAGAGAATTTACAAAAAAAATAAAATAGATGACAGTTTGGATTGTTTTATTGTTTACATACGGGTCATTTGATTAGTTCAATCCATCACATTTTTTTCAAACTTTCGTATATGACACTTCCTGTTGAAGTACTTAAAAAGTGAATCATCACTTTTGTTTATAATAGAAAAAAGATTATTTTGATTTGAGTTGTTGTGAGTACGATAGGGTCTATAAAAAACAAGCTACCCAATAAAAAATTTTCTTGTTTTGAGAAGCACTAATAGTTAATTTTAAAAACTAAGCGCAAGTTTATGCTCTACGCAAAAAGACATACAGATATGCAGAGCGAATTCTTAACAAAATTAAAAAAAAAAATTATGACCGACGACATTCCCTTGGTAACGAATCAGTATTGTAATGGAGCAAATTAAAGAATAATTGTAGCAACAAAGAATTAAGTGTGAAAAGCTGATCATTACATTCAACAATTTGTATATGCGCCGAATGAAGCGCTTTCTGTGTCAAAAATGTATTGCTTTAAAGTGGAAACTCGCCACATACATATAATTCATGTTTTTCGTAAGCGATATATGTACGTTTCTCCTTTACAAACCTGCTTCGTTGGAAGCTCCATTTTTTTATTGGGTAAGTTGATAAAATTTAACTAAAATATTCTCTATCTATGAGACTTCTTTGCATTGGTCTGCAAAAAATTTAAAAAAAATATGTTGACTATAGATTTTTTATGGACTGGACTAGTATTGGCGCTAATGCTGATAAATTTCATTATAACTTGAGAACGACTTGTTCGATTTTGACCAAAACACTAACCAATGATTAGGAATAGAATTTCTTTTAAGTCATCCAAATAACATTTTTTATATTTTCAACTGTTTCGGAGTTGTTCAGAATTTAGTGGCGATAATATATTTTTTAAGCAAAATGGACACTGCGGCTGTTCTTGTCGAAGCGCATTCTGGACTTTTAATATTGTGCCACATTTGCTTGCATTGCTGGCTGTATGTTACGAATAAAACAATGTTGGCCTCCAAGGAGTCAATTGTTGCTGGGTTTTCAGTATTTACGAGTGAGTTAACGTATCTCCAAAGGAAATAATCGACCGGTTTCAAATGGCACGACCTTTGAGACCAACTGACAGGTGCGTTTTTCGAAATCAACTTGTCGCAAAATTTTGATTTCAATAAGTCGATGGTTGCGTCTGCCTATTGAAACCACATCGCAGCCGGATCAATGTCATCCATTTATTCAAACCAAACTCGGTTCCGTTATAATCTTTTTGTTGACAGTAAAGCATGTTCTGGCTTAATTTTTTAAGCAATAATGCCCGATAATACCGTCACGCTGCAGCGTGTTAACTGCACCAAATAGTAAATAATTAAGGACGTAGTGGAGTATGTAAGGTCTGTTGCAGATTGGTCTTGCAAGCCCGTTAAGCCAAAAATTACCCTCATCGCTGATTACAAGTTGCATCTAAAAGTTGCGTGAATCGGTGAAAGATTTTCAAAGTAAATTTGGTAGGTTTATTATAATTCGTCAGAGTACATTGATCATAAATATTGACTTGGAGATTTATTCAGGAAGGGGCCCTTCTTGTGGGTGTTCCTTGGGAAGATTAAAACAATATTTTAGAAGGGAGGTACAATATTGCCCTTAGACATTGCGGGAGTTATCTACGATATTGGCTAGATTAGAGGCTTCATGAATTCCGGACCTTTATGTCCTATGCCTCACTTCCGGTCATTAAAAACCCTTGATGTACTATAAGAAATTGCCTTTTTTAAACCATAGCGAAGGGTACATAAACGATTCGGCAAAGGCGCATAAAGCCCTATCACTTGTTTTTCATTCGAATTTTTAATGGATTTGGTGTCAGTTTGGATTTAAACTTCTGTACAAATTTCTTGCTTTAAACGACCTCTTTTTTAACTTTTACCCGGATGAGGAAAGCCTCATTAAATTTAACTTTAAACAAATTAAAAAACTTCATTATAAATACATACATCCGATTTTAAACTACTACACTGGCAATGATCGATCATCTTAATTACTTGAACATGTAAAGTGTTAAAGTTTCAAATTATTATTAATATGTTGCACGAATTAGGCAACCAATCAAACTCTCTACCAAACCAAAAACGGCCACAAAAAAATAAATCTCATTTGCCGACAATGTGTTTTATGGAAATTCTGATTTTAAATAATAAAACAACAAACAAAAAAATGGGGGAAAAAGCACTCATAAACACACATTGTGCCACAGCAACACCGCAACATCTACCTACTAATACCACAAGTATGGGCTACAGATATTTATGTAGCAAAAAGAAAAATGATCCAACAATCCCAGTGGCATAGTGAGCGTGTGCCATTCATTGTCATGTAACAGCATCCCATATTTACAAAAGTACACCAGCTACACCACCACCAACAACAACAACCAACAAACCAACCGTCAATCCAACAGTCCAACAAGCAAACGTTTTTAATTTACAATAAACCGGATTTAACAAAAAGCTTTATTGCTATATTCTCTTTTGTTGTTGGCAAGGAAGACTTAATGTTTGTCGCACTGACCCCCTAATTGCCTGCCTGCCTGTCCGTCTGACAGTAAGCCAGTTGATGTAATGATGATGCTATTCTGACTTTGGTAGTTAAGAGCGGAACAACAATAACAACTATAACATTCATTTGGCTTAAATTTGAATCACAACACAAGATCGTGTGTCCATAATCACTATAATGCTAAAAACCCATCTTCCTTCTCTTTATAACCAAACTTTACTGCCTGCTTTTTACTTCACATGTTCCCAACAGTCTATTACCAGAATGCATAAGGCACCAGCAAGTATCTTCTTCATGGTCTACGTCTTATTCCCATCATTTGTATTCAAAAAGTTTCTTCTAATATGAATTAGAGATGGTCTATTTCAATCTTTAAGTGGGATAATTTAATGTTGATAAAGTACTTTTTACATACGATTTAAATAAGAACATAACACACTTGTTCAACAATAGTGTATTAACTCAAAATTTTTATTTTTTCACTTTTTGGAAAAAAACCGGCACGTAATATTCATATCTAACCGCTGTAAAATATCATGTAATTTTTCTACCTTTTCATAATGACTGCTGGTTTTAAAATTCTTTTTCATATGCTTTTAATGTAAATTTTAAAGTTGTCTTGCTTCAACTGAACTTATTGAACAAGTGCGATATGTATAAGAAGAAAGTGAGTTGGGTTTTGCTTTCGAAAGAATATAAAAAATATGTCCGTAAAAAAAATAATATTTTAAATACTATTTATAAAAAATACTCAATAAGGTATTTTAAAAAATGTTAAATTCGTTGTATTTACTATAATTTTATGTATGTAACTGACATTCATTAAAATTTTAATTCATCATTCATAAAATTATATCAAATATATATACCATCCAACCAATATGACACAATAAAACTCGTTGTGAATTGCTCAATTATATTATTTGGGGAACTTGGAACTATCATTTTCTTTGGAAGAACAGAAACCGGATTTTATGATGACCTTTTTGCTTTGGAAAACAGGCATGACTTTGAATTTTTATAAGCAAATAAAGGCATGCGGGGCGGGAGAACATTTTCGATTATAGCCCATTAGCACATCTTTGAGAAGTGCGTGTTTAGTGTTTTTATTTTAGTGTTTCTTTTTCTTTCATCATTTATAATAAGTGTCGTCTTGTGATTTAAATAATTATATTTCGTTTATTTCTTTTAGCGCGTTTTCCATTGATTTATTTTCTTTAACTTTTTTAAATTGCTGGATTTTTCCGATTATACGTATGTATGTGACTTTTTTGGTGCGAAAATTTTATTTATTAATTTTTATATTTTAACAGTTTTTGCGAAATATGTAAGTCTTGTGTTTAAGTTAACGAGTTGTTTTTTTTATAAATTTCATTGTGTTTTTATTTTGATGACTTTTTTTCTTAAAATGGATTACTTTTTTTTAAATTGTTGTTTTTTCGGAATCACAATTTTTCGGGTTTTTTGCTGTTTTAGGAGTTTTTTAATTTTTTTAATATATTTTACTAAAGCGAGTATTTATTTATTTATTGAATTTTTAAGTCTTACGATTTCGATAACATACGATTTAAGGGACTTAAGCGTTTTGACGTTTGAAATGATTCTAACTTTTGTACGAATTTAAATATTTTAATGATTTTTAGCTACTTAAACAATTTTATATCATCAATTTATCTGCTCAGAAACTCTGGGTCCGACTAACAACAAACAAAAAGTACTATTCCAGATTTCTTTGGTACATTTTGAAACTTAATTACACATTGTTCGTATGTGTGTGTGTCGGTTTGCATTAAGAGTATTGTGCTCCATTGGGGTCCGCTTTGCAATTTAAACCTTCTTCGATTGTTTAGTCGCATGGTCTCATACTACATATTTTGTTGATGTTGTTGTTCAATACATATAATATTGTTTATTGTAAATGTAGGTTTGTTTAAAATTTTTTTGTTGTTACTTTAGCCTGCGTCTGCACGTCTTTTTGTGCTTTTTTCTTTGTGTTTTTTTTTTTGTTTTGTGTTAATTTTATGCCGCAACCCAGCAGTAATAATAATAAAAGCAACAACTATAACAACAACAAGAAATGCATACAATATAAAAGAAACAACAAGCCCAACTCAAACTAAAACCTAACCAAGTTGCTAGCAACGATACCAAACCAAACGGTCGTGATCTTGCCGTAAGTAGTCTTGAATCTTGAAATTAAAATTAAAAAAGGGCAGGTGTGTCGATCGTGTGAGAACCACGTTCCAAACCATTTTCTCACGATCGTCGCTTTGATATCATACTATTGTTGTCGTTGTTGCTGTTATTTTCTTATTATGTAGTATATGTATGTATTTACATACATATATATTTATCCATACATACTTATTGTATTGTGCCAAACCAACAACAGCAACTACAAAAACAATCTTTAAAATGCACTGTTTGTTTGTAAGTTTGTTTTAAATGGATACAACACACGTACTTTCCTGATTATAGTGTGTGAGTGTTGGTTTCTGTGTGTCTGTAAGTAGGTAGAGGGTAGTTGACTGACTCGTATTATTGACTGACTTGTCTTGAATTGTATTTCTTTACTTCTTCATAAATGTATCAAAGAAAAGAAACAACTGGGGTGATTTGTTAAGTTACCGGAATAGAAAGAAAAAAGGGTTTGTTAAAGAAAACATTTTTTAAAGGCCTTAAAATAAATCATAACATTTTAGCTCGCGCACTAATTACGAATAGAATCTAAAATGAAGATAAAAACCATTCGCTGCATTATCTGAAATCAGTGTTTTCAGAATATTTATGCAGTACATAAGTCCTAACAAATTTTATTAAAAAACTGTAAAGGCCTAACCATAATATGCATAGCCTTGCTTAAACTACTGTCAAAAATTAACAAAAAGTCTCTCAAATGTATTTAAAAAAACAAAAACAAAATAACAAACATTTGATTCCGTACGGAATGTGCGATTAGATTCGCACCTTGCTTAAGCAAATGAAAGTTTCATTAAACTTAGCAGAAAGTTTCCTTAAGTTCAATATGGGTTGCCTCATAAAATTAACATGTATTCGCAAATTTGCTTAAGCCAACTTAAGCACCTTGTGGTTGAGCCTTAAGAAAGTATCGACTATACTTTCTATATGATACCCTACATCTAAGTATTAGCAGACATGCACCTACCAAAAGCGAACTGACACCAAAGTAGTCCCGTGATAGGGGTTTGGTGGTAGAGACCGGTCTAGTTCTAAAACTTTATATGAATGGGTCGGGTCCTATCACTTTTACATGGAGTTGCCATTGAAGGGGGTCAATTGACACCTAACTGCCTCCATTTCCAAAACCACCAAATTTAAAAAAAAACAAAAAATGTGTCACACCACCGTTGAAGATTGTTTTGTAATTCATAAAATTTTTAACGATTTTGTTCTTCTGTTCATATACCAGTAAAAAGATTGGTGCTTAAAAACAAAGGCTAAAAATAGCAATGTAGCTTAAGGAATTACGTCCGGGAAAATGATTTTCTAAACGCCGGAAGTTAACCCCCTCCCTAAAGATGGTGGTAGCATTATCAACCTGAATCTCCATGTTCTAAGGTGCGCATAACAGGCCCGGGAAAGGGGTAGGTGCATATTGTATTGATATGAGGTTGTATCCTTGATGCTTCCTCCTCCTTTCGAGCTAACCTTACCTAAAAGTAGCAACGAAAATATCCGACGTAGTTTAGCTAAAATATGTAAAGAACTTAGAGCCATTCTTTCCATTTGTATTGCTATATTCACACTTTCTTAGCAATATTTGGGGCAGAAAAATTAAGTTTGAAAATAGCAGTGGTTTTTGATTTTTTTGTGTGCTACTCTTTCAGCACATTTATAAATACAAATTTCCCGGGAGTTTTTTCCCTTTTCCCATTTTTACAATTGAATTAACATAGGAAAAATGGAAGAAGGGAGAAAACTGTTTTCTGTATTTTAGAGTGACAAAAATTGGCCGCCAAAATTGTTTTGCCATCCAAATAAATTATAAGATAATATCAATCAGCTGTTCTTTGTATGTATTAGTTAGTTAGCATTTAGTTACAGCTTTACCCATAATTAAGTGTAAACTTTTCTTGCTGAAAGTAACCAACTGTGAATAACTAAATAGGTACTTAAAAGAGTTAACACTTAGTGATAATTTATGAATATGCGCAATTGAAACAACAATAAAAAAAACTAAAATTTGTTTTTGTTTTCAATATAAATTTCTAAACGAAAATTTTTATTTTAGTTTGAAAAACAGGCAGTTACAGCCTGTTCATGAACGTTGACGATCGAAATCGTTAAACAAGCAATTAGTCTTGTGTATGGAGCAATTCAATTAAATAAATAAATAAAATAAATAAATCAGAAATTACCGGAAATCGAAATACAATTACTAGAATCAGAAAAATATTTTTTCTGCAGTTCCCGTAAATTTTTTCCAACGTTACATAAATTTATGATAATTTGCCATTTGCCGCAGATTATTTTGTAAACCCCATTTTTGGCAAGATAATCCAATTAGATAAGTAACACGACTTTATTTGACATAAATTTTCGTCATAAAGCCACTTTTTTATTTAACCAACTTATCAATTCAGCTACTTAATTGAATAAATAAAATCAAATGGAAATATATATTAACGAACGTATTGTAAGATCATGCATAATAAGTTATTTTTACATTGAGTTTACATTGTTTTATTATTGTCGTAAGTATCAATATGTGTTTATGTATGAAAAGGTATAAGTCCGTTCTTTTTTTATATCCATTTGTCTGTCTGTGTATTGTAAAACGCCTCAAGATTAACTACCTTTGTTATTTGGATTTGTAACGAAGATTGTTGTCTATGAGAACTTCACCAAGTCAAATGACGTTGTTGAAGCGAAGTTACAGTTCGAATTATCGCTAACAGCCAGCCAGCCAGCCAGCAGCAGAACTTTAACCAATTGTTACTTTTATAGACAACAATACATTTATTGTGTTTTGTTGTTGTTTGTAACCCTTAACGTTCAATTCAATATGATTTTAATAATGGGGTAACAACAACAATGAGAACATCGATTATTATAGGTGATTTTTATTATAGATCTTGTTATTAAACCCGGTGCATGAATGAGCGCATGATCATAGATGTCGGTTTGCACGAGAATGTGTATGAGTTATGCCGCTTTATGATTTAGAAGTTGAGTTGTTCGTTGATCTATGCACGTTCTAGGCAACCGCCGTACCCGTTTTGGTTTCTCGCTATACACACACACATGCTTAAGATTTATTTCCTTAAGGGGGTCAGCATCCAAAGCCAGTCATTTTGATCTTGAGTACAAGTATTTACTGAAATGTTCTTGATTATTTATCCTGGAAGTTGAGATATTTTTATTTTCTGTTTTTCTTTTCAATTTTTAAAATTCTTCTATTCCCTTAAAGTGTTTGTTTTGTATCATTTTACTTTGAGAGTTTATTTTTTTCGATTTGGTTTGTTATTTTGTTATCTGTCCGTTGTCGCAAGTGTGTTTTTTTTTTGAGAGACAAGTGTAATTTAAGACTTAAAAGGGGTCTGTGTGGTGGTGGTGGTAATTACAAAGGATGTTTAACAACGACTGTGGCATACAAATTATATTCTTACACGCACACCATTAGGGATTTGCTGTGAAGTATAAAATTACAATATGTTAAAATAGATTTTATATTTTTTATAATGATATTTTGAAAAGTTATAAGACTTTTGTAATAGTAAGCCGAAAATTTAAAATTTATATTATTCGGTTTTTTGTTTGTTTTCGAAATTGCTTACGAAACTTAAAATTTATAAAAATAAGACAATGATTTTAAAAAAATTTAATATTTTAATCCAAATTTTTAATATTTTAATCAGGCTTAAGTTCATCAAATTTAATTTTCATTAAATTATTTTTATGAAGAAAGGAATTTTACAACATGAAAATTAATTAAAATTGTTATTGATAATCATTCATTCTTCACTGACCTGAGATTCGAACCCAGGCGGCTGGTTACCATGACATGTTTCGATCACAACCACTTGATCTTCTCAGATGGATTTGCCGTCTTACACTCGCAGCCATCGACGACTGCTGACGTCAATAGTCAAACATCAATCCTTAAACCAAATTGTATTTTAACCTTTGGTAGATCGAAATTTGCTTTTTTGAATGATTATCCATTTTAATTGATTTTACATGTTTTTCTTAACTTCTGTTTTTTTAAAATACAATTTGTTTTAAGGATAGATTTTTAGCTGAAAATTCCCATATTTACCTTAAAACGAGCAAAGATTTTTAAATTTGATAGCTTGAAAAATAAATCTATAAAAGTCCTAAGTTTACTAAAAAGGGTTTTGTACAAAACATCTTGCTCAATTCGCAGTCTTATTCAGTTTTGTAATGCAAGTCAAAACCAACTTCCGTTTTTTTTAACGTCACGCCAGCGCAGATTTTTGCTTATATCTGCAAATCCTTAGCGTCGATTAATGCAATTTTTTCTGAATATAGAGCTACTTCATTTCATTGTATATATAAAAACCCTTTTTACAAATTTGACTTCGTCATTTAATTTTTTTACATTTTGTGATACAAATATAACGACACGTCAAAATGGAAATGCTCATATGCAATATCTTCAAGTAGGCCGCCTGTTGAGGCTTTGAAAAAAAACCTGTACACCCTCGAGCTCTATTATGAAAAAAAATTATTTATAAAAATAAAAAAAAAATACCCACATTCTAATTTTTAATTTTTTTAATAATGTTCTGTTCTTCGTCAAAAAAACAGAAGAACTTAATTGATAATGTAGACAAACATTATATTTTCATGTTCTATAATTTTGCTTTTTTTACATTGATAAAGAAATGAAAAACAAAAAATTTTAGCAACGACCGCTGCACGAACAGTGTATATGTTTTGTTTGTGTAAAATTATTTTGCTGGCTTTTTGTTTTTTTTGTATGTGTATTTTGTTTTTGTAAAAAATTTTTGGTTTATTTTACCAGTCAAAAGCGACGAACATTAATGAACCGAACCGAACACAATGAAGTTTGTTTTTTTTTTAAAGCGAACGGAATTAAATGTTCACATCTTTTGTTGAATGAGATAAAAACAGTATTATTTTTATGTTCGAAAGATGGCAAACAGGGAAACGTTGTTTTTTTTTATTATTTTCTACACAAACACTATTAGGGTTTGTGTTTTACACAAATCTAGTAGACCGTACACTAAGGAGCGATATTAAGTTTTATTTTTTTGAACACTGGTTATTCTCGAAACATATAAGTTCGACCTGTAGTACGATTCTCTATTCAATTTTAACATAATTTAAATTGTTAAAAATATTTAAAAGCAAAGTTAGCGTAAATTTTATTCAGAAACTGTTTTAACAATAACGTTTACTGCTATGTTCTATCTTAACAACGTCGGGTATTCAAGCTAACTTAACGGCAAAATATTTTTCATTCTTTATTTTTAAATTCGTAGTTATTTTTCAAAAAAAAAAAAAAAAATTGGCAAATAAAAGGCACATTAACATTTTAAAAATTCACATTATTATGCAAAAATAAAATCAAAAAATTAATTTTTTGAGAATTTATTTGGGTATTTAAAAAATCATTAAAAAATATGACATTTCAGATGCAGCTTATGGAAATCACTAATATTGTTTTCTTTTCTACACAAAAAATATGTGGTAGACTTTCCTTTCATGCCGCTGTTAGCAAATTTTTGCGAATTTTCGCTAATTTAGTAATTTTTACCGAATTTTCGCCATTCCTTATAGTTTAAGTGACTTCAAATCAATTTTATGGGTTGTTCGAAATATTAAAAAATTTCGCGAATTTTCGCTATTTTTTTATATAATCCGACATCTTGTTTTTTTAAGCAATTTCAAATAAATTTTACGGTTTTTCCAAGTTTGCAATTTTTCGCTAATTTTAGCCATGTTCGCGATGTTAGCGATTTTTATTCTTTATGTTCTTTTCTGAAAAATGTGTTCGGTTTTAAAAGTGCAACGTGTTTTTTTCTGAAGATGTTCCCCGTAAAAAGAAAAAAATGCTACATGTTCAACTCTCATTTTAATTAAAGGGGCATGAGTGTAGCACTAGATTAACAGCTGGTTTTGTTATTATATCAGCAAAAATATATAATTTTTTTAGTTCGTCTCCCGTATTTTTTTTTACTTAGAAATTAGCGGCATAAAAGGCTCCAAGTTTTTAAAGATAATTGTACTTTATTGTTTTATGCCGAAACTTGCGTTCTTTTGTAAACCTAAAATATACCTACAACACTTCTTAAAAATCAGGTTAACATTTAAAAATGTTGCCAGATTCCATGTAACACTTATGGTACACTTTTTTTTATAAAAGAAAACGCCATAAGAAAAATTTAGATTTTAAGAAAAATATATAAAAAAAGTTTTGAGTTTTAATAAAAGTAAAATTTCAACATTTTTATTTTTTCGAATTTATTCTATGAGCTAAATTTCAGTTATGTATTTTATAAAGCTTTTTTGTAATAGTCCTATTCCTTTTTAATTTTTAGGAATTATAAAATACATAACTGAAATTTAGCTCATAGAATAAATTCGAAAAATAAAAATGTTGAATATAATAAAGTAACCTATGAAAGGAAATAACTGCCAGTTTCTATTTGTTAAAAGTAAATTTTTTTTTTGAAAAATTAAGTTTTTAAGAAATTTAATTCTTTAGAAAAACTTGAATTTTTGAAAATTAAAAATTTTTTTTTCTTAACCATTTTTGAGAAATTTAATTTTTAGAAAAATTTTTAATATTAAAAAAAATTTCAACTGAGGGGGGCAATGTAAAAAAGATAAATACAATGGTTATTGTTGGATTTGTTTAGGTTTTGATATCGTTGCAAATAGACTTTTTGAGTGTTTGCAATTCTTATTTACTCTGCAGTTTTGTTTGCTCTAATATCTTTGGCTTTTCTAAAAAAATTTTGGGAGAACTTTTCCTGATGATCTGGTCTAACCATCGAGTGAAATGCGCATAGAAACTTGCTTGTCCTCCAACAATAAATTTAAGTGTTTTTGTCAAGAATAAAAACTGGGAATTAACTTTGATAATTTTTAAGAATATTATTAATTTGTGAGAAAAGTTTTAATTTTAAGAAAATTTTTATTTTTAAGACAATTTTTAAATATTAACACAAGTGAAATTTTTTTGAAAATTTATAATTTCTTTAAAAATACAAAATTTCAAACATGTATTTTGAATATTTAAGGAAGTGTTTGCATATTTTTGAAGAAATTTTTAATTTTTGAGGATTTTTTAAAAATGATTCATGTATATTTGAAAAAAGTTTGAATTTTTTTAGAAAATATTATAATCAGCCATGATCTGGAAACCAAAATCGAGAGAATTCGTAAAATTTTTTGGAAAATCACTGAATAAAAATTTTTTTAAAAAAATTAAAAAAAGTACAAATTTTTTTTGGTAAATAAAAAATAATTTTTTTCTATTCAAATAAATTTTAAAATATTATTTTTGTATTTAAAAAATTTCTCTGAAAAGGTTAATGAATAGAAACGCATTTGTTCAGTCAGGTTCATTATTATAATGCATAATTTTATTTGAAAAATCTAGGAGCGTGCCTTTTATTAAAATTTCAACTATGGGAGTTTTGTTTTGTAATTATGAAGTTGCTCTCTACTTCTAGACCTTCTCGTAAAACTCTATACTAATAATAAAAAAAGTTATGTCTATGACTTATATCTGCTCACCATATCCAACATGTCAAACTAATGTCCATGTGATTGATTTTAAACTGTAACAAAAATTGGAGTTCAATACCCAAAAAACACTTGCATATTAAACATTCCTTTATAATAAAACCGAGAAAATAAAAACTCATAAAATCTCAAAATTTATTTCAAATATTTTTTTGTCACGAAAACCACCGATCTATGAATATTGTCTAACAAAAGAAAATTTAAGTAGACAGACTTTTTATTAATTTATTTTTTTTACTTTTTATCCTAAAGAAAAAGGGTCTTGTTGGTTGGTGGTGGCTGATTGGCCTTTCGAATTCCTACAACCAGGGTTTTATTTTTGTGCTGAGAAAGATTGCCATAGAGATATGAAATAATAAGACTGGACAGACAGACTTAAACACCAAAATACTGTTGATTAGATACGCTGCTGTCTGATCTAATCTTTTAAAGTTTTTTTATGGGTTCTTTTTTTGTAAACTGTTTTGTTGTTGTTTTTTTTTAAATATTGTACGTTTTTTTAAAAAATATTTCAAATTTCTTTTTTGTTTTGTTTTTAAAATTCTTATTGTGTTTTATCTTATTCTTTTCTTTCTTTTTAGGTAAGAAACTGATTTTACGTGTTGGACATTTATTATGGAATTATGTACATTGTGGAATACAGTGAGAGAGATAGAGAGAAAACAAAGGAATTTAGGTATCCCTTGAGTTTTTTAAGACTATTGTCTGAACACGTGTTCAAAGAGGATACTTTTCTTTTTTGGTTTTAAAAAAAGATTTAAGAAAAGTAAAATCAAAGACAGTTTTTCATTAATCACCTAGAAAATTGGTTTAGTTTTTTTCTTTTGTTTTAATTTGGGTTTAAGAATTAAAAAAAATAAAAATTAAAAGTCATGATCATGACTTGGTTATTTATAAAAAAAATTAACAGGAAGTCTGTTTAATTTGTAGAGGGTTTTGTTCGAAAATAAAAACTCATTTCTTAATTTTTGTTTAGATTTTTTGAAATTATATTATTTTGTAATTGTTTTTGTTCTTAAAACTAATTTAACAATTTGTTTACTTAGGCTATCACATTATTTGTATGATTAAATTAATTTGTTAAAGCTTTTTTTTATTATCAATAAATATTAAAAAAATTAAGGCCATTATAAAAGCCAAAATTTTGGAAGACATTTTGAACTCAAGGGTGCTTTGACACTTTTTAAACCTCAGTTTTCAAGTTACTTAAGTTACCAGGGACGCCAAACATTCTCCTCATCCTCGGCCTCAACATCAATACTGGTAACATCGATCGGTGTTGAGGGACAGGTGGTTAAAAGTTGAGCTGAATGTTTTTCACTGCCTATGCTGGAATTAGGGCTGGTACAATAACTGGATACGGGTGAAATGGGTACTGAGTAATGACCCTTAAAATTGGAAGCCCCTATTTGAACGCTTAATGGACTGGTTAGGGGTAAAGCTGGCTTGATAGCAGGCTGCAGTTGATTGAGTCTTTGGCCCAAATGTGTCATAAGTTGTGTACCTAAGGAAACATTGACCCCTGGTAATTCCGATAATGACTTGGAGACTTCATTAACAGCATGAATATAACCGGAACGGAAGCCTTCAGCCTGATTCATAGTGGTATTACCGTTAGAACTGCTTAATTTGCGTTGTTGTTTCATTTTTTGCAAGTGTGAGACGGTCAATTCTAAAATATCGGCTTTTTCCAAGCGAGTAACATGCTCCCCCTCAGACTCCAAGGTAGCCACCATTAAATCTTTCAATTCATCCAAACATTTGTTAATGCGGGCACGTCGTTTGCGCTCCAACATGGGTTTCATGACTTTCCGGTATTGATAAGTTTTTGACATTTCCGATATTTGTACAGACATTTTGCTTAGTTAATAAAAGCAACACGTTTTATTTTTATTTCTTAAAATAGTTTGTAACTCTTGTAAACGCTTCAGAGGCGTAAGACGTAATGTGCTTAAACTTTACACTCTCCCCTGCTTTTATACTCAAACCAAGAACTCTCAAATGACTAAAAACACTCTCTTGTCTCAGCAACCCCCATAATATGTTTAGGAATTCTTTTAAAAACTCTCTTCATTGTTAACTCTTGTCTGAAGGAATGCATGTGTGTATGTGTTTGTGTGTTGTGTGTTTGTGAATTCGAAAAACTTTTACACGCGTTCCCAAAAGAAACAACCCTTATTTCTCTAACCGAAAGTCTTTAGAAATTTCTTATTGCACATTCTTATAGATGTTGCTTGCACCCTTATGTGTATTTGAATTTTGTTATTGTTGTTTCGACCTTTAAGGAAGGAAATTAATGCTAAGGCATGCAAAAGGACCTTTTTGTATACTAACTCCCTGGAATATATTCAACCGTGGGAAACACTTTCGTTCGTAGATTCTCACGCGAGTTTCGTACACAACATTTACAGCTCACCTGGCCACGAGGCTGATTATTTTGTTTTTGTCATGAAACAGAAAATGAAAAAAAAAACTATTGTTTTCCCTGGGAACTTATTTTCCCACAGCAATCTCAGTTCTCAAGACTTAGACAGCTGGTTTTTTTATTTTGTATTTATATCGCCTGGCCCGTTTCTTCTTATAGAAATCTAATTGTTTCCTGATTTCCAAACTACAACGGCAGTTTTTATTTTTGGCATCCTTAAAACACAGTTATGGCATTTACATGAAACCTTCTACGTATGTCGTAAACATATTAAAAGTCCTTGTTAAACACTTGTTTCTCTGCTTGGGTTTTCTGTTGGGTTGTTTTTTTTATTCTGCTTGTGGAGTGTAATTAAACTCGTGTTTTACGTACGTCTTGCCCAAATATTGGGTTGAGTCGAGGAAATTAAAACGCGTTTTTGTTGCTTGAGAAAATATTAATGCAACTTAGGCTTGCAACTTCGTTGTTGTGGGTCATTGTTGTAAGGCGCATGCATTGGGTGCCTTGAGTTCAACTCGTGCTTTAAGTGTGTAAGATCATTTGAGTTTGCATTTATGTATGATGGGTGCAATTTTGCTTAAGCAATCTTGTTGTCTTGTTACAATCGCGTGCTTTAAGTGTGCAATTCGGACTTTGATTTTCGATGTTGTTTTTTATGACTGACTGCTTTTATTTTTATAAGTAAACAAATTGATTTTAAGTTTATATTAATACAATTTGGATTATTTTTACATTGCAAATTTGTTTTTAACTTTAATTTTTATGACTTTGTCATTTTTATCGATTCTCAAACTTGGAACTCTTTACCACACATTAAGCCTAACGAATAGCAACTTAATAAATAAATCGAAAACTTTAATAAATTACGATTTGAAAATGCTCTCTAATGCTTTGACCTTAAAAAAATCTACGGGTATCCCTGGATTTGCAAGGTACTCCATTTACGCGATTTACATATAAAACGGATCAATAATAGCAACCATTTTTTGAATTAAGCGTTTTTTACGCGATTTTAATAAAATACCCTTAAAAAGTTATGGCAATCCTTATTTAATGCGAAATGCAGCACTCTGTAAAAAATTAACGAAAAGTCTGTCAAATGCATAAGCAAATAAAAAAAGACTTTTAGGTGACCATAATGTACTTAATATCTATTTCACCATTGTTGCATATTTGTGCAATATTTTCTTTTTTTGCGAGTACTTCAAACTAAAAAGTACCAAAAAGTCCAACCGTGTATTTGTTTATTTTATGCTATTTAATTTGTAAAGAATTTAAAAATAGATAATTTGTGAGTGTTTTAAAAAAAATGGAAAATATATTAAAATATGTTAATTCGTCTTCTTTGTCCATTTTAATTTATTTTAATTTTTTTTGTTATACATACACAGCTGTTTTCGTACGGAATGTGCGTTCAGTTTGGCACTTTGCTTAAGCAAATGACATTTGACGAAACTTGACGAAAAGCATCATTAAGTACATTGTAGCTTGCCACATATGTTTTATATGTATTCGCACAGCTACTTAAGTTGACTGTAGCAACCTCATTCATGTTCTGGTTGGGCCTTAAGTCTAGCACAACTGCTTTTAAACATAAGCATTTGCTCTTTAGATAACAAGTCAATTAAATAAGGCACTTTAATTATTTTCAATGTAAGATGACAAAAACTACAGTTTATGATTTAACCCTTTTTGCCTAATTTTAAAGATTAACGATACAAAGCCTTATTACAAGAGTCGTTGTCGTGGTCGATTTTTTTTTCTCCCAATCACTCAAACTGAATTTTGCCAAACATCATTAGCAGCTTTTTGCTTAGTAATGCAAAATTTCAGGAAATAACGTTTTTTGAATTAAAATTTTCCATTTTCTTTCCAATAGAAAAAAATTATGGTAGGTCATACTTAAATTGTCCACCTTATTTCTCAGTCTGTTATAATTTTGGAAACATTTTATCCAACAATCTAGGAAGAACTGTGTTTTTCGCTCGTATCTTGTTCAAATATATAAATTTCTTTATTAATTTGTGTCTTTCAAATGGCTGGATGGATTTCGACATTTGTCACGTTGTATTCGTCTTTGAAACCCACGTGTTCTTAGATGGAAAAGTTAAGCGGGCGGGACGGGACGGGACGCAATTGCAAATTATAAACCGAAATAAAATGAATAACATAATGCGGGTATTTTACTTTGGCTTTTAGAGCATACTTAAATCTGCAAAACGGAAATAGAGTTAACTTTGTTTATAGTTTATTTTACACCATTTCGTAAAACTGCTCTGGGTGAGGAAGCAGGGCGCGCTTCTTTGTCGTTATTTCTTAAAGGCAAACCAGCCGATTTCGTTTGCCTGCTTTTAACCTGCAATTCGCATTTACCAATGGCTTGGGATTTTATATTAATTTTGGGGATTTTTTTGAGATTATTTTTTTATAACACTAAGTATAATTTTCTTTCCATATTTTTTAGCATCCAAATTTTAATATTGTAGTGGGAGGCTCTAATTTTATAGGTTCTTACATGTTTGAGAATTAAGAAAACTTTTTTATAAAAATGTACAAAAAATAGGTACTCCCCAACAGGGCCGAATTTCAAAAAAGTTTCAGACATCTGTCCGCTTATTTTTCTAATGAACAACGCTAAGTATTAATTTGTTTTATCCCTCTTTCTAGGTTCAGTATTAATAAAAATTCAAAAAGTACCAAAGAACCTTGTATGTTTAAGAAGTAAAAAGTACCAAACAGATCCCTCTTACAGATTTTCATTCACTAAGGACCATGCATGTTTAATTTTATATTTCTAGGTCCAATGTTAACGAAAATTCAAAAATTTTCACATGAAGCACGGAAAAGTAAAAGTAAAAGAATTTCCCCTCTTAATCCTTTTTCCCCCCATAGAAGTATCCAAAATTTCAATATTGTAGTGGGAGCCCCTAATTTAATACGTACATATATGTTAATGAATGGAGAAAAATGTTTTTAAAAAAGTACCAAAAATAGGTACTCTCCAAAAGAACCGAATTGCAAAAAGTACCAGACATCTGTGCGCCTATTTTTCTTAAGAACAGCGATAAGTATTGAACTTTCTGTATCTTTTTAACTTTTTTTAAAAATCTTCTCGGTTTTCCGAACGAGAACTCTTTCGTCTATGGACGAAATTCTTGGTCTTCGACATACAAAAAGATTTGTCAACTTAACCCGTGGTAGATCGCAAATCTTACTTTTGTTTTAGAAATGTTAACTAGGAGTTCTAACTGACCTATGATCTTAGTTACCACCAGTTTATTTTATGTAAAATGTTATTACCAAGCACTGCAGATATATAATAAGACATCTGAACATTCTGTAACTGTCCCATCTTAAGGACTCAAAGACAGCGATTTATTGAAGAAATTATCTTAGATCCAACTGAAATTTACGCACCTGGCACTATAATTGACTTCTTACGTAGCATAAACGCACATTTATGCGCCGCGCAATAAGACATACAGGGATGCAGTAAGATAAGTGAACGAATTCTTTACAAATTAAAAAATAAAAAAAAATTTAAGAGCAACGACATTCCCTTACTACGAAGCAGGTTTGTAAGGGAGCATATTAAAAATATAACGGTAACAACAAAAAATTTAGTCTGTAAACCGGATCGTTACATTCACCATTCCATTCCAACAAAAAATTCAGTATGTAAACCTGATCGTTACATTCACCATTCACCGTATCTAACTTAGTGTTTTCCTTTTGATAAACTTTTGGGCTTTCAAGCTATCGGATTAGGTTACGGTGTAGCAAATATTAAAATTTAAAAAGCAAAATTTTTTTTATTAACTTTATTAATATTTTTATTAAATTTAATTAAACAAAAACGGAAGATCATTGTGAAACTTAATTAATTAAAGCCTTACATTTTATATATAAAGAGATCCTTAAAGATTATAAGATAAAACTGTTTATATTTTATAATTAACTTAAAACTATCACAAAATATCACAAAATCAAAATAAATCTAAAATCTTAAATAAGTTGTACATCAATATTTGAAACTGGAAGTTGAGTTTTCTCTTAGTTACTAATAAAGCTCTTTAATAAATATAATTTGTATCGTGGACGTCCTGCAGAATTAAAGCCTTTCTTTACTATTTTCCTTGTAATTTCTACCAAGGACGCCAGACATCTTCTCCATTCAGATGCAAGTGATTATCCTTTTCTTTTTCCTTAACAATGAACGGCTGTTGGTAATTATTGGGCGTAAATAGTTGTTGTTGTTTTAAGTCCTTCAATTGGTAGCCCAAATGTTTCATTAGTCTAGTTCCAAAGTCTACATCTAATTCTGGTACAGTGGAGAATACCTTAGAAACTTCATAGGCTGCCTGAGTGTAACCCTCACGAAATTTTTCCACATTTAAAGGACGTTTTGCTAAGTCATTTGTTGCGGATTTTTGCTTGCCAAATTCTGCCTCCTTTTGATTTCTCAAATAACTAACAGTCATTTCGAGTATATCAGCCTTCTCCAATTTATTAACATGTTCACCTTGTTGCTCCATGGTATCCACTATTAATTCTTTAAGTTCCTCCAAATACAGATTCATGCGTGCCCTTCTTTTTCTCTCCAGCAAAGGTTTTGTAACTTTGCGATAATGTTGTGTTTTGGTCATGAATTTTTGTCCATCAACCGCCATTTTTTTACTGCGTTAATTTTCAAATTTTCCTAATTAATGTTTAAATAATATTTCGTTTAATATTTAGCAAGTGAATTTTAAATGCTGGTGCTGACTTGTTTGCTGTACGGTAGCTGTTTTATAAATGATGTTGCCCGTAAGCTAAACGATCCTTTTTGTAGAGCAAGTTGGATGTTGTTCGTCTGGGTCTTTGGCAGAAAAAAAATCACTCACTTTACAATTTATATCACAGAAGTATCATTCATTGCACATGATTTCTTTGGCTTGGTTTGTGTGTGCAGATCTGACAACAGCAGCAGGTACTTTCCACCCTTAAAATAGTTTGTTTTAACCTCAATAACCTGTATTTAATGCGTGTTTGTACTTGTACTCTCACTCTCTGTGATTTTAAGTTACGTTACAGCTCTTATAGTCAAGGAAGTAATCAATGCTCGTTATGGCTTTGATTATTAAGTTAAATATGGGTACACTTAGAAAAATTATTGAGTAAATGTATTTTGAACTCATTAACATCCCAGTAAAAACTTCGCTTACTTTTTCAAAATGAATAGCTTCTTTAACTCATTATTTAGTAGCTTTCTTCTATAACAACATCTATAACAACTGCTATAACTACTTTCTTCTGGATGTATTAATGTAAAACAATAATGACTTACTTTTGAATGCGTTATTTTTGGGGCATCCCATATAAAATTCATTGGTTCTTTCAGTAGAATTGTAAGTAGTGCTCTTATGTTTTTCTGATTACTTAACACATTATTGTGTAGGCGAAGTTTTTACTGGGATATTAAAGGTTTGTGATTTTGAAAATTTAATATACCCTATACCGTAATATGTAGGCCAAGGGCGAAGACTGCTAAAAGAGATCTCGATTTAGATTTTTAACACTTATAGATATTTTCGGTTCTTATTTTACAGAAATCGGTTTAGAATTGGTCATATTGATCATATCGAGATAAAATTTGGCACCAACAACTTTTATGGTGTCTATTTTAAATCTTTATACATGTATATAAAACGCAAAAAAAATTTGACATGTATGTTTGTGTGTATATTCATCCAACCGATGTGCTTCAAGCCGGTTTCAATAAAAAGGAAATTTTGTGAAGATGATTTTAGGCTATATATTTTTATAGAGGAAAAATTAGCTCAAATGAAACTTAAAACAATTATGGGGCACTGCTTCGGACTCTAATATAGAAAAATACTCAAAGGCGACAGAATAAACTTCTTTGCAAAATCATAACCGCCCCCTGGTAAGCCTTTAGTAAAAACTATGATTACAAAATATGGAGTAAAATATTTAAAAAGGCTTGAGTTGCATCTAAATTCATTAGCTTGAAATATTTTAAATGATGGCGGCCACACTCGATTCAAGAGAAGAGTTACTGCAGGACTTATCCGATTTGAAGAGCGTTAAACGCCTACATATCGTCAGATCATTTCTGGTTTGACCTACCGACTATTTAAAAAAAATTATTTAGGTATGTGGAATAAATTTTTTTATACCCCTTTTCTAAATCCAAAACCTGTTTGGCGAAATTTTTTTATGGTTCTGAGCTATTAATCATTCATTTTGCTCCATATCAACTATTTTAAAGTTTTTTGAGTATTGTTTTGCTCTACACGCCACTATATGGCGATTGCACCAAATTCTCCATATAAAAACATACAAAATAAATTTCAGTCTTGCTTTGCCTCATTGCCGTAAGAAAAAAAAAGTATTTTAAGCAAAAGCATCGCCGAGTCAGTAGGTCTACGCAAAACGACTGCTGATTTTTTGTAGAGTTGTGTACAAAGCGAATTCACTGGAAGGTGGGGTCAAGTCAACATATGGTGTTTTTTTCGGTGGTCGACTTGTCAAAGTTTGTATACAAACTAGTTTTTTATGTAAACAACCCTATTTGTTTTAACTAACAATATTTTTGACAGCCCGACCACAGGAGCAGTGTTGTTGTAGAGTTGACCTCACCTTCTAGTAAATTCGCCTTGGTTGTGTGTTTTTCATGCAATTGTTGTTGATAAATTCATTATGTTATGTTACAAACAAAGTGGGTGTTATTTTTTTAATTGTTGTATTTCTGCATAGAGTTAATAATTAAATAATGAGCAATAGCAGAAAAAAATTACCTTCTGTGAAGGGTATAATGACAACAAGAAAATAAATTTGTTGAACATTTATTCAAAATATAAAAATTAATCTTTTTTTTTAAACAAAACCAAATATGTAAAAGAAAAAGAATCATCAATGTTCACTTTTTATTAGATTGTTAATATAGAAACTTTTAGTTCAGCAAGTCACTAAATGCATATCAATAAGTATACGTATGCAGCACAAAATGTTACTTTTTAAAAATATTTTTAGAAAATTGGAGTATGCGGCACTAAATAATATTTTTCTCTTTCAATAAAATGCTACAAACTTTTAACTTCATTCATGAAAGTTGACAAAAATTTACATTGATATTCAAAGCATATCCCGGAAGCAGTGAAGAAAATATAAAAAAATTCTATCGTGAACATTTTGAGAAATCTTCATGTAAACGTTCTTTGTCGTTTTTCTCCACTCCGACTTTTTGGCATGTGCTCCAAACCATAATGATCCAACGATATGTGAACAGAAATTGTGATGGGGAAAATTTTTGTCCGGCACTGGCAGGACATATAATAAAGTATTAGAATAAAATTTTATTAATTATTGTTAATTAAAATTAAATATATGAAGATTCAATAAATAAATATTGAAAGAAAAAATATGACCACGAGGGACGGTAGGGTTAATTTCTGCCTCTCCGAAACAATCTAACCGATTTTAATAACATTTTAAATATAACTAGATCACCACTTGGTAGGTTTTTCATTAATTTAATAATCAAAAAATAAATTAGTTTTTATTTGTTTTTTAAATATATTTTTAGTTTTTTATTCACAAAAAAAATACAAACATTTATCGATTTTTTATTCAGATTTAGTGTTGTGTGATGACGACAAAATTACGTTAGGACCACATGCGCATGTATCTTTTTACATTCCGTGTGCTATTGGCTTAACAAATTTAAAAAATTTTATTTTGTCTATTAAAATAAAATTTTTTTTTTAAATTTATATGAACAAAAGAAAAATAACTGCAGGTGAGATTTATCGAGTTATAATGTAAATCGCTTCTCCTTATGTTAATAATTTTTTCATATAACATTTTTTCAATATTAAAAAATTTGTAAAAAAATATTTTTCAAGTGAGGTAAAGTGTTTTACAAAATAACCGTCATGTTTTTGCGTTTGAAATTTTATAATTTGCTGTATTGCATGTTGTGGGCCAACAAGGTTTTTAACTGGAGCAACCAAATATCTTTCCTAGGTTAATTTGGCGATCTGATTCGAATCTGTGATTGGTTTTTCTCTATCACGTTAGGTTTTCAAAATGCAAAAAAGTCTTTCGTTTCTCTCAATAACTTAAATGTACAAGTTATGTCGTTTATGTCCTTTTAAGATCTTTTCTTTAAAAATTTGTTTCCTACCGGCCATAGAATTTTTTTCACTGTTATTGTGGTTCTCATGCATTAACATCCATAAAGTATGGCCTGATTCTCGTGCTCACTTAAAGCAAAAGAATTAAGTCTACGAAAGGAAAAAAAAGTCTCGTGTTTAGCTGCATGTCTTGTGTTTTTAAACGAGTAATTCGTTTTACAATACTCTTATTTTATGCATGCAAACTCGAAGCATACACACACAGACACACGAATCGTGTGCTCTTTGTCTGATTACTTGTATACCTTGCCCGACATTCTGTCCGTTTGTCTGCATGTCTAGTACTCTTTTTAACAATTTTGTGTGAGACCGTCGGCCTTACTTCCTCCCCAGCAGCAGAAAAGCAACAGCATTAACTTAAATTGCAAATATGTACGAGTATTCCTATATGATTATTTCTTATGAAACATGCATGTTATACGTACGTTAAACACAAACTATAAAAATTTTGAAAGGAATACAG
The DNA here is from genome assembly GCA_949318255.1 of Pollenia labialis. Lineage (NCBI taxonomy): Eukaryota > Metazoa > Arthropoda > Insecta > Diptera > Polleniidae > Pollenia > Pollenia labialis. The sequence continues at coordinate 8,314,902 of OX439139.1, read as the reverse complement.
CGAACACATACATAAATGAATGAATGAATAAATGACTGAATGGAAGCCAACCAGCAAGCAAATTGTATGAATGAATAAACGAGTATGAAAGAGAGGGTTTGGGAACTGAGAATGGTGATGATCAAAAGACGTCTGTTAGAGTATTTATTTTCAAAAAGGAAATCACTTGTCGCACATCGTGAGAAAGTATTCACCCTAAATTCCCACACTCGTTTTTACGAAACAGATTTTTTTTATTTAAGTTTAAGGCTGGAAAATCACCTGTTTCTCTTTTCTTAATATCTGTTGCAGGTCTTTGTTGCTTGCTTAGACAAAATAATCTTATTGAGAGTATTGAGTACGAAATTCAAAGATTTGATTCTGATAGTTTCAATAACAATAACAAATATTTGCATGGAAGTTTTGTTTGTTGTTGGAAATGTGAAAAATTTCAGTTAAGGGGTGCAAAGTAAATGAGATGGTGTAGGAGGTTTTTGATAAATAATGTTTGCTATATTCTCCAAAAATTTGCGAAAAATGATTCTATTTATAGAAAATTGTTCTATTTATAATGTATTTTCGAAAAAAGATGTTAAACCCTTCACCACAGGTGAAAAGGATATATACATATTTTATAAGTTGTTTATATCAGTTTGTCACTCAGTTCGTAGTTCTTACTATTGATCTAAGACAATATAAAGTATAGATATTTTGGATCCTTTTCAGTAGCGGTGTTGAGGGGGGTTATTTCATTATTTTTTTGGGGGGCTTTATTTTGAGGGGTTTTTTCATGCTGCCCAATTTACGTGTATAACCTGATAAATAATATTCTCTCGTCCCCTGTTTAAAAGCTGGAGCTGGAGGTTAGAACCTTCAGTGCTATTTATATCGATTCAAAACAGTTTGAATAGCAACACCACCAAGGAGTGATTGAAACATCGCAGCACGTACTTACCCCACATGGGATCGTCTACAAATATTTAAACTCCTTTTAACCACAGCCACCATGTGCTCTCCAAGTGCACCAAGGCCATCTTCCGAGTCCTCAGGATTCAGGAAGTATTTTTTGTAAAGTATACTAACGAAGACCTCACCAATAGTCAGACCCAGACTCAAGAAATCCGAAAACTTAAAGAGCTCTGTCATTTCGGATGTTTAACGCATCCTAGGTATGTATTGCCCCAGCATAAATTTTTAATTTCCGAGAAAAGAATATCAACACAACAGTAAACTGTATTGCTCCTCTAGCCCGCTAACATACCCCTGTTCCGAAGAACTCCATGGACGAATATAATAGAACAGATAAACCTTTCGATACCTCTTGACGTTTTTTCTATGTGCACGTCAACTGTTGCCAGTTTGCCATTCAAGGTCAAATTGTATCCTTGCAAATCCCAGGAATGACCTGGTTCTGATTTGCTTTGGAGGTTGAAACACCAAAAGGTTAAATATCCTTAACACAATTCCTACAACCTCCGGGGGGAGGTTTGGATAGAAAAAAGTTCACGCAACATATTTTCGATATTATGACGAAGGGAATATAAGAATCTGCAAACTCAAATATAGCACTATTACTTGTGCCATAATGCGACGCAACCATCGACATATTAAAAGCAAAATTTGCCGATAAGTTTGTTTCGAGAAATAGAGATGTCAATTGAGCTCCAAGGTCGTGCGATTTTCAGCTATCGATTATATGCTGTGGAACTACGTGAATTCACTAGTTTAGTTCGCGTTATTCATAGTAAACGGCCGGATATGCTTAAAGTCTTGGCCCTTAACTGTTCGTCCAGAGAGCGCTACGTCAAGAACAGCCGCCATGTATTGATCTTTTGAATATAAATATTTATTTGCTTAACACTTTATTGTTTTTCGTTATTATTTAAACTTTTAAGTTCTACCTGGCTTAGAAATTTTTATGTTATAGTTTAGATAATGTTCGAATATTATTTTATTTTTAGGAAATAAATTATTATTCATTTGAAAACCGTTCAAAATTTGTTCTTTTCTAGACAACATTTTTAAAAAACTTTTTCTATTCTATAAATAATTATTTTCGAAAATTTGTTCTTGTCGAATAGTCATTTGTTTTAATTTTTAAAAAAATTTGAAAATTGTTTCTTTTCTATAAAGAAGATTTGAAAAATTTGTTCTGTCTATAGGAAATTCTCTTTACAATTTTGGAGAAAATTTTCAAAAATTGGATCTTTTTTATTGAATTTGTTTAAGTTTGTTCTATTATAAGGAATATGTTTACAAATTTGTTCTATTCTATTAAAAATGTTCAAATATTGTTGCTATTTTATAGAAAATTTGCTTTTATTTATAGAAATTTTAAAAAAAATTTTTAATTATTATTCGAAAGTTTATTGTATTTAAAAAAAATTTGTTTAAAAAATTTGGTCTATTCTAAAAAATTTTTTAAAACTTTTTCTTACTCATAGAAAATTTCAAACTTTTTTCCTATTCGATAGAAAATTTGTTTAATTCCATAGAAAATGTTCGCAAATTTATTCTTTTTTATAGAAATTTTGTTTCATTGCATAGAAATTGTTAAAAAAAAAAAATGTTTTATTTTCTATAAACAGAATGTTTTTTTAGATTTTTGTAACTCTATGGAAATCACATTTTTTTATTCTTAAAAAAAATTTTTATAAATTTATTTAATTCTATAGAAAATTTTTGCAAATTTTTTTTCTTTGGTGGGTCAAATTTTTTCGCTTCAAAAGCACATTGCGATTTTTGTTCTATAAGTCATTCCAAGTAATATTCAAGAATAAGGGCAACAAAATTGTATTTGCTCTAGACAAACTTGTTTGATGACATTTTTTTTGTCGAGAAATCAATTTTATTTAATTTTTGATTGCCGCCAAAAAGTGCTTTCGTAAACATTTTAGAACTTATCGACTTTTTTTGGCGAGATTGTTGTGAAAATGGACGAATATTTCTTAAAATGCAATCAAAAATTTTAAACGAAAATAAAAATTGTAACCGTTCTAAAAATATGTGCATTTCCAAATTTATTATGTTAACAATTTTCAATATGTACTGCAAAACGAGGAAAGAAATTTTTAATCTGGATTAGAAAGTCTGGATACAATAAAACTTAATTAAGCGCTTGTAAAATATCCTTCAAAATCATTCGGAGTAAAATAATAATGCACTATTCCAAAATTCTGTTGATTACTTTTTGACGTGACGACCATCTTGTTGACGATTATTTCAAAATATTATGAGTTTGTTCCAAAATAATTATGAAATGCGAGGAAGTCATCTCTTCTACTAGAACTTTTGCAGAGGTAGTTTTCTATATCTTTTAAAAACTTGTAAATTTCATCTGAAAATGCACGCTTATATGTTGCCGCTGATACTAAATTTATAATGTGGCATATGCAATCGTCCAATAAACAAGTGCAAAAATCTATTCACGATAGCGAAGTTAGTGTTTGGATGTAAATACCCGGTGGCGAACGTCATGATGATTCATCATGAAACATACTGACAATGTTAAATCATCAATGACATATGATGAATTTTCTTTGGCGTCATACATGAATTTTTTAAACGATTGTCCAAAATACCATAGATGACCAGAACTGATTTTGTTCGTTAGGCTTCCGCGTATTAGTGAGTCCTAACAGACAATATCATCGATGTTCAGACAATGTTGTCAAGTTTCAATATACTTCAATGCGGTGATAAACAAGAAAAAAACTAAAAAAAATGTATGTTATCTTCAAAACGCACTAGTCAAGTAACTAACAGTTGCACCCAGGTTTATTAATTGAAAAATTTGTAATCGGTTTTATTTTTATTTATACGTTTTATTTAAATTTTTACTAAAATGTTTTGTGTAATTGTTTTATTTTCGTTTTTTTCTTCTGGTATATTAACAAACAAAATAAAGTAATCATTTTATAAATTTAAAATAAATTAGCGTTAAAACATTTATCGTTACATACAGACACATACACTCAGATACAATAGTTAGTAAGTTTTTATATTTTGATTTAATATAATATTTTTGTGCTTTTGCATAAAACATTTAGTTTTTTTTTTTTTGGTTTTTAATAATAAATAAATATGTATAGTACATACATCATAAAATGAATTCGTTTGTTTTCTTGGTAGGTTTTTCATTAATTTAATAATCAAAAAATATATTAGTTTTTGTTCGTTTTTTAAATATATTTTTACTATTTTTTAGTTTTTTATTCATACAATTGTCTTAAAAAATAAATACAAACATTTATCGAGTTTTTATTCAGATTTAGTAACTATTTTTAAAATTTTTAATTTGTCTATTAAAATAAAAAAATTTTTTTTAAATTTGTATGAGCAAAAGAAAAATAACGGTGAGATTTATCGAGTTATAATGTAAATCGCTTCTCCTTATGTTAATAAATTTTTCATATAACATTTTTTCAATATTCAAAAATTTGTAAGAAAATATTTTTCAAGTGAGGTAAAGTGTTTTACAAAAAAAACCGTGTTGTTTTTGTATTTGGAATTTTATAATTTGCTGTATTGCATGTTGTGGGGTATATTTACTAAATAAAAGTACTAAGAATCGGAATTGGCTTTTCATAGTTTCTGTTTAAATTTAAAAATAGCGCTTTAACTAGAAAGTTTAGACGATTGATACAAATTAAAATGAAAACTTTTCTACGAATCAAATTAGATCTTAACAAGTTTATTCCAATTTCTTATTGTTAGGGCAAGTTTTTATATAGAAAGTATAATTTTAAGCAATTAAGAAGATAATCGGTTAAGACCGATTACAGTATTTAGAGGAACATTTTTCAAGAGTGTTCTCTATTTGGGAGAAAAGGGCAATCAACGGCCTGCCAAAACAAATTTATGAGATGAAGTTAAGATTCATATAACAGCTCAACCTAAATAAGAACGGATAGCGTTTTTTTTTTGGAGAAAAGGAAGTAGTTTATTAAAGCTATGGTAAAATGTGGACGGGTCAAAAAAATAATAAAATTGTAAAGATGATTTAGTTTTTCATAAAATATTTTTTATGAATATGATGGTTTTTGGGCACAAAGAATTTATTCCGGAAAGCAGTTTGCATGAAGGCTATGTGAACTTGTAAACACAATATTCTTATCATTTTTATAGGCTTGTGACAAAATGCCCTGTGACAATAAGAACAAGGTTTACATGGACAGGCAACCAAACATCCAGATGCACGGGTATATCGATTCTGAAAGTTATTCTGAGTCGATCGGCATACTAAAAGGTTAAACCAATATATCGATGTCTTAATATAAAAAAGGCGTAACTCCATTTTTTTTTATAAGAGATATAAAATCCATTTTATTGCAATTTTTTTGAAAAAAAGGTGCATTTGGGATTTGTCTACCAAAATAAACAAAAAAAAAAACTATGTATTAAAAAAATCGAGTTACTTTTTTATATTAAGCCATCGAGATTTATATGCTTTAAAAATACATAATGCATACTCCTCATATGGTGGCGAAGGTATTTCCAATTGAAGAAATATGCTAAAAAAAATTAAAAACTTATTTTATAGTTCAAATTAAAAATCAAAATTTTAATAATCGCAAAGATCTATGAAACATATGTACATATATGTTAAGCAAACCACTTTAAAAAAAACTTGCCCTGCTTAATATAAGTGCTGATTGATACGTTTCAAGTTTAGGTGCTCAAGTTCTGTCTAATTTTCAAACTGTTTTTTCGTCAATGTGAATTTCCTTAAGCTTTAACTAATGTAGATCACAAGGCGAATTAACTACAGGTGGTGTCGAACCGCCTTCTGATTTTGACAGTTCGGGCCTATTTGTTTTGATTTGTTAGTGTTTTGCTAAGAATGGTTGACATTTCGAGCCGTAAACACTAACAATGCAATGCAAAACCCCCTATGTTGTTTCTGTTGTTTTTGGATTGTTGTAGTTGCGACACCACCTGTAGTTGAATTCGCCTTGGTAGATCACAACGAAAAAGAAGAAAAAAAACCGAAAGAGAAAATAAACGATTACGACCAAGTCTAAATATCTTTTCATTCTCGTTGCCCTTCTCTTCTAAAAACTCAAGACTGGACGACACAAAGCTGATCAGCGCTGTCAGACTTGGAGATTTATCTCCACAGTTGGGGATTTCATGCGAGAAAAAAGGGCAAAGAAAGTCATTTGGGGATTTAAAAAAAAATTCTGGGATTTTTTGGGGATGTTACACATTTTTAATGTATTCAAAAATTTTTATTTTTTGAGTTTATTCTGTGAGCTAAATGTCAGTTATGTTTTTTATTTAGCTTTCTTGTAATAGTCCTATTTAAGAATGACTTTATGCACTACCAGAGTATTATCTTGTATCTTCATGTTGAATACAATAAAGTGACTTATGAAAAGAAATAATTCCCAGAATCCATTTTTAATATATTTCCCATTCTTTTATTATTTACTCTTATTTTTCTTTGTTCCGTATGTAAAAAGTAGCAAAACGGTGTAAGGGGTCCTAATATAAACGATCCATTTTTGTTAAGCGTGGAAAAGGTGCTGAATAAACTTTTGTTGTTTTTCTTTTGTGAGGGTTTTAAAAGGAAGGATTTAAAAAATAATCTTAAACTGCTGACAACATATACAATTTTTGATTTTTTAAAGAAAATTTTCAATCAAATTTGTCTTCTCCAAAAATAAGTAAATATGAAAGGCAATATAATAAAGTTTGGGAAAAATAATGCTAGGCTATTGGTAATTATTTATGATGCAACGAAGTATTAAATAAATGACGGATATATGTATGTATTTTTATTTACGGCTAAAATCGATTGAACAAGCTCCAAATTCTTATAAATTGGGGCATTCGTCTTTAAAAACACCATTTTGTTCTGCTTGTAATTCCTCACTGGTATCGCATAAAATGGATTTTAAAAAAACATGTCGAAACCAGTCGCTTTAAACAAAACAAAATATTTTTTTTCTTACTAATAATTTTTATTTGTGGATTTTTGGGGATTTCTAATTAAAATTTTTCTTACTATTTAAAAAAAATATTTAATTTGCTTAGAAAAAACAACAGGACAAAAATATTAAATTTTAAAGCGTTTGTTTTTTAATTTGGGGATTTTTTTTTAAATTTTTTGGGGACAAGGAAAAAAGTACCTGACAGCCCTGAATCGGATGCGTTTGAATGAGCACTAATAAGAAACTTTTCAAAAAGTAATTTAATTATTTTGTTCTTCCTTGGTGAAGCGCTTTTTATCAAAAAATTTTTTGGAATTTGTACGATTTTAGGTGTTGTTTTAGATTATTTGTAATTTTTTTTATTTAAGCTTTTAATGGTACTTTACAGTATAGTACTTTAATTTTATTTTACATTTTGTACGTTTAAAAAAAATATTTCTATCTATTTGTGGAATTTGTGCTTCATAATTATAGAAAAATAAAACAATAAATTAAATCAACATATACATACATAGTTAGTTTTTTTTATTAATAAAATATTAAGCATTTAATAATAAAAAATATATAAACAAAAATTATCACTTTAAGTATATTTGGAGTATTTTTTGTATGCAATCGAAATTAGAGAGCTATTTTTAGTTTGAAAACTCTTAAAGAAATACCCTTAAAACATTTTTTTGATAATTGTTACTTTGTTATTAAATCTTGGAATTATTATGAAAGTACTTCGCAAATTAAAATTTTTCTGAAAACAAAACAATATACAATGTCCGTCATATCAAGAATATTCAGCACTTGATAAAGAGACATTATTCGGTTTCGAATTGGGCTTAAAATTCGATTAGTTCTGGTGGAAGGCTACAACATTTTTTATAAAGCAAGCAGAAAAAATATAATGGTATCTTTATTACAAACCAATTCCGAATATTTCAAATAGGCTTTGTTCTTAGACTTCAAACTTATGTGCCAAATTTATTAGTATTGTGGTTATTTTGTTGAACTTTAATCCAAATTTTGACATTTTAATCAGGCTTAAGTTCTTCAAATTTAATTTTCATTAAATTATTTTTATGAAGAAAGGAATTTTACAACATGAAATTATTTTATTTTAATTAAATTGTCTCTTAGGCTAAGCCCGACTAATCGAATAAGAAACTAATTTTCAGGTCATAAATATACAAAAAAAAAAAAAAATGCGCCCCACCCACCTATTGTGGTGTAGGTAAAATGTTTCCAATTTTGGGTTCTTAGACCTCCCGAGGGAGCACGAAGGAGAATACAAAAATTAGTTTTGAAAGTTGTCAAACTTGTCTTTTTTAATGAAAAGGAAATTCCAAAAAAATAAAAAAATTCGTATCTTAAAATCTTTCAAAAGTCGGAATATACTGGGCAATAAGAGGTAGAGGGGTATTGTGTTAAAATAAAATATTTTTACTTTACAGTGGAATCTCTAACGACCGGCTACCGAAAGTTAAACGAGCTCAGTGCTTTACTAATAAAACGCTGACGGTACAGTATCCGTCGAAGGGTATGTCCGCTTACGGAAGTGGTCCGTTAAAAATTATTTATTGCATATCGTCAGCTCATTATTGGTTTGGCGCATATGCCAATAAAATCTTCGTAGAGAAAAACGACAATGAACGTTACATGAAGTTTATTGAAAGTGAAAATTATACTTTTGTGCCGCATTCGCCACATTTTTATAATTATTTCTTTTAATGCTGCATACTTACTGCTGTGCATTGGTTGTTGACATTTTATTTTATTTTGCTTTCGCATTCACTTCTTGTTTTTCTTACGATAACGCAAAGCAAAGCACGAGTGAAACTTATTTTGTACGTTTTTGTATGAGGAATTTGCAGCATTCGCCAAACAGTGGCGTATACATTTTAAATTCTAATCCAGAAATGAATTTTTAAAATCTTCAATACTATCGTTTTGAATGGATCGTTTTTTATCACAAGCGTCAATATTAACGATTTTCGGACAAGAACAAAATTTCCGCTATAATCTTTATAAAATGATTAACATAATCAAAAGGAAATGTCAAATATGTATTCTGATTTTAAACAAATACCGAAATATTTTTTTACTTCAAAATAAATTTCTTTTATTATTTTAAAACAGAAGAACCTAATGTCTAATACATACTATCACTAACAATATAAAGGATTCTGCTCTTCTCTGTTTGAAAGTCAAGTTTAAGCTCCCCCGCGAACCGAAAACGTCTGAAAAATTAAAAACCCAAGTATTAACCTTATTTTGCACGTACAGCAAATATTGTAAGCCTAGATTTGTGATTTTTAAAATTTTAACAGAAAGCGGCCTTCACTTTGCGTTGTGCAGAATCACTCATCGTTATTCAATTCCATAAATTTCTTTTTTACAGAAAAACTTAATTAATTTTATAATTTAAATTTTTTGAATTTTTTCCCCCACTGTACATTATTTTACAGTTTTATCATAATGGACTTTAAATAGCATTTGCAATATTTACCATCAGTTATGCTTTAAAAGTTAAAAAAAAAACTTTTAAAAGACATTCCGTTCTCATGTACAGTGTGTAACATAAAAATTTCTAATAATTTTTTTAATTAGAAAAATTTTGCACTAACAAATTCTCTCGAATAACAAAACTAACAGATAATAAATATTATATTAAAAATATATTTAGATTTAAATAAAAATATGTTTTTTAACAAAAAAAAAAAATTGGAAGATTTTTTTAGCTACATATTTAAACAAATTTGGCAATTTTTCTATTTTAATAAAATTCTTAAACAGATTTTTATAAATATTTATGGTTTTAAATAAAATATCTTGTTTTAATTGGTCCAAGTAAAGCAATTTAAATTTTGTTACATACTTTTTAACTATTTTAAATAGTTTCATAAAACAACTATTTTCTTCTAACTGGCTGCATAAAAGTATTAAGTTTTAGGAATCTAGCCAGACATCTATCTATTTCTAAAAATTTCAACTCTTTGTTAAGATGTTTTTTTTTTCAAAATTCAGGATAAATCACTTTTTTACATAAGATATTTAATAACTTAAAAAACAATCCTTGTAAATTTTCCAAAATCATTAAGGAGGCCAGTACAGCGTAGAGTAGAGCCACCCACCAGTTTAAGTGCAATTCCTTTACGGGATTTTGGATTTTTTTTCATTTTTTTTAACCAACGCATTTTGATGTATTTTACTCAAATGTTCTTTGTTGATTTTACGATTTTCTTTTAATTTATAATAAGAAAAAAAAACGTTCAAGTACATATAAAAAAAAACAAACAAAAAAATTCACAACTAAAAACACTTTTTAAATAAATTAAAAAATCTCAAAAAATTGGAAAACATTGTACGTCTAGTGCGTGGATTTGTTGTTATTCATGCAGCTGTAAAAGAAAAGAAAACGGAAAGAAAAAATAGGAGAAGAAGAAGAAAAAATGGAGGAGCAGGAAAGTTATTTTAAACAAATTTCAAAACAAAATTCAATTTACTATTTGGTACAATTTGTACAATAGAAATTTGTGTTTAATTCAAATGTTTCCAAAAAATAGTACAAAGTTCAATTAAATAAAAAAAAAAAAAAAAAAACAAAAATATGAGGAACTAATTTTAAAATTTATTTTATTTTTGTAACAACAGGTTTTTTTAATTTTTATTTAAAACATTAAAAATCTTTTAAGTTTTTAAACATTTTTTTAAAAAAGCTTTTTCTTTAAAATTTTTTTAATAAAAAAATAACTACTTTAAACTATTTTATTCAAATTTTGATACACAAAAGCCATTTAAAATTTTTGTTTAAAAAGAAAAATCATGCAAATTTATTTAATTTTTTTTTATAAATATATTTAAGTGTTAGTTTTGTTGTTTTCTTTTTTTTTACTAAATCTACCAAAATTGTTTAAGCATTTCGTCAGAAACTTCTACTGGATTGTTTGTGTTTTATGCAGTGTATGAAAACAAACGAAAAATTTCGGACACGTTTACAATGTATATAATCTCTTAAAATTTTTTTAATCATTTTGCACACAAGTAAAACCACCAAAACAAATATTTTTTAAGTGACAAATAGGGCAAACAAAACAATTTGATTTTCACTCATCTGCACATGCTTTAATTTACAGTTGCAATCGTACTTTTGAGAGCAAAACAAATGCCAAAAGGTAGGTATTTTTTGAATGATTTCTTTAGTGTTTTATTACCATTGTTGAATTTTGCGCTTAAATGTTTTGACTTGCTTTTTATAAAATAAGCATAATTAAAAACAAAAAACTTTACAAGGAGCTGTCTTTTAATTATGCCCAAGCAAAGTACTTATAAGACCAAATCGATCAGTAAACTTTTGCTTAGTTTTTGCTCACAACTTTTCATTTTCTCGTTTAAAATAACGTACCTGTTGTATTCAAAAGTAAAAACAATATAACACTATTTGACAGAATCCTTCGGATTGTTTTTTTTTTGCTAACTGCAAAACACAAACGTTTCGTTTATTTTCATTATGTGAGTTCCAGTTAATTTGTTAATTTGTTCATTAATTGTTGAAATTTTTTTGCTTATATTCTAATGAATTATTTTTAAAACAAATAATAAATGCATTTTAACTAAGTATGTATGTATGATTTTTCATTGGCAGAGATTGAAAACAATAGTTTCAAGAAAAAATTTGACTTGGCTGTTTTAAAAATTTTCCCAAAACAAACTAAATATGTGATAGAAACTTCTGCTCGCAACACATTTCTTATTATCGAACGAACCGATACAACGATTTGTCAATTAGGACTTTTTTCCACCGTTCACAGTTGTAGCCGGATTATACGGTTTTGTTTTAAACAAATTGTTCTATGAACGATAGAAATTTCGATTAATAAAAACGCTTTCGTCTCTTTTTAAGGTTAGCAATTTATTTGCCATAGATAATTCACTAAAAACTGCTTTCATATTAATCGTATTACGTTAGCTTAAATGCAAAAAAGACGTAACTAACAAATATATAATTTTACAGGAGAAGCAAAAAACTTTGTAAAATGAAAACTATAAGCATGTCAGAAAAACATGCATTGATAAGTCGTCCATGGAATTCTTTAAACAATTATCGAAGAAACCCATTTCATTAAAAATTTTTAGAAAAAAATGTGTATTACGTCGTCTTGAATTTATCAAATAAACTCACTTGTAGTTACGTCCCTTCTGATTCATTAAATGTAAACAATCGCTGTCAAACCAACTCAAAAAGCGAAAAATTAAACACAAATTTTCGTTTTTTGTTCGACAATTTTTGGTTTCGACTGCAGTTTTTCAAACCCCGGTTCAATGGCATTTTAAATCATCAATAAAAAATTCGATTTTGAATTTTTTTGTTAGTTACGCCTTTTTGCATTTTAGCTAACGATTAGTAATCTTTTTCTAATAAGCCGAGCTTGCCAACTTTAATGATTATTCAGAATTTTTTTTGTAAATAATTTTTAAATTTTAAAGATTTTCCTAAATCCTTAAAGATTTTTCTTAAACTTCCGGCAAAATAACTAGGTGTTTTCTTTTAAATAACCAAAATTTTCTTTAAAATTTCCAAAATTTATAATATTTTCTTATAACAAAATTTAACAATATTTTTAGGAACTACTATTTTCTGTAAAATAATTTCCGAAAATTTGTTTTTTTTTTCTATAGAAAATTTTCGAACACTTTTATTTTTTTTTAATTAAAAAATTGCTATCGAAATTTTCTATGGAAAAAAGAAATTTTTGGAAATTTTTACTTTTTTCTGTATAAAATTTTCAAAAATATCCATTTTCTATAAAAATGTTCGGCATTTTACTGTTTTTTCTACAATTTTCTATAGAAAATTTTTTAAAAATTGCTTTTTTGCTGTATGAGAATTTTACTCGATATGTTTTTGCTCAACTTGTTTTTTGCAAAAAATATTTTTTCCGAAATTTACTTCAATTAAAATTTTCTATCAAAATAGGTTTGTGTAAATGTATTACACTGAGCAACATTTTTAAAGTCATAGAGTGCAAACTCCTTCTCGCGTGGAATTTCTCAAAGTACATATCGAAACTTATCGGGAAGAATACAAAAAACCCATAAGAAAAGAAAAATTAATTACGAACAATTTAAATGGAAGTAAATAAGTCATGGAAGTACAAACTTTTCTTAAAATTTGAATTGCACCCCAAAAGTATCAACTGGTTTTAGTGAAACCAGTAATCATCAGATATGGACATCAGGAGCACTCTCTGTTTTATGTGCACTCCAGACAATCTGCTTCTTGTATCCGACACTGCTTCTTACAAATGCCAATTATTTTAGATCTTCATATTTGTTTAAAAAAACATATGATGCATGCAATGATTCCAATTCTTAAAAAACATATTGTTTGAAAAAAGCTAAAATGTCGAGTTCTTAATGAAGACCGACTTTAAAAAATATCGAATTCGATAGTCATATTTCAATATCGATACATTGATATATCGGTATTTAAAATATCGGCGATATATATCGATTATATTTTTTTTAAATATCGATATTTTGATGTATCGATATTTTTTGCCCATTCCTAATTTCACCTATGCCTTATTTAAAATTCATTAGAAATTTAAATTAATTTTTTCAATCTCTTTTTTGAAACTATATTCTAATTATTTTTAAATTAAAGAAAAATTTTCAGCGCTAAAAAATCCTTTAAACTTTTCAAAATGCTCAAAATTTGCTATTAATTTTAATGTTAATAATTCACGTGAGAACTATTAACGTTAAAAGATTTGAAACGAAGATTTAATTGCTATTGGATTGGAAGCTTTTCAATTTTTCTTTTAGGCTAAATAAATTTCTGGAGTATTAGCACTAGAACCATGTTTTCAAATAAATAAAATTTGTGATCTGATCAAACAGGACTTTATTAAAAAAAAAAATCCATTTCCTTTCAATTTACCAGATTACCAACACCGAAATCTTTGCAGATATTTAAGTGTCTAAATTAAATAAAAGTGTTTTTTGTTTTTTTAATCCTTAAACAATAATTTAAACTACATTTAAGCATAAGTATTGAGATGATGGGATGGATTATTTTTGGTTAAACACATAATGACATAATGCTAATAATTGTTTAATAACATTAATAAATAATGTAGGTGTGATGACAATGAAATTTTTTCGATTTGTTTTTGATTATTAAATAATTATGTCTAAGTTTAATTGCTGGACTTATTGTTAATTGTTATGTGATGGACTTTCGGTGAGACGGTGCTTCGCGCGTGCTTTACTGTGTGATGCACGACGGAGAGAGCTTACACTGCCGCCGAATTCATGATCTAATGATTCCGATGAGAAAGCTACAGATACCGAAAGAAAAACAAACAAATCAAAAAGGATATACGAAAAATAAAACAAAAAGTATAAAAAAAATCATCAGAGATAATTAATATTAAAACTGAGTTTTAAGTTAGTTAAATTTAAATTTTCCGATACATTTTCTTTTTTTTTATTTAATGGAAAACAAAGCATAAAAAGGGGGGGTGTTCTGGAAATCGAAAACGTAAAACGCAAGAATTTTAAAAGTCGTTTTTAATTAAGATTTCTGTAATAAAAAAATTTATTAACAAGTTTTATACAAATATTTCTCTATTAAACAGAATTTTATAACAAAAATCCAAATTTTTGGTTTTACGTTTTCTATTTTCAGCACACTCCAGATAAATAAATGTTAATGAATGGAGTTTTTAGGGGGTTTGTGGCTGAAATGTTTGATAATTTAACATGATAAGCGTGGAAATAAACATAATTTCAATGTATTCTATAACGCATATGGTTAAGGTGATTTTTTTGTGAATGACGGTGTGTGTGTGTTTGATAACACTGTGCTAGTCGCAAATCCTAACACTTCACTTGCAAAGCTAATTCGAGTACGCTGAAATCAATGGTGATAGTCGTTTTTCAAAGTAAAAATTTAATTACTTATTTACCATAAAAAGATATTTTTTATTAAAGTTTTTCTTGGGATTCAAAAAATTTAATTAACAAGTTTTCGGTAAAATGTGCTAAATTCCGATTTCATACTATTGATGAACTGAAATTTATTGTTGATGGGATAAGCTATTCCTATGCGCATTTCACTGGTTGCTTAGGTCAGATCATCAGGATTCATCCAAAGATTTTAGAAAAACTAAAGACTGTTAAGCGAATAAGAATTATAAACACCCGTTTTACTTGTAACAATACCAAAGCTTAAACAAAAACAACAACAATAAACAGCGCGTTTATCTCTTCTTACAGTCCCGACTACAATTGGTTGATTTTTTGTCAAGGTAAGGTTTTTTTTAATTTGTTTCTAAAAATTGAGATTTTTGAAGAAGCTGCTCCTTACATCTTATCGAAACATTGGAATGATGTACCCGATTTTGTAATGCAATCCGTCAAAATATTTTAAATTACGCCAAATTTAAGTTTCTCTAATATTATTTTCTAAATGTTGTTGTAAGTGGTTAAAGAAAAAACAAAAATAAAAACAAATTACTTTATTTTATTTTGCCAGATCAGTTTTATTTACACTGCCACATGCATAATGGTCATCAAAGTTTTTCTTGGGATTCCAAAAAATTAATTAACAAGATAATTTTATACTTTTCGGATCTTTGTTCAATTTAATTCTTAAAAAAACAACTTTTTGTTTTTTTTTCGATGAAAACATTTTTTTCCGCGATTTTTGTTGAAAAAGTTAAAATTTTTTATCGCGAATATCGCAAATACGAGCGCTAACTTCGAAAAATGTCTAGTACCATTAAATGCGGCGTGCTCAAATTAGCTGTACTGGCAGGGTGCCCAGTTTTTTTAAAAAAGTGTCAAATTCGTGCAGTGTAATTAATAATACTACTAAAAAAAAAAAAAAAAAAAAACTTAAAATCAAATAGAAAAAGCGTAAACCAAAAAAAAAAAGTACTTTTTTGTCAAACGAATTTCTTTGGTATTAACCTTTATCCGTGGGAGAACCCAGCGTCAAACTACTCAAGCTGGAGCTTAAATTGTATGGTCGCACCAAGGGCACGATGGGTGCTTGTTGTTCATCGCCTGGCAAACATGTTTCTACCATAGCCTCCAGGCAGTTGACAAAGAGTTCAGAGGACTCGCCCATGACATTGTATTTGGTAAAAGGTCCGGCAAAACGCCATAAGCCTCCAAAACCGCAACTTTGTAGAAAATGCAATTGCTGTTGTGATGGATCTTCACTGGCCAACATGTTTTGGATAATATTTTGTACTGAATTCAAGACAACTTGATCATGAGACACGGATAAAATGTTGTTTATTTTTTGATCCAATAAAGAGTGTCTGAAAAATTAATAAAACGAAAAAATTTCATGTTAGCATATCTTTTAACATAATTAGTATGAATGGATTACTAACATCACTGGAAAAACCTTTGGAAACACCACAGATCCTTCGGCCAAATATTGATACAATATTCGTGTTTCATTTTCATCGGAGGTATATTTTACTAATGTTGCCAATACGGTTAAAACCAATGCCTGTATTGACAAATCAGGTAAAACTTCAGGATCCAATAGAACATTCGATTCATTGGATACAGAGGTACGTGAGCCGCGTTCCTAAGAATAAAAAATTTTGTAATTTGTTAAAATTCTTTTATTTATGGGGTTCGATAGTTTTTAAGGGTCCACTACTATTTTATTTTTATACTTTTTTTAAATATTTTTATATAGATTTTGCTTTATAATATTTGTGCTTATTACTTGTGTTTGTAAGTTTTTTTGCAATAACACTGTGCTACACTAAATTAAGGTTATTTTTGATAATACATATCATGTGCATATTTGTGTTTGATAATGTGTGGATAAGTGTACAAATGTATGTATTTAAAAGAGTGATTAATATCTGTGTGTTAAAATATTTCAAAAATTTTATAATTCTTTTAAAAAAAAATTTAGTTTAAAAGAATATGGCTGGGCCTTGGAGACCTCAGTTTAACTAGGTTTAGGTAATCTGAAAACAGATCTGTGCCGCCATTAACAAGATTGTATACAAAATTTGGACGAAACAACTTAGTTTTGCTTAAAATGTTGTTCTTTAATGAAAAAAATTAAAAAAAATCACATTTCGCCGAAAAAATCCGGATTTGAGACTACTTTAAATTAAATTTAATCTTAACCCACATTTCAAAACCTCGGCATAAGAGTTTTAGTTTTTTTATATACCGGGTTAACTGAGCATAACTGGAGGCTTTGTTTAAAATAAAACCTAAAAATAAAAACGATGGTTTATCATATTTCAGTTTAAGTTGAATTGAAAGTTTTAACTCGACTTGACGAATTAATCATTTAAAACGAATGTTAAGTACAATTTCGTAAATTTATTATTTGGATTAAAGCTTTATTTGGCTTAGCGAATCATCATCGTTACCTAAAACGCAAATCTCACATTTTGAAAATTTTACAGGAGAAGCAAAAAACTATGTAAATAATAAATTGATAAATTGCCATAACTGTTGTTTTGACAATTAAGAATGTTGCATTTTATGCAAACTGTTAGTTAGGCCTTTTACCGCTTATCATATAACTTTTGTAGATAGGGCCTTTTGTTTTTTGTTAAATGAAAAAGTAAATTTTTAATTTTTGGTTATTTATGGCTTTTTGCGTTTAAGGTAACGATATACATAATACAATTAGTATCAAAAATCTAGCCGAAACCCTAAAACTTGCATGGAGGGCCAGGTGAAATAACGGAGCGATTATTTCCAATTTGAATAGATAAGAAATATCTGAGACATTTTTTCAAAAAGAAAAAGGGAGTTATTTGTCAATAACTCGGCCATTTAAAAACCCGATTTTGCAAATTCTAATTCTTCTAAGCTTATTGGTGGTGAAAGTTAAAAAGGAAATTTTTATGGGCAACAATTTGAGGCATCCATGTTTTTTGCTCATATGTACATATTTCAGCTATTTGTGTATCGATCTGGCTGAATTTCAATAAATATCAAACTTTTCGAAATGGTCATTTCGAACAAAAAAAAATTTTAATACCGTTGCATTCAAAACACGTTTCTCTCTATCAAGTTAAAAACTATTTACATTAATAATTTTGTGTGTCTTAAATTAAACCGTGTACTTGTTTTTTCTTTTACAAAGAATCCAAATGTTGTTGTTTTAAATCACTTTGTTCTAGAAGAAAATGTGCAAATAAATATTCAAAAAATTTGCTAAGCATTAAATCAAAATAGTAAAAAGAGATTAAAAAAAAAGTTAAGATTTATAAACAAAAATAAGCAATACCTGACGTTCTTCGATTCCACTAGCGTTTTTCGGATCTTTGGTGGTGGGTACCGAAAAGGAGCGCTGAGTTTTAAATAAAACTCGGGCATTCTTCAGTCAACAAAAATTGTTTTAATGTTTAAAGTTTATTTTGTTGTAGTTTGTAATACGAGGTTAGAGGAATTGTTGTGTGTCCATATTTAACGAAATATTTTAACAATTTTGAAGTATGTAACGAACATAAAACAATGAGAGATATTTAATTTTTTTTTTGCATGCAATAAAAAAAAACAGGCGATGACGATTATTAGGAGAATATTTTAATGTTTAAAAAATATTAAAAACCCAAAAGAGCATTAAAGGAATTTTGGAGGAAAAGTTTAGGTGTGTTATGAAAAATTAATGAAAATGAAAGTATTTGATACAAGCACCAATCAGAGCAGGCATAATACGAGTGTATGTAAAATGTATGTTTACGAACAGTTTATAGATATATTTTTTATTTAAATTAAGTACATAAAAAAGAAAGAAATGGAAAATTTTGTTTAATTTTAGTTTAAGTTCAATATAATACTGGCAAATATAAAGAGTAAGTTAAGAAAAGACATAGAGCATTTATTATAATTGGAACAGAGTTCGCTTAAAAAACAGTTAAATGCAAAAGTATTTAACAAACCCTGTTTAAAATATTTTTAAAAGAAGTTCATGAAAAACATTTAACTTAATATATATTAAATGATAAATACCAACTTCATAGAAGCTAAGAAGAAACATATTAAATATACAAATTTCTTTTTGAGTTGGTAGGTTTTGTTTTAGATCACGATTTTCTTTTATTTCGAAATGTATAAAAGTGACTTACCGGTTGTACAGGTACTTTATGATGGCGCGCGAAATTTAAAGCAGATTGATCTAAAATATCCCAAGATTTTTGACGACGTGATAAAGCCATGCAAAATTGCTAAAAAAAAAATTATAAAAAAAACAGAATTTATAATAAACAAAAATAGCCGCAATCAAACGCTGGCTTAAATGTGTGAAGGTTACTTACATTTTGCGTTCCATAAGCTGTTGCCTCTCCATTCTCTAGCGTTGTATTTAATTCTACTGGCCATCTAGGCAAAGCATGTTTGACATGACAACGTGATCTAACTTCTTCCGATACAGCCACCAGGGCTGTTAAATATGCTACACTATCTGGAGTGACTTCAAATTTATCTCGTCTCAAAGGTTTTGCTATAATACCCAATAGCATGGTTAGAATACGTGAAGTCCGCGATACAGTGGTGGGAGTAGAATGCCTAAAACCCTAAACATTATAACAATACAAATTACCATTAATATTTAAAGTTATAAAAGTATCTTCTTAAATGTACCTTAATTAAATGCCCTACAAGAGCAAAATGAAAATTACTGCGAAATGAAAGACCCACAGCATGATCCAATTGTTTGAAATGCCATTCAAGTTTTTCACGAGTGCACATCATGACTTCGGCAATGTTGGCATTGTCGAAACAGCCCTGGGATTTGAGAGTGTGTAAATTTTGTTCCAGCAAAGCCAAACCAGCACCATATAAGTTACCCTCGTCTAACTGTAAAACGGATATGGCCACCCAAAAAAGGTTACGATGTATGGGAGATTCCTAGAAGAATAAAATCAGATTGAAAGAAGTTTAAAAAAAATCCTTTAAGAAAGTATTTAAAGAAATTTTTTTGGATTAATAGTTTTTTTAAACTTATTTAGTTCTTTTCCTTAAGCAATTTATTGAAACGGATTTCTCCATGTTAGCGATAGTTTTACATAATTTTATGTAATGTAACATATTGAACTCACCGGTCTCAATAGCGGCTGTATGCGTGTCAAACACATAACAATAGCCTCGATTAGTGTGATATCATTAAAAGATTCTACAGCTTTCACCAAAATCCGCAATAACTGCTTGACTTCCTGGTCCGTAACACTCTTACTAATGCAACCAAACACAATTAAAGCTCTCGGCTGTAGAGCAGGATTATAACAAAAAGCAAAACTTCGAGCTAACGAATTCCAAGTCTGTAGCCACTGGCAATCGGGTACATCACGCATGCAAGATTCCATTATTTCCAAGAGGGCATCAGTTATAACTTCCAAAGAGGGCAACGATAAGCGTTCTCTATCGGCTGGCAATGGTTGTGAAACTCTTTCGTTTCCCAACCACTTGTCGGGTGGATGGCGACAGCTGGAACGGAAAGCGGTAACGGCAGCCGACTTAACTTTACTTATGCCAAAGAGTAGATAAAATTTGGGCAAGGAGAATTCATCAAGTGACAATCTTAAAACTCTTTGGGCTTCTTCAGAGAAAATAGGTTTTGTACAGGTACATAAGGAGTGTATGATATTTATGACTAGGCCATGAGTTGAGGCACGCATGGACAACGAGCCGGAGCATACTAAAAACGTTATGGTATGGAAGAGATAGGGCAAATGGGTGGCAACATCTAGGCAATTGTTAAAGGACAACATAAGTAAATAGCGTCCTAAGATGGCTATATCGTCCCACATGACATGTTGTTCTAAAAAGGGAGTAGGATTGGTACAGGTTTTATCCATAACGCGGCACATGCGCGTTATAACTTTTTTCGATACCATTTGAACATTGGCCGAGGCCAAAGCTACAGCAGTATCAGCCATTATTTCTACTTGTGGAGAACCCAAGCCGTATATTATCGACTTGTGCAGGAAGTTATCCAATACCATGTCTATAAGTTCCGGTATTTGGCCTACGGAACCCCAAATCTTAGCCTGAACGGAGGGATACATTTCTTTTTGTTCGATGGTTAGACAAATAAGTTTATCAAGTATCTGAGATACTTTCAGTTTTTTGGCATCATCGTTAGATTTACAGAATTTAACTAGATTCTTTAGCCAAGGAGTCATGTACTCCAAACACAAATGTTTCAATTCGATGGTACTGCGTTGGAAGCCCTGTATACATTCTTCTAAAAACTCCAAAGTCAAATGAGGCTCATTGGTGGCCAATTTTTCACTGACCGATTTAATAAAGATGGTATTGTTGGAGGGTATACACAAACCTTGGGTCTCCAACAGCTGACCCTCAATTTTCAAATCAAAAGTAGCTGTCAAAGCGCACAGGAGATTATAAGCAGCTGTACGTAAATTGGGATCGGCTGAACCCAAATTAAGCAAAGCCTGGTTCAGTAGAGTACCAGGCACATCCTTAGGTCTTATTTTCTGATGTACTGTTACTGAGTCGGGTTGACTTAACTCCCAGCGGTTACGGATATGTATAATAGCTTGCACAATATTATCACAATCGTTGTGTATGAAACTTAATTGACCACTTTCATTGGCAATGGACAAAGTAAATTGATTATCATCAACCAGACATACTTCCTCGATTTCAGAGGCATAATAAACATCATTTAGCAGCACTGAATGGGCCAAGACTTTGGTTTTTTCGGCGGAGGTGATTTGTAAAGCGGTTGGTCCAACTTTTATGGCCACCTTGGTATCCTTGTGGCTTAATTTCAAAGCATTGCTAAACACTTTTAAATCCTCATCCAAGGACAGCGTAGCACCTGGTAACTTTTGCTGATCCGATTCGATGTAGTCGTTAAGTTTATTAGGTGAGTCCAAAAACATTAATTTTCGATTGCCCTGGAAGAAAAAGTAAATTTTGAATGATTATGTATATACGGGCCTGTTCTGAAAATCACGTGATTTCAAATCACGTGTTTTTGAAAACACGCGTGTGATTTTATGGTGTTTTGAAGGTCATACCATTTTTGTGTTGGTCGGTGCGCTTTCGGCAAATGAAGATCACACCAAAACACACAAAAGCGGGACACTAAAATATCACACGTGTGATTTTAATAGGCACATGTGATTTGAAATCACGTGATTTGAGTAAATGTGATTTGCAGAACAGGCCTGATTGTTATAGTTTTGCAGTTAAAATTATTTACCTTTAAAGGCGCCAATATTCGGTCGTGAAATTTAGTGTATTCCCTAACCCAGGAATTACAATTATAAATATAAACCGCATGCACGTTTTCATAGGCCACAGCGGGCAAAACATAAAACCATTTCTGTAGGAACTCTGTGCGAAATCTATTGTCCGAGTTGACATGAGTAAAGTCAATTACAACCTCAAATGTGGAGTGACAAAAAGGTTTGAGTGTCAAAATTACATGGTAAATCAAAAGATCACCATTAGTTTCACCAATTCTAGTAAAAAAACGAAAATCTTTATTAGGACAAGAATACAAGTTGTGAAAGAGAGTTACAACTTACTTGTAACGTCTGGCAATGTAATAAAATACGGGATGTCCTGACTTGCTGGTGCCGGCTTGATAAAATATATTCATGGCTTTTAAAGCCTTAAACTCTTCCTTTTCATGCATTTGATGTTTGACCATGATTTCCTCGAAATTTGTTGAAGACATGTCTATGGAACTCCAGCGAGGATATGAAGAAAACATCATGCTAAAATAAAACAAAAAAAAAAAATTATTTATTGAATGATCTTTTATTGTATTATTGTAGAGTTTATTTAGCTACTTACTGAGAATCTACTGGTTTGTGTTCAGGTGGTCCCAAATAAGCCAACAAGGTGGCCATTTTATCAAAAGGTCTTCTTCCCACTGCCTTGTGATCCCGACTACTTGACAAATAGTCTCCTATTTTTTCCTGGTGAGTCCACAATAAACGATGCAAAGCCAAAACATTGGCATCCGATATAAAACTCATGCTGTGCGAGGTTTGATCCACGGTTTCACAATCCGAAGCAATTTGTATAAAGAAACGTCTGCCAGCTTCAAAATGCTCTCTTAAAAAGTCATTAAAACACAACATATGTTGCTCCTTGGAAAACTCTACATGATTAGCTATGTTCTGCAGAATTTTGGACATTAACATCAGGCCACGCTTTACTGAACTGGGTACTTGTTTACCCACAATGCCCAGTTCTTGGGGGGAGACTGTAAATTAAACAAAAACCTTCAAATAAGGAAAACTTATATATTTCATTTGTTAATTTACCTATGGCCGGATTTATAAACCTCAAAAATATAACCGTGCCCACGGCTCCAATATTGTTTTGCAAGAGGTTGGGAAACCTTTTACTTAACACCTGATACAAACAATGACACATGGACCTCAATTGAGGAGGGAAACGATCGGCTGAGTTGATAATAGCATCGAAAACCTTTTTCGTCAGTGCTATAAGATTGCAGCGATTTACATCTAGTTCGTCGCCTGGATCAAGTCTGAAACGAGAACTTTTAAAGTGTTTAGGTTTGACTGCAAGATCTTGACATTTTACTAACCTGGCAGGATCTACTTCGAAGCAAGTATTAGGGTTATCTAAGAGAGGTCTTATCAAAGGTTCTAATAGCGCTTGTAAATAGGCCGAACCATAGATTTTAAAACAAAAAGCCATAATCTTACTGCCCAACGAATTGCCTCTAAATAGGGTTTGCATACAATCCGAAACCTCTACCTCGCGGTAAAACATATTCCATAGTAAAGGAGACAGCAAATGTTTAGCATCAAACAAAGTTACTAATACCCTCGCCAGTTCGTCCATTTGAGAGGTGGTCACAACATTGGCCAAGGCCATCGCTATTGGCAATTCTCCCTTATCACTGATCATGGTAACGAGTTGTACCAATTGTTCAAAGCGATCTGCTAATACGGTTTCAGCCAGCGTATCGAACTCTGTACCTTGTTGCAGGATTTGTGTTAAAACTTCCATGAAGGCGGCTCTCGTCTGCAAGTCGGGATTATAGCCTAGATCAATGGAATGCATAAGACCTGAATCTATATTGGCTCCTAAGAGATTTGACATGGCTTGTATGGTGGCATTGCGTAGAGCTGTTAATTTTCCAGCAGCTAAACGTGGCCGGGGAGGCAATAGAGGAGGATTATTAAGCTCTTTTTCTGCCTCAGAACTATCGATGCAGTCGTTCAAAAGGTTCATGAATAAGGTGAAATATCTGGAATATATAAAGCATTTAATCTTAGAGATGGTGTGGTGGTGGATGGTACCATAAATAATTACTTTAAAAATAGTGCGCTTTTGGCATCCATCAAGTCCCCACGGTCTGATTCTTCCGGTTGTAAGGGCAGACCTCTTAGCAAAGCAGCCACTGCTTCCATGCAAGCCTGATCCAAATCCCTAAATATCACCGAAGTGCTGTAAAACAAAAAAACCCAAATAAGAAACAAAAAAGACCTTATTCCCCAACATTACTTTGTTATCAAGGCCGGATCTGTTGAGCTAGGTGGTGCTATTTGATGTGAAGTTCCCATCACCCAGTCCGACAAATATTCCACCAACTTATTTCGAAATTTCATTTCCTGCCTAAAAGCCAAGTCATCTCTGCGCTTCATCATAACCTCCACCAATTGGCACAATTTTGTCTTAATTCTAATGGCATAGAAAGTCATGTCCAAATGTCTTACATAACGCACTATGCCCAGCATCATGCCTTCAATGCTGGTGACACCCAAATTCTCTGCTGTCGACGGTTGTTCATTGTTGGGATCTTTATTAGGCTTTGGATCCAAAATCGATTTCATAATATATATAATGTGTTCAATAAATTGTGTGTTAATATCGGTGACATTTACTTGTCCATGCTGATCAATAAATTTCTCTACGATGGCACGTATTTGATCAAAAAGTATGGGATACAAATGGGTAGACATTTCTTCACCCACAAGTTCTTTGACATTTTTCTGGATATTCAAACCAATTTTCTCATTGCTGCACACTAGTAGCCTTAAAAGTTGGCCGATAAATCTGAAAAAAGTTAAAGACGTTAAAAGGATATTGTTTTAATTTCTGTTCACAACTTACTGTGTCACCGGGCAATATTGAACTTCCTGTTGTGGTCCCTGTGGTATTGTAGCTAATGACACAGAATTTGGATTTAACGAACCTCGACCCGAACTTGAGGAACTCGATAGAGAATGCAGTGAATTCTGAGCCAATGAACTAATAGAACCCTGATTTATAGTATGTATATGGGCTGCGGGCAAGGGCTGTTGAAATGATCCGAAACTTTGAGAATATTGATGAAATGGTCCGTGATTCGATAAACTGTGGGTAGCATGTGTGGTTGCCTGTGCGGCTACTTGTTGATGTCTTTTAATCAGACACACACCACCTAAAGCTAATAGAAACCAAGTCATGTTAGCCCATTCCGTAATTTGTTCCTCAATATCATGTTCAGAACTTTGATGGCTAGCTCGACGTTTACCAACGCCCCGATGAAATAGTTCTGCTTGTCCATCTTCGGTTTTGCACTTTGGATAAGTTTGCAACATTTTACTCATTATTTCCCAATTTCTGCAAAGCGCCGAAAAAAAGAAAGTTATGCAATATTTAAAAATGCTATTTACATTAAAAAAAATAAATAAAACTAACCGAAATGTTTCCTCCCAGGCTGGCTGCACACCATGAGTGCAATGCTCGATCTTACGCAATAACTGCATAATGCGTTTTTGTAAATGCAAACGATTTAAAACATTGCCATGACTGGTATCGTAGAAACATATGCGAGAATCGGTCGCAGCTACACAATATTGAAATGAATAAATAAATATTAAAACAAAAAATTTTAAACGTATTAAAAAAAATGCATAAGTATGCATATTCATGCCTGACTTACCCGACGACAGTTGTGCCAATTCCTGATAAATCATATAATTCGGCACCAACATTGAGACTGTCAATTCATCTGAACCACAACATATTTCTGCTTCTTCACACAACAAACCGAAACACGACAACGAAGTTAATACCGCATCCAAGTCTACCGACCACAAATACAAAAAGAATACTACTTCAAGTTTAATGTGGGCCTGTTTACATATTAATATTTGACTTCCCACATGAGCGTAATCCTTATGACGCTGCAGGAAAGTATTACGACATATCAAAATTTCACGCAGCCATTTTAAAACATCAGTATAGTTGGCAATTTGATGTTGTGTCAATTTCTGGGAAATGGCAAACAAAACCTGAGAACTAACATCCCAAAAAGTGTTAATAGGAGCTTCAGGATTCCAAACTTCTATCTTTTCAGGGGCATGTAGAGCCAATAAAGCTTCCATAGCCTCTTGTGCAACATCCTGCATGGTGGGTTGGTGTACCAAACTAACAAGACCATTGATTAATTCCAGGGTAGAACTTTGTACTTCATGGGCCACTTTGCCCTGGGTATTAAGCAATAAAGTGGGATCTGCATGTATTAAACGTACTAGCAGTAATAGTAACATTTTGTGGGCTGGTCCCTCTTCAGAACGTGCTAATCCTTTTTGGGTATCCTTTGTTTTAAGAGTTAAAGATGTTATCATTCTTAAGGGCGTGTGTGCAATGTAACCCTGGGTGGCTTTGTTCAAGGTATCAGTAAATAAAGCTCTTAATTCGGCAGAACGATAGTGCACCACATCGGTTTGGGGCCACCACGGCAAACGTGGTTGATTAACAATACGAAAGGGATTTTTACTTTGTAAGCGAAAATCCACATAAATATGGGCAAGCCTGCAAAAAACAAATAGGAAATTACAAATCGCTTATGTAAAAAAAGTTTTACTTGCCTTAGTAAAGAGCATACGATAACAAAATGGTATGCTTGTGGAGAATTAAGATTTAGGCAAACTTTTAATGCCTCTATATTGTGAGGATTTATACGAAAACATGACACCCAACAATCTATCATTAGTTCTATATCTGCAAAATTATAGCCCTGTCCTCGCGAAAAGGGTTTTACTGGATTAAAAAGTAAAGCTTTGAGATCGTTGATTATGTATTGGACCAGTTTAAAAATCACATTATTAGAATCGTTGATATTAACGTAAGTAGCTGCCTTGCATAGTTTCACACAGGTTATGGCTGCAGATTCTGTAACAAGTTTTGAAGGTGAGTGTGGTCCTAAGCCCCTTTTAACGCTCTCAATAAATTGTTTAGCCGAAAAATCCTTATCCCGTGTTTGTGCTTTGGATGTTGCTTTGTCCTTTTCCTTTTCACCTTGTTGTAATTCGTTGACAGTCGCTTCCAAGCAGGCCTGAGAAAGAATTAACAGCAAATTATTTTAAAATATAAATCGAAAAAAAGGGGTTTTTTATTAACTAAAAGTTTTACTTTAAAATCGAATTTAGAGACTCCTTTTTGTAATATACTTACTGGATTTAATATAAGCAACAACATTTGCAATGGCCATACTGTTGTCTTGCTCTTTTTATTTTCGGCTTTATAAGCCTCTACAAAGTCCAATAAAGGCTCCCAGCAACTTAAAATTAAAAAAAAACAAAATTGTTGAATTGTCCACATAAATTTAATAAATTTTCTCAACTACTTACGTTGATATGTCGCGATTCATGCCTCTTTGTAAATCCTGAAACTCTTGCGGATGATATTCTATCCAATTCCATATGGCCTTTTCAATAGAATTCAATAAAATTAAAGGTGGTGCCTTTTTCGAACGAAACTTCGTTATAGTCTCTTGCAATAGTTTCGTCAACTTTATCATATCCATATCAATGTGTTGTATTAATTCTATATCTGAATAATCCGGATTTTCATCCGAACAAGCTGCAAGTTCTTGAATTCGTGCCGATATACGATTAAAAACGGCAGAAAAATGATTTTGTGATAAAGCAAATAAAACTTTTGATGCTAAAATTTTTAACTGGGCGGCATGAGGATTACTATCACTTTGGACATCTATAAATTGGGTAATTTCACGTAATAAAAGTTTAACATTCATGGCTTCTTCAAAACGAGCCGTATCCTTGGTCTGATTGGTTAGACAACGCTCGAGGGTGGTTAAAATTATGACCAAAGATTCGAAATAACAACGATCGGTTTCGTGGCGGTTTTGTATTGCCTAAAATTATGGTAAAATAGAGTTAATTACATAATTAGGAAAAGATTTAATAAGGTATAATTATAGCTAATCTTACGGCTTCATTAACTCGTTGTAACATTTTAGTTAGACCAGAAATAACTAGGGAAAAACGAAAGCGTGAAATATGTATAAGACAGCCCACCAATTGATCTTGACTCATGCGAGCCTGGGTGCCATGGTGTCCGGTTGTTTTATTAGGAAGCTATAAAGACATAATTCAGTAAATCGATTAACAAATAAAAATAATTTTCTTAAAATATTTTTTCCTAGAAACCTATAATTTATCAACTTTGGGGAAGGCGAATGGAAACGGGGTACTTTGTTTCTTAAATAAGCAATTTTTGTGAGTTTCTTATTAAGAGGGGAAAAAGAAGAAAGCATATAAAATAATTAAATGCAAAACCAAGAGATTCATTGTAAATAACGTTGAAACAAAAAATTTCGATGTTGCATAAAAATCTCTAAAACTTCATAAATTTTGATATTTAAAAATTCACTTGAATTTTATTAACAATTTTTGATAATAAATATCACAAAAATATAAAAAAATATCGGTGAATTGAAAAAAATTCATAATCCAAAAACAAAACGATCGAAAAAACCAATTTCTGTAGTTAACTCTATAAAATTAAGTAAATCGACGTTAAGCCGTAAAAAAATTTAAGAAATATAGGTATTTTTTCAATTCATGAAATTAGTTAAAAAAAAATCCACTAACATTCTTCTAATATATATAGGTATGTATATGTATGTCAAATTTTACAATAACAATTCATACTCACCCGCGGTTACAAAATTTAGAAACGAAAACAACCTTCATTTTACCTACATTTTTTGTTTACATTGTTGTTTACAAACAAATACTCTACGCACACACATTCTCAATATCAATTATCTTACACATTCACATACGGGCCATACACTTTTACAAAAAAAAACCTTTCAAAATACACGTGCAAATTCATTCATTATTGCCCACTTCTGTCGGTATTTTCATTCATAAATTATCCTCCACACAAAACGTAAACAAACGATAAAAGCAAAAAACAACTTTTCAAAACAATAACAAATCGCCACATCTCTTTCGCACACTTTCTCACTCGTTCACACAATTTTTTCAATCGATACATCTGTATTGCCCAAAAAAAATATTTCTTTTTTTTTTTTTTTGCGTTTTTCACTTTACCATTTTGGGAGGAACCACAAATTGAATTTTGATTTTTTTATTTACCTGATCTTCGAAACGGGCCAATAATGAATTGGCCCATTCGCCTGGTTTTTGTGTAGCCATTTCGTTAGGTTTTAATAAATATTTAATACTTTTTAAAGCATTTTTTAACAAAAAATTAACAGAGCAACAAACAATTCTCCAAATTAACTATATCTACAGAAAATTTTCAATGATGTGAAGTTGGTTGCAGTTGATTATACAAAAAGTGTGGTTAACGTGCACTGTGAAAAAACAGCTATTTTAGAAAAAAATCACTAGAATGAATTGAAATTTAAGGTTGTACGAAAAAAAGGAAGTTATAACCGGAAGTTATTTAAAATTGAAATAATTTACTAAAAATAAAAAAATTTCAAGTGATTTAGAGATTTTTTAGGTATTTATGAAGTACTGTCGTTTTATAAATAACAAAAAGAACGACAAATATTATTTTTATATTTAAATGCTTTTTTGCTGATCACAAGATGAATGAACATTACGATGCTATTTATACAAATTCATATGCGGTAATATTTTTTTACAGAAATGTAATAGTCAAATGTTATGAATGAATTTAAAATTCATCAAGTATGTATAATTAATGTATCAATTATTATGAATGAATTTTGTCTACAGGCTAGACACGAAAAGCATATTTACTTGTTTGACATGGATCCATTAACAAAAAAAATGACCAAAGGTAGAATTACATAACACGCGTTAGTGCGCGCGCGCTCTGTAGACTTCTGTCGAACAAAATTAAACTAGAATATTTTCATAGAACAAGCTACATGCAAAATATTTTGACGCGTTTGTGCCAGAAAGTTGCTTAACTTTGAGCTTTTTAACGCGTTGTGTATTTTTGACAAGTTTTCAGCTGACAATAAAAATAATAATATAACAAATTTTTGAATCATAAAAGAAAACCTTATTGAAGAGCTCAAAAAACATACAATATTTATATAAAAAGAATAAATTCAATAAAATAATAAAATCTTGATATACTTTCGAATCCGTTTTTAATGCACAAATAAGTAAAGAAATAAAAAACAGCCAACAGGAATGGCTTTTGCAACGCGCGTTGTGTAACTTGCAATTTCGACCAACTAACGCGTGTTATGTTCTTCCACCTTAAGGCCTAATTATGTAAAACACAAAGTAACGCCAAAGAATTAAATTGAAAGCAAAAGCAAAGTCACAAATATTTTGTTGTTGCTTTCTACAGAAATTCACATTGCCTTTTAAAATTTTTAAGGTTAGGTTAGGTTAGGTTCAGAAGGGTTATGTGCCCAAGGGCACACTTCCACTCGGAGGCCAGTACGGTCCATTGTGAATCCCTTCAACAAGATGAAGAATAGATAAAGAAGATAGAAAAAGAGAAAGGTTAAGAAAAGAAGTATGAGGTTGATAGAGTATAGAATATAGGAAAGTTAGTAGGTGATGTGAAGAACAAATTCCCTCTCTACTGTCCCCTCAACAGAAACAACCGCACTATTTCCCTGACAAACCCCAGTAGATCAGCTGGACTACATCCAGCGATGCACCCCAGTTCGTCGTGAAACCTATTTCCTAGCCACTTCTGTCTGAGACCCTGCACCCTGGGACAATGGCAAAGTACATGCCCGATCGTCTCCAGCTCCTCCGAATCCTCGCACAATCTGCAGAAGTCCGGTATGGCGTTGTCCCATCTGCCCACAAAAGCCCTGACCGGACAATGACCCGTCAAGAACCCTATAAGCGTTCTAAGACTACTCCTATCCAATCCCAGTAGAACCCTGGTTGCCCCCGCGTCCAATCCGGGCCATAATGCCCTAGACACCCTGCAATCCACTCTGTCCCCCCAGGATCGGTTAACGTCATCACGGAATTTCTCCCGTATCACACCATAGGAGTAACATAGGGGAGGCTTTACCCCCCTGTCCCTTACCACTAAGTCCATACTCGAACCCCCTCTCGCGAGTTCGTCCGCCACCTCATTTCCCTCAACCATGCAGTGTCCAGGTACCCAACACAGCCTCACATTGAATGCCTCCATGAGTCCACCAAGAGCATTCCTACACCGAGCGACCAGGCACGATTGCACCGTATAATTCGTCAATGCCCTAAGCGCCGCCTGACTATCGACGTAAATTGTCACCTCAGATCCACCCACGATGTGTTCCAGTATCACCTCCGTCGCCCTCCAGATCGCTAGGATCTCCGCCTGGAAGACACTGCACTCATCGGGGAGTCTGAATGACCTCTTCACCTCGGTGTCCGCTATATATACACCGGCACCAGTGCCGGTTTCCATCTTGGATCCATCCGTAAATACTGCCCACCCCTCAAACAGTCCATTGGATCCACTCCAAACTTCCCTATCCGGGAACTCCACTGGTGGTGTTGCACCGAAGTCCAGTTTCATAGTCATATGATCCGAAATTCTCCCGAGAGAAATACCCTGATCAAGCAGACCCGAAACGAAACATTAATTTCTGTAGAAAGCAACAGCAAAATTACTAAATCTTTATGAATTTGTTTTTGCTTTCAATGTAATTCTTTGGCGTTGCGTTTTATAAAAAGAAAACAACAACAAAATTACAAAATATTTATGGCTATGTTTTTGCTTTCAAGGTTATGCTTTGGCGATGCGTTGCGTTTTACATAATTAGGGTCTTAGTTTAGGTTCACATTATCAAAGTTTTGATTCAGAAAGTATGAGTTTATTGGTGAGAGGGGAAGAAAACATGCTTTCTTATGATCGAAAAATGATGTTCAAATAGGTTTGAAAAAATAAATGAAAACTTTTGAAAAATTGAAAAACTCTGTTTCAAATGGATACTGTACCTGCCGTTTTCTTATCTCACTTTGACCAACTATTATATTTTCGACCCATATTAAATAAGATATAAGTCTGATCACGTTATAGAGTAGTAAATGTAAAAATAAATGTGTTCACGTTGCCGAATCGTTCATGTTTTCTCGAGTTTTCACTTTTTCGCAAATTCACGTATATGTTTACCGCCTTAATCATAAAAAAATTTTCAGATTTATTAAACAAATTTTTATAGAAAATTCGTCTTATAAACATGTAATAGGGATGAAATATTGTTTATGAATAAGGCCTTTAAAGTTTAGGTCAAATTTTTTGTGAAGAGTCGTTGTATAATCCAAATCAATATTTTCTGAGATCTCAAAAAAAAATTTCAATTTATTTTTTAGTTATTATTTATTTCTAAATAAATTATAACCTTATTCTTCAATGTTATAACAGAATTTTTACCAAGAGTGAATTTAATATTTACTCAATGTAATTTAATTGAGAACCAACCAAGGTGTGTTTATTCACCTTGAATATAGTAATTTTTGAAATCTCCCAAATAAACTGTAACTCATTTTTTTTAAGGTATTATTTCTTAATTACTTATTACATCGGTAAAAAAAATTTAATATTTACTTAATGTAAATATTTGAGATCAAAGCCAAGGTGTATTTAGTTACCTTATGCTCTATATACCTCGTACGAGTAAACTATTGTTGAACAAACAGTTTTTACCAAGAGTAAATTTAATATTCACCCAATGTTATTATTTGAGATCAAAACCAAAATTTATTTATTTACAAGGTGGCCTTAAAGAAACACCAGATAAGGCCACTATGTAAAATAAATACACCTTGATCAAAGCTAATGGAACTAAAGCTTTTTTTTGTCTGCTCCCCACATTGGAATGGCAAACCAAATAAAGCTTTTGATTTTAATATTATAAAAGTAGACGAATTTAAGCCAGCTTTTAATGCTTCGAGTCGAAATCGTATTCTATCAGTTTAGCGCGAGTAGTCAAAACGAAAAGTAATTTTAAATTTTAAAGCGGTTCAAATTGGTTTCAAAGCTAAAGTGTATATAATTAAAAGAAAAATTAATAAAAAATAAAAAAAAAACGAAAAGATAACATTTAGAAAACAATTTGGTACTTTTTTGCAATTGTACACAGTTTTTTTTTATTTTATTTGTGGAGGGGACCGGTTTAACGGAGCTCAAAACAAGTGCTTATTATATCATCGTCAACATCTGAAGGCGATTTCAACTACAATTAAACGCACTTTAACACACAAAATTAAAAAGTAAAAAAATAAAAAATAAATTATAAAAATATTTTGTAATTGTACTTGTAAGGAAGGGGGGACTGACCATTGGCAAATTAATAAACCAGGCTTGAACTGATCAGTTGAACTGTTTTGTTGTCTCTTTGAAATTACATATTTTAGTTTTTGTTGTCGTGTCTGTTTAGTGGACAAAAACAATTTGTATTATTACAAAAAATATTTGTAAATTTTTTAGTTGTTTGGGCTGACTGTGCAACTTATAAAAAGATATACATACATACATATAAAGTGTGTACATATTAATAGAAAAACACTATCAACTTTACAGCTCCTCCATTGTTTTTGTCAGACCGAATTTAAATGGTATTTTTGGTGTGTTAAGCTGATGGCGTATCCAAAGATCGATAAATATTTTTTTTGCTTAAACATTTCAATGCACTTCATTTGTATGTAAATTTATGTATAATTCATATTTTTTTTTATTTCTCCATACAATAATTTTGCTATTTTCGTGTATAATTATGGAAAAACCCCGTAATTAAGTGACGTAAGTTGATGATCACTATTGTAATCAATGGGTAACTAACAATCTAATTGTACCGCAGCTTAAAAATATTTTTTTATTACTTTAAAATTCTACGTTAAAAATAAGAATTTTGAATAACAATAGGTACCTGTCTGGTACTTTTTTTTAAAATTGTACGTAGTTGTTTTAATAAGTTCTAAAATTAGTTTAAATATTTTTTTTTTTTTTTTTTAAATTGTGTCTAAAAGGTAACTGATTAAAAAAAGGCCCCAAAGCAATTTATACAGGTACATACATATGTGATGAAAATCGATCGAATTCTAAAAAAGGTGTGATGAATTTCCAGCGATTTTAAAATCCTTTCTAAGTTACAGTCTGGATTTTTAATATACACAGAAAATAAGAGAAGAGTGTATTAGAAATAAGTTTTTAAGGATACTGGCAACGGTAATATCGGTTTTAAATCGTTCTCTTTTCGAGGTCGATTTCTATTACATGCCCCTGGGGCCTAATTCTGGCATTCGTGATAGTGTAATTTCTTGATTCGAAAGCATTTTATTGTCAAATTATTTTAGTCAATACTGAACGAATCGGAATTATTTTTTCAGTGTTTTAAAGCTTAAATTTGAGTTTCACAAACTGAAAAAATAATAATCGTTAAGTATCAACTAAAATAAAATTGCTTTCGAATCGAGAAAGTACTCGATCACGACTGCCAGAATTAGG
This sequence comes from Pollenia labialis, assembly GCA_949318255.1. NCBI lineage: Eukaryota > Metazoa > Arthropoda > Insecta > Diptera > Polleniidae > Pollenia > Pollenia labialis. The sequence continues at coordinate 8,280,268 of OX439139.1, read as the reverse complement.
CCCCTGGTAATTCATGATTTTGTGACCGGTTTTTTTTACTATTTTCAATTTATTTTAAACTTACTGCCTCTTTTTAGAACACGAACTCAAAACTCGTTCGTTTAATTTACTTTTTGATATTTTGCTTTTGTTTTTGTTTTAAATAAACAAACGAACTTTGCGCTCGTGTTCTAAAACAAATAGTTAAAGTAAATAGTAAAAAGAGTTTGGTTTTGGGAATAAGATTATTCTAGCTTAAAGAAATCAAAATCTCTTAACAGATATTTTAATACATTTACTATTTTCAATTTATTTTAAATTTACTGCCTTGTTTTAGACATTTAAGTTAAACAAACTAACTTTGCGCTTGTGTTCTAAAATCAATTAGTTAAAGTAAACAGTAAAAAGCGTTTGGTTTTGGAAATAAGATTACTCTAAAAGAAATCTAAATTTTATAAAAAAGAACAGATGAAAGCATAAAATTATATTTATATCTGTGGCCTTTTGACAAAACATCTTAAGTCAAATTTAAAAAGTTGAAAAAAATGCTGTAAATTATACGAATTTTCCTTCAAAAAACATTTTTGTTTACGATTTTAAAAGTTTGTATTATAAACAAAAGTTTTCCTTAATTTCGGTTTATTTTATTAATTGATAAAAATGATTTTTTAACCGAGTTTTTTTTTAAACTTTTTTGCTATCTTATCTCGACTTAAGATCTTTTGCCAAAATGCCACAGAAATGTAGTCTCGATTAAATATGCTCCATTGGTTATTATCATAAAAAATAGTTTTTGACGTAAAAGTATTTAGCAAAGTGACCTTTAAAAAAAATGTTTTAAACAAATCATTGATTTGATTTTTGTTACTTCTTAATCTTAAATTTAAAATCTTTTGAAATCTAAAACCTTCTAACAATATAATATAAAAATATTTTAATACATATTTCAAATATTTTAATATTGACAAAAATATTTTAATAGATTTTTATAATTAAACAAAAATAATTAATACCGGCCAATTTTGTAGACAAAGTAGCAAATCTGAAACGAATTCCATCATTTGTATTGTGAAAAATCTGTTAAGAGATTTAGCTTTGCGAATTACGGAATACAGCTGCTGTGGTTCCTAAAAGGAACAAAGGGACATTTTTTTTAAAATATATAGCGCTGTCACTTAAAGTCCGATCCAATCATATCGCATAGGGTTATTCATTACTGAACTATGGCTTCATTCATTCACAAAGTTATAAACGGCAAAGACTGTAGTCAGTACATGTGTTATTCAGATCTTCAATGGATATTTAGAATTTTTTTTATCTCTAATAATGCAAACATTATTTAAAATCTGCACAGTAGATTAAGGGATAACGTAAATGTTTGAGCAACAAAAAAAAAATAGCTTTTTATAAAAATTGAGCCACAGAAATTGGTGAACAACTTTTCATTTTATTCATAATTAAGTGATAGAACAAAACTAATAGAAATTGAAATTTCCATAAATCAGTACCATACACAAATTCAAAAGTCTTACAGTTATCCATTGTGGTGTTAATGTCTATCTATACCAGTCTGTCGGCCAATAAAACCAGTGTTTAAAATTTAATTTGCTTACACCACTTAAAAAATGCAACGACAAATTCTCTTCAAACGGGGAAAGTATAAACGATATAAGGATGAATTTTTTTTCAACAATATTTTTTTTTCAACAATATAAAGAAAAACACAGCGAACAATTCTGCATAACTAACTCCAAAATTTTATATTTTTAAGTAATCACAACTTTGCAGCAAATAAAATAATATTCATATAAAAGTTATGTATATTCATGTTTTTGTTATCTATACACTTTAAAAATCAAATTAACGCGAGAGTTATATTGCTCTCAAAATATCAAAACGTTTTGATGTTGATGAAATCTCGAATAAATGAAAATTTGCTAGATTGCGTAAATGTATTGTATAGTGTGTACTCAGCATAATGCGTTTCTTTCTCTTTTAAAAACTGTGAATTTTGTATAATAAACAAAAACAATTTTTGAAAATTTGGTTTTGTTTTTGTTTTCATGTAAATGTTCAGTTGTTCGACGCGAATTTTAGAATAGCCACGATAAACAAAACTTTGTCAACATTTAATTAAGTGTATTAATTTGTGTGCAAAAATGTTTGTTTATAAAAAAATTTTTAAGTTGATTAACATTTTGTGTAAATCCCACTGAAAAAGAACCGCATTTTTTTCAAGAATCTAAGCTCTAGTCATTTCTAAATAAGAGAGCAAAATGTTAACAATTAAATTGAATTTTCTAAAATCTTTCTCAATTTCCCTTTAAAAAAATCAATTCTTTAAAGTTAGGCAAAAAGGTCTTAAGACAAAAACTGTGAAAATCATTCAATTGATTTATTTAATTGACTTATTGTCTAATGAGCAAATGAATACGATTGCAGCAGTTGTCAAAGACTGTATGTGATGGAAGTTGATTTTAAAACGAAACGATTTGAAACCGAAAATATCGTTGTTAGTATCTTTTAAAATGAATTTTAAATTCATATTCCTTTTGTTTTCAGTCCTTATTCTTTTAAATTTTATATTATACCTATACGTAAACTAAAATTTAAGACTAATTCAGAAATAGATTTTAAAATCCCTCGAAATTCATCACAACTTTTAAAAACGTTCGTTTTGAAATCGATCGATTTGAATCACATACCTGTTAAGTTTTTGATATCAAACAAAAGAGAAACAAAATTGAGTTAAACCCAATCAAGGCGAATTCAACTACAGGTGGTGTCGATACGCCATCTGATTTTGACAGTTCGAACCAATTTGTTTTGATTTGTAAGTGTTTTGTTAGGAATAATTGACATTCCGAACCGTAAACACTAACAATACAATAAAAAAAACACTATGTTGTTTCTGTTGTTTTTGTATTGTTGTGTGTTTCTTTAAATTTTTTTAATATGTCTTTCAATTTTTTAATAAAACTTGCGCTTTTTTTTATAAATTTATTTTCAAAATTATCAAGAAAGTATTCTCACTATCAATTGACCTTCATTATTTATGGTTTATCAGTTTACATATTTGCAATTTGCGACAGTTTTTTTTTTTATTTTTTCACTCATTACTGTCACAGTCTTTCCAATGAAATTAATTTAAATTTGTCGTATTTTTTATTGAGTTGAGATGTTTTTCTTTGCTTTAAATCAAGCGGGAATTCCTAAATCACTTCAAGCAGAAAAGATAAAGGAAGACTCTAATGTCTATTGTAATTAGTAGTTAATTCGAAATCTAATGTAGAGTCTCGCTTAATGGTGTTTGTTAAATTGTTAAATTTAATAGCAAATTTCAATTTTTTGAAAATTAGGAGAATTTTTAAAATATTTTGTGAAATACAATTCATTTGTTTAAATTTCCGTTTTATAATAAAAAAAAGTTTGTTAGAATTATGCTAATTAATAAAAATTTTAAAATCTTTTGTCTTAACTTTTATAATTTATTTATTAATCACATTTTGTCGTTTAATTTTTCAAGCGAGACAATTGGGGTTTTCTTTCTAATGGAAACATTTTTTTTATGCCCATCATTTGTGTCTCTTTGTTTTCCTTATGCCAACTTTCCAGTTGAAAGAGGTCAACTGTTTTGTTAATTTTGAACTTTCGTATTGTTTAAAAAAAATCACTATTATGTTTAATACTTCCGCTTGAAATTTCCTGAAAAAAAATATAAAAGAAAACAAAATTAAAAATGTTTCCCCCAAAACAATGGAAGCTTTTTCAAGTAGTCATGCGTTATAGTTTTCATTTATTAAGTGCGCGCATGCGCTGACTCATGCTTTAAAAAGCCCGGTTTAAACAACTTACACACATACTTATGACGAAATATAAAAAAAAGTGTTGGCAAAATTTTGTTTTTGAACAAACGAAAAAGATTTCATCAATTAGACCTTAAAAGTCAACACTCAAACAAAACGGCGACACACATACCTTTTAATATTTACGCAACGATCTGAAAGCAAAAAAGAAGTAAAAAGTATAATCAGTCAAGCACAACCATATGATGCCCTACAACACAATATTTACAAACATAATTTGGGACCCATGGGCAATTATGTTATGAGGTTAAGATTCATGTCAAAGTTCGTTGTGCCGATGAGATTTGTCTGACTTAAAGTTATTTTAGGAAGGGGGTATATAAACGGTGTTCCAAAGCGCTCAATGTTAATTGTAAACAAAACAGAAATTTTTAAAAAAATTATGTTAATATTTTTTAATATGATCCATCGATCTATGACAATTATGTTTGAACAAAAGTTCGCTCTAAATACAAACATAATAAGATGGTTTATGGATGCAAAGACTCTATTTCGGAAAGAAGCTTGTATGTGGGCTAGGCTATGCAAATTATGTACCGATTCTCCCTATTCAATAGGCTTGGTTCTTGTGATTTAATGTACCAAATTTCATATTTCCAGGTGTTACCAACATCAGCATAAACGCATAACACCCTCTCCACTACTGTGGTGTGGGCCTTACTATTTTAAATATCGCCATCCCTCCGTTACAAATGACTGTCATTCATTCACTAATAAATATTTTCTTATTTTAAAACCGTGATTCATTAAAAATAAAAAAGTTTAAATAAATTTCATACTTCACATTTAAACGATTGACATTTAAATTGTCACCATCATTAATGTAATTAACAGTTCTTTTCAAATATTGCATTTATTTTGCAGATTTAAATCACGTAGCATTTAAAGAGTGTTTTTTTAAGTCCAATACAACTTAAAAAAATAACACAAAAAAGTAAATTTTAATTCAACAGATTTTGTTATTCGAAAAATGAAACGAACTACATACATATTTGAAATAAAAGTGACCTTAAGCTCAAAAATTAATAAAGAAGAATAGAATTATAATTTACTAGAAAAAGAACCTCAGTATTTTGTTGGCAGCAGCTACTTAAACAAAGAGGAAGAGAGTGTGTGACACGTGTACTTAATTAAAAACAATCAATTTAATTGCTAAGTACCGTTGTAAGCCCACCAGTATTAGCGCCAAACAGGTCAAAATTTTGAAAGGAGTATTGTTTGTCGATAAAAAGTTTTTTACAAGAAGAAAATTGAAACGGCTACTTACTGAGTAAGATCAAATAAGGTGACAAAACTATAATTTATAGAACAAACACTGTCAAAGTAACGTGCAACTAAAAAAAATTTCTTCATTGTCGCATCCGTAGTTTCACCATCAGAGAAAATCGTTTGTTTAATAAAAAAAATATTAAGTTTTTACATGCATGTTTTCGACCAGTGCTTCTCAAACCGATCAAAAGGCATGAAGGGTTAAACGATTTAAGCTTTACTTCGCATCAACTTGTAGTTTCGCAAGATATAAGCTTCGTTTAACATCTTAATTGAATGCAACTAACTAAACAGCCACTTTTACTTTTAATCAGCAAAATTGAGGGTTTTTTTATTTTTCTTCATTTGCGTCATTGCCTCACTGCATTGCTAGTTACTTGCAGTTTCTGCTTTAACATGTGAGGCGATTAATGAAAAAAATAAATTCATAATTCCATTGAATTAAACACCATGCGTAGTAGTAGTTTATCATGCAGGGAATTCCATGAGTTTGAAATAGAAGGCTCTTAATTGGGGTTTTAGCTTGAAGCTACCAACCACCCACAAACCATATTAGAAACTCGAATCACGTTTTTCGATAATATCTTTTCGTTTCATGTTTAAAAATATGCATTTGTAAATTGATTTATTGGTTGTTTGTTTCTTTTGTTAACATTAGATGATTTAAAACTGCGATCAATAAACCACAACTTTACCAAACACGTTCCCAATTCGTAACCGAAGCTTAGTCAAGGTCAAGCTTTGTCTGCCATATCGTTTTATTTAAATATGAACAAACCAACAACTAAAATTTAACATTTTATGCGATTTATGAATTATGTACTTGAAATCAAGTTTAAGTTTCGCCGAATTAATAGATGTTGGTTAGAGTTTGTGTGTTGTTTACAGTCAATCATTGCCGCTTACAGTTCAAAAGCCTTTTTCTGCCAAAAGTCAATGATCATAAAGATAAAATTATTAATTTTGCATATTTATTTGACTTTTTGTTTTATTATTTAAATATTTTTAGTCATGAAGTTATTTCTAAGTGGTTTCCTATGCTGTGTTCTGGTAGCTTTTGTTAAAGCCCAAGATAGTGGTTGTTTCTCAACCAACGATGTGGGTGGCATGCCCAAGACCATACGTTCCGATTTGTATAGGGGCCAGCAGGAATTCACTTTGAACATGTTAGAGGCTATACAGAAAGCTACACCAAATGAAAACGTGTTCTTTTCTCCCTACTCTACCTTCCATGCCTTGCTGTTGGCCTATTTCGGTGCGAATGGTATTACGGAAAAGGAATTGGGACAGGTTTTGCATTTGCAATGGGCCAAAAATAAAGAACACATTACCAATGCCTATCACTTGGAAAAACAACTGCGTTTAAGTCGTTCCAAACACTCTCCAGTGGAATTTTCCTCTGCCGATAAAATATACTTTGATAAGAGTATTAATGTTTCACCCTGCCTTTACACAAACTTTAAGGATGAATTGGAAACTCTGGATTTCAAAACTGATGCTGAGTCTAGTAGAATGAACATTAACAACTGGATTGCTAAAATTACACGTAACGAAATTCCTGAAATGTTGAATCCTGGAGATGTCAGCACTGAAAGTCAAATGGTTTTAGCAAATGCTGCCTATTTCAAGGGCCAATGGTCAGATAAGTTTGATGCCAACAATACTGAACAGGAAATTTTCTACACCTCGCCCAGTCAGCAGTCGTTTGTGCCCATGATGCACAAAAGAGGCACATACAATTTGGCCATTGATGAACAAATTGGTGCTCATGTTTTACAATTGCCATACAAGACTTCTAACGATGAAGATAAAAATTCTGATATTTCAATGATCATTATATTGCCACCCTTCCAATCAAGTTTGGAAAAGGTTCTTTCGAAATTGAAGCCCGATACTTTGGAAAATGCTTTAAAAGATAGTATGCCCAGAGAGATTGATATTTCCTTGCCTAAATTTAAGTTTGAGCAGAATTTAGAATTGATACCGGTAAGTACCGACTAGAAACTTTCTTTTTTTTCTTAAAATATTTTTAACTTTAAATTTATCTTTAACAGATCTTACGCAAATTAGGCATCAACTCTTTGTTTGATCAATCGGCTGATTTATCCGGTTTCTCCGCTGAATCCCAATTGAAATTGGGAGATGCTAAACATGTAGCCAAAATTAAGGTCGATGAGGACGGTAGCAAAGCTGCCGCCGCCACAGTGTTGTTTAGTTTCCGCTCTGCTCGTCCCGTAGAACCCACCAAATTCGAGTGCAATCATCCATTTTTGTTCCTTATTTACGATCATACTTCTAAGGCTGTACTTTTTACCGGTATCTATCGGGATCCCAAGACACAAAAGTAAATTTATAAGTGTATGAGTGCGATGATCGAGTGTAGAGTAGGAAGTAATTTATTATTTTGCTATTAAATCTTCAAGGAAAAATTCTCGATAGTTTTCTATTTTACAATAAAACAATAAAAAAATAAACTCTATTCTTTACTAATTTAAAAACGTGATTCTTTAATTTGAGTTCTTTCTATTGTTTATTTTTGTTTTACAAATATATTTTTTATTTTATTAATTATTATGTAGTTTGTATATGGATGTATATTTTTTAAGTTTTTTTTTTTTTTTTTTTAAATAAATTATGAACAATATGATGACCATTAATAGTTATTTATGGCGATTCTTGTCTATAGATTCGTTTAAAACGCAAGTTTGTTTAAAAAATAGAAAAAAAAAGAAAAACAAAAGCAAGGAAATCAACAAATTTAATTTTGCTATTGAAATTATTTTTAATTAAAAACACGAAATTATTGTTGCATGTTAATACTAATTTTTGTAAAATTAACTAATTGTCTGAACTAGATAATTTTGCCAAAGGTTATACTTCATGCTGGAGAATACAGAAAGGCATTTTTTTAAATTTCATAAAAATGAAAATTATTTTAAACGTTTCTGAAATTGTTGCAAACATTTTTTTAGGAATTGTTAATGACATTAAAAATGATTTTCAATATTAAATTTCTTTAAAATGGTTAATGCGGATTTAATTCGAAAACTTGTGTCAAATAATGAAAATTTTATAAAAAGAGTTGAGCAACATTAATATTCTTCTTTTTCTTAAAATTTAATATTTAAAAAAAATAGACATTTATTTTAAATTAACAAGAACGTAAAAACCCTTTTGGGCCATTTAGGAATAATTCTACAAACGACCAGGATATTTTGAATCTTTCTGTTACATGTCGAACCTTAGCTTTGCTTTGGTTTGAAGAAATCAGACTATTAAAAAAGCTTTGTAAATTAAAAAAAAAACACATTTAAAAAGTGTTTTTAAACGAGTCTAAAATAAAAAGGCACATAAAATAATTTCTTTTCATTCACTATTTATGTTTGGTTTAAGGACCACATTTTTCGTTTTTTTCATTGTTAGTTTTATATTTGTTTTAATAATATAAACATACACTCAAAAAATACTACAAATATAAAACAAATAAAAAAGAAAATTATAAAATAAAACAAATACGCTATATAAATTGCATCAGTGTTTTTGTAGCTTAATCTTAACGACAAAATACAGAGAAGCGCGGCAACATACACAATCTTTAGTTATTTAAATATCATCTGGCCGTACTATTAAGGCATAAAGGGCAAAGCCTAGGAACACTATGCCACCAACGATTGTAACAGTACGAACAGATATCTTCGCAGCCACCATACGGCCACCGATAACAGCCAAACCAGTACAAATAGAATGACCAATAACACCACCAGCAGTAACACCGTAGGCATTCTATAAAACCAACAAAATGGAAATTACAAAAGTATATTATAAAAAAAGGATTTCTTCTACCTTGCTGGCCGCCAAAATAATGGTGGTCAATTGTGAGCGATCGCCCCATTCAGCCAAAAAGGTCATTGTAAAAGCCTGCATTAAAACCCGTGTAGTTAAATAAGCTGCACCTTTTTTTGTATTTTTTCGTAAAACACCGCTTTCAGGGTCTTGGATCAAGGTGGAGGTAACATCACGTTCCAGCTGTAAATTAAATGTATGGGGGGAAATTGTATAAATATTAATATTTTCTTAGAATTTAAAGAAAACTAATAGTGTTTAAAAAAAAAACTTATTATAATTTCAAGACAAAAAAATAGTAAATAAACTATGAAATTAAAAAATATTAAAGAAAAGCTTAAAAAAATAATGAATGTTGGGAAATGTTTGTATTATTTTCAGTAGTTCACGTCTGAAGGTGCATGATTTTAAAATCAGAGCTGTAAATTTTTTTTATTATAACTAGGAATTTGGGATTTTTTTTAACGAAAAAGAGGAAAGGTTTATTTTTTATAAAACTACAATTTTTCACTCATCTTATTCGTTTTAAAGCAATTTTATAATAGTTGTATGCGAAAAAAATTTAATCACAAATTATATTCTAACTTATTTTTCCGAGCAACAGTAACGTAGACCTTCGGCCCGATAAAGTGGAAAAGACCAAAATCTTTGGCAGGATATATAATAAATAAATAAATAAACTGGCCTATTATTTAATGGATGGTTTTTTATTTAAAAAAAATATTTAAGGAAAATAAAATTTTAGAAATTAGTAAAATGTTTACAGTTGCAGTCCTTTCAAACAAGAATAAGTTTTAAAAAATTTTGAGAGTTATTATTAATAAAAAATATATATCGTTAGCTAAAATGCAAAGGAGTAACTAACAAAAATATAATTTTACAGCAGAAGCAAAAAACTTTGTAGAATTAAAACTATAAACATGTCAGAGAGATCAAGCATTGATAAGTCTACAATGAAATCCTTCAAGCAATATTCGAAGAAAAACATTTCATTATATTTTATTGGAAACAAATGTTTTTTTTTGTTAATAAGAGCGTAATTTTTGATCTCAGAAGTGTAAAATTTTTTTAAGACGTGTAGTTAATTGGCTGGCATTCATAATAATCAATCAAAAACTCGGTTTTGATTTTTTTGTTAGTTACGCCTTTTTGCATTTTAGCTAACGATATGTGTATAAAAAAAAGTTTAACAACCTGTTTGCATAACACGACCGCAAGACTCGTTCGCTTAACTAACATTAAAAAAAAAACAAAATTTCTAAGTTAATCGAACGAGTCTTGCGATCGTGTTCTTCAAACAGACTGTTCATATATCAAGACCGTAGCCTTAAAATATTTTTGATTTTATAAGACGCTTGAATAACTTATTTCGTGAGAAAATTTTGAATACATATAATTTTTTATATTTTCCTTTTACTCCTCTTACGAGCATAGGGCCGCAAACAAAGTCTCATTTGCGAAAATTTTTGATTGTAAATTAAAATAAAAATTGGTCGCTTTTTTTTTAAGAATGGAGCTATAAGTTTGACTTCGAATCTTAAGATAACGGAAGAAGTCTGAAACTGCACAGTGACGCAAAATTATAATCTTTTTTAAAGAAAGTATTCTATCATTCTATTTTTAAATTGTAAATTATTTAGCAAATAATTTAACATGGTTAAAATCTTTTGGAATGATTCGAATGTAACTTAAATTCAAAAACAGAATGCTTCGATAGATGTTTTTTCAAAGGAATTTAAAATGTTTCATTAATTGAGGAATAAGGGCTTATAAATAGATTTATTTTGTTTATAACCGTCTTGAACTGATCTTTAGGTTGACTGCGAAACGGTTTATAACAAGAATTAACCCAATTTCTTGGACTTGTTCTTCAGTAGAGTGACTTCGAAGTCAACAGATTACATCATGGATTTCGGGATTGATCAAAAAATATTTTAGATTTAACAGTCTGTTTTTTTAGCAGATTGATTTAAACGAATTTTCTTGTTTCGAATTTAGTTTTCTTTTGATCACAATTTCTTAAAACATATTTTAATGTTCAATTCATTGAATTTCTTTTTTCATTTCGTTTAAAATTCTTTCTTTATGACTCTGCACTCTGTTCGTGAAGTGCTATTTATCTAGATAAATAATAAACTACTAGCCAAGGGGTTCGAACAACTTCGAACAATTTCGACAATGTGTTACTATTTGTTTCTCGAAAACAAAAAATCCCTTTCAAAACAGCAATTTTCTATTACGAGCAATAACTTTTCATCAAATTTGCCCCTGGTTTATAAGTACAACTCTGCCATCATTTCGAACGTGTTCGAAAATCGTAATTAGCATACAGTGTTACTAGGTTCGACAACTCCGAATTAAAACACACTCTTACAATCACGTACACATTCATACAAAACATTTCAAATACATATACAAAGATAAGAAAGTAACCCACCAACCACATTATTAACTCCATTATTATAAAAAATAAACTAAATTAATTATACAAATTAGTAAAAAAAAATCAAAATTATTATGAAAAGAAAACAAAAAATTAATATTATTATCAAACATGGAACGAGAAAAAATAGGAACATACGTTAAAAATAAATAAATAAATGAAAGAATGAATTGAGATAATGAATGAATGAAATGATTGTTAGAATTTATTAAACAAATTTAAAAATTACGTTATTTTTTATTAACAAATACGAGTGAGTGTGGTGCAGCAACCAAATAAAATTTTGTTTTTGTTTCTGAATGTGTAGGCATATACAAAACTCATGAGAGATGAATATATCGATAAAAAAAAGAATAAAAAATTATATATGGTATATATATAATAAAAAATAGCTTTAACACAAAAATATACAGTTGGAAAAAGAGAGAGAGAGAAAAGAAAAAACAAACAAATAAACGTCTTATAAACTAGAAAAAAGACGCTAACCCGTTTTTTGCTGCCGCCAACTTGTTTCAACTCGCCATTGGACTGACCAGCAGCAACACCAGTAGCGGAGTTGAGTCCCAAGCTAGTTATACTATCAATACTATTAACACTGCCAGTGGTGGTAAGGACATTGCCATTCGTTTGTTTGTTCTTTGATCGTTGCTTGTTAAAATTAGCTGTAGCCGAAGCTGAATGCACCAAGACTCTTCCATTCGAGTCGTTCTTTAGCTTACGCGCAGGCGTACCACCATTGCTGCCAATGTTATTGTTATCATTACCATAATTATATCTAATCTTATGATTACTAGAAGTATCATCATCACAATTTGTTTGATTCGTTTGATTCGATAAGGCGGACGCCGATAGAGCTGGGCTGCTGTGGAAGGTTGACATTTTTAGAGCCTCCTCACCAGTGAGAAAGTCATCCGTATCGCTATTTGTCGAAGAGTCAGCCAAAGCAACAGCAGTTACTTCATTATCTTTGTCCTTGTTTAATTCACAGCCATTATTGTTGTTATGAACAGATGAGAGTTGTTTACGTTGGCGATGCTGCATTTCGGGATTCTTGGCAGTCGCCAAAATTGGTGGAGTAGCAATTGGGGCGCCAGCGCCGCTTTCTAAATCTGCATCCTCCTTATCCGAATTACTGTTCTTACGTTTGGCCTCACTATCGCCACCACGTTTCGAACGGAAGAGCTACATACATATATACATGTTTAAGATTTAGGGCCAATTTTTAATTGGTTTTTGGTACATAGGAAATTTTTACATTTTGGTTGGGTTTGTTTTTGGTGTTGGTGGTAGCAAAAGTAGCAGTAGTAGAATAATTATTTGAAGAAGGAGTTGGTTTTTGTTTTGGTTTTACGCAACCACACACATTCAATTGAAGAATAGAAATATATATAAAAAAATAAATAAAAAATCGCATTAAAACGATTGAACAATCAAAATGTTCATTTAATCATCTTCATTATCAAATCATCAATTAGTTAAATTCTTTTATTTTGTAATGATTATTTTTTTGTTTTAAAATTATTGATATGATTTGCGGTTACAATACATTTTTTGAGTTGCCAATTGTTACAATAAAATTTTTACTATGCAATTTTTAAGTGCCGGAAGTTAGAAGGATAATAAATAAAAAGAAAGAAATTGATCCTGTTCCAAGGAGTTGAAAGTTAAGGTTATTTTGTATAAGGTGTTATTAGAAAAGCTCAAAAAATGATTGCAACTTAATAAAAGGAAAGGGAGGCAAATTAGAACAACATAAACATAAATTCAAACTTTGTTAGTTACAATTGTCAGGCTCGGCTCGGCTCGTTGATACAAAAAATGTACATAATTAAATTTTTTACATTTTTTCAGACTCCTAAACGTTCGTTGCATAATGTGTAACTTAACAGTGAACAATAATCAAAAACATATTTGACTTCTTTGTGAAATTTTTGAAATTTACTTTTAAGTGTAGAAAGGAAGTATGTATGTCATAGTCATGTATGATAAAAAATCTTAAAACGGCATTTTACATGTTTTACAACCAGTTTTTATATTTGCAGGGAATTCTTAAAATTTTGAAACCCGTTTTTAATTTATTTTGAAAAACAAAAAAAAAGCATTATACAATTTTAAAAATGAATGAGTTCAGAATGTTTGCAAGAGCTTAGATTTTGAAAAGTTATAAAATAATTAGTAAATTTTAAAAAAGCGGAATTCACGGTTTGCTATTGTTGGCCTTGACATATTGAAAATCCTGATTTTCAAATGTGAAAACAACAAAATGCATACATTTTAAATTTACAATGTTTACGCCATCCACAATACATAAATTTGATTGTACGCTTTTGTTGTTGTCTTGTTAAAAATCAAGATTTACAAGTTCTACAACAGCAAACCTTGAATTCCGCTAATCTTGTGGAAAGTGGGATTAAAGATATGAAAAAAATAAAAATAAAGCAATTTTAAATACGCCATTTTCCGAAATTATTGCATACATGTGTTAGTAAAATTATAAGTTTTTCTATACAAAGAAAATATAAAATTTAAAAAAAAATTACAGCAAAGATTTTTTCTTTTTTAAAAAATCTACAGAAATAAAAAAAAAATTAAAAGAAAAACTTAAATTTTAAAACCAAAACTTCTACTATGTACCACTAATGAGTTTTTTTTTTTTGTAATAAGTTTAAGCAATCATAAAAAATAGTAGAAAAGAGAACGCTTTTTTACATGCAAAATAATAATACCAAAACAAAAATGGTGCTTTAGCCAGGAGAGAAAGGGTGTAACATTTAATGAGACAAGGAACACAAAAACACTCACCTCATCTTCACGTTTACGTAAATCCGATTGTACTTCTTCCAATTCCTCTTGGGCATCGGTGGCTTTCATGAAATAACCCTCGTAGATCATTTTTAAACCGAAAATGGCAAACAATGCCGTTGAAATGTAATATGTATAAACCTTAGGAATAATAGTAGCAGCCATGCCAAACACCACCGAGAGTACCGTCATCAAAGCCAGGGCTGTTATGGCACCCGTAAAGACGATTAAGCGTGGATGGCGCATGGCCATAATGGCTGCTATGAAAAAAGTCTTATCACCTAGCTCTGTAAATAAAATTACAGAGATGGACGCAGTAAATGCGTCCAAAAAGCCGGAGTTTCCTGTGGTTTCTTTGGTCGTATCAGCGTTTGGCAAATCATTGGCCACATCAAATTCTTCTTTCAACAAGATCCCATCGTCGATGGCGGATTTCTAAAATTTGGGGAGGAAATAGGAAACAATTAATTATAAAGATTCTTGTCACTTTGGAAGAGTTTTTAAATTTTTTTAGGTAGTGTGATTTTTTGGTTAAAGATAGGTCGAAAATTTATTTTAATGAAAAAAAAAATAAATTATTTCTTTAATTGCCCAAATAGTTTATCAAAGTAATTTTTTTAAATATTTATTGTTATTTTTTTCATCTTAATTTTTTTCTACATAATATTTTTACATTAAGAAATGGTTTAAGCTAAAAAACTTATTCATCAAAATCGGAAATCTTTTGAAGAATTTATGTACTGCTCTGGTGTCTTCTTGGATGTACATTTTTGTTATTAGAGCAGGTGAGCCACAAGGCAGCGTACTAAGTCCGCTGTTATATACATACATTGCAAACAGTTACATGCCAATTTAAAAAAAAAGATAATTGTTTCAACATATCAGCATATGCCAATTTCTGAAAATGTAACTATTTCAACAGCAGCAGACTATTCATTCACCTTCAGCTGCAACTAATAATGTTCAGAGTGAATTAAATCTTATTGAATTGTGGTTAAAAAAATAGGAAATAAAAGTTAATGCAGAAAAATATTCACATGTAGCTTTTACACTGTCATTATCATACTATTAATAATTTCAAAAATCTTTAAGGTGTGTGGCCGAATTTCTTGGTCAAGTAATAAATGGCACATTCGTGGTCTGGGATATTTTTTTATTACTGAACCAGTTCTTAGCCGACTTTAGGTTTAAATACAATTTTTAAATTATAATTGTATCTACATTTCAATTAAGTTTTCATCTTGAATTAAACTTTTACGTAACTACATTTAAAAAATTTGTCAAAAACTAAGAAGTGACTTTTTCACTATTCAAATTTTCAATCGGTTTCCGCCTCAACTTTTATTTATCCAATTGGCAACGAACTTCATATTAAATTTTTTCATATATGTACAAAGGAACCAAGTTTTTTTAAACATCAGAACGATCTTCATATTAAAAGTTTTTATATACAAAGGAACCAACTCTATCGTACAAAAAAAATTAATCACAAAAACAAAAACAAAAAAAAACATTTGATAAAAATTAATTATGTATGTCTGTTTATAAAGAAGAAGATAACTTACTGTTTGCATTCCAATTACATGTGCTGTTTCATCGGTATACTTCGGGTCTATCTCTGCCAAACAAATTGTGGAGAAAGTCAAAACGGCCAGCATGGCCAGTAACATGTGCAATTTAGCCGAACGTTTCAAATAGACATTGTGCCTAGTGGTCTGCCAAAAATATGATTGATTTTGTGACATATTTTGGCTGTTTGTTTTTATATGAACGACGTAGCAAATACTATTTTCACTGTTTTGTGTTTTAGAGGGGGGATATTATCACAGTAGAATAATAATCGATATTTCACTTTAAATTTTACTTTCTATTGGATTCTTTTCTTAAAGAGAGACGGTAGTCAGATAATACGTTTCTCACACTTGGAGTGCTGAAATTAGAAAGAATTTAAAATTATAACTGAATTAATTTTAATTTTTACTTTGCTACATATAGTCTGTTGACAACGACATTTATCAGAAATCCCTTGTTGATTTAAATGCCAAGATAAAACATCAGTTCTTAGTACAACGTAACTCAGATGGAGTACGAGTAATAAAATTGAAATAAATATGCGCGAGATATAAAATGTAGTAAAATTTTGTCGTTGATTGTACGACACGTAGAGTGTACGAGACACAAAAGTGGAAGTGTCTCGATGTGTGTACTTGAAATAAAAATTACAATTTATAAACGCTAGGCAGTGTAAACTGATTGCAACGAATTAAAAATGACCTACCAAAAATCAATTAATACACATTGGCGGCAAACAAGAAATTTTTACTAAAAATTTTCCAAGGTCTTAAGCAGGGCTGTGGTGTCGTTCGAAAAAGTACTAACTCCGACTCCGACTCCAAACGCTGAAATTTTTTAAGTGCGACTCCGACTCACGACTCCGACTCCGACTCCTACTATAATGTTGATGCTAAATGTATATGAGGCTCAGTGATGTTAAATTTTATTTTTTCATTGCCGTTCGGCCTTCTAAAAATTAGAGTTTTTGAGAAAATTACCGTACGCAAACATTAATGTGCTGTTTCCAAATGACAGGCGATTGATTATGTAGTAAAATTTATATGAAAAGCACTCAGTCCATCGCCTGTAATTTGGAAACAGCACATAAGAGCAGTATTCATAAACCATTTATTTAAATTTTAAATGTGTTTTAAGAGATAATTTTTATTTTGGAAATTTTTTTTTAAATTTTTTATGCCGAAAAACTTTGGAGTCGGAGTCGCGAGTTTTTGTGGGTACCACGACTCCAACTCCGGCAAAAAAACCTCAACTGCGACTCCACAGCCCAAATTCTAAATACAGTCAAATCCCGATAATTCGTAATCGCAAGGGATCGGCCATTTCTTACGAATTATAGGGGGTTTCGATTTAACGGAGTTAAAATAAAATATATACAAATTAACGGGGTTTTTCAATTTATTTACTAAAACGATAAAAAACAAATGAAAAATAAAACTCAAAATAAAATACCAAATCCATTTACTTGCGTTATATTGAAGAAGGATTGAAGTAAGAGTGGATGGAGCAATTTCAAATCGCTTAGCAACGTCTATTTTTTTCTCTATTGTCAATGGCTGCAAAAATTGTTGTTTTTGTAAAACCGACAGTGTTTTATGGGTGCTCTTTGACACTTTTCTTTATTATTCATGTAACAAACTGATCTTAAGACCGTCTGAAAGACAACTGAATGCAAAGAGCATAACAAAGTGTTGATGGAGCCAAAAAGCAATTGCTCTATGAAATGATCACCACTGAACTAAACACACACACAAGCAAAAACTTACGCAAAAATAAATAGCGGTAAACAAAATATCAATGGACCGACAGTTTAATACGAATTATCGGGGTACGAATTATCGGGATTAGGCTGTACTTATTTCTATCAAAATGTTTCAATAATTGCTAAAATTTATCTTTCAAGAAGCCTTCGGTAAAAATAACTATTGACTAGATGACAATATTTGACCATGTAAAAAATTCATAAATGTTTTGAAACTGCTTCAATATTTCTAAATAAAAATTTTAATTTTTTACTATTTTCTTTAAATAACTTAAATTCCTTTCACGTGATGAGTCTAAAATTATTTAAATAAAATTCTCTGTAATTATTGCTAGGTATGTAGAATAATTTAAAGTAAAATAAAATATTTCATAACTTTTCCTTAAATTTAAGGTAAAAATCTTTTATCTCTCTACAACACAGAATAAGCAAAATAAAAATATACATATGCATGAAAGCGTGAATCATTAACAATTAAACTAAATAAAAGACTCTTGTTTAAAAATGTTATTTTGTGTAAAATAATTTGTAAGATTGACTTCTGTTTATGCTAAAAGTAGCATTATGTGTAAAAGGCAATTGTTTTACTAAATGCAACATTATGGGTAATAAGTTAATTCTCCATGTAAAAATTACGTTTTTGTGTTAAATGTGCCTTTTCGTGAAAACTTTACATTGTTGAAAGTGAATTATTGTGAGGAAATTCATTCAAATTTCAAAACGTGAATTTTTGTGAGAAAATGCATTTTTTGGGCAAATTATTTTTTTGAGTAAAGAGTTAATTTTCCTTTACAATTCCAAAATTTTTTAAAAGTAGGTACATACACGAAAAAGAATAATAAAACATTTCTTAAATAGTAGTAAAAGTTGCTATATGATATCATACGATTGGGCTTGACCGAATACATTTTCTTACTTGTTCGTTTCAAGTTTTTTTATCTTTACATATTTTCGCAAAACATCTTATAAATACTACAAGAGAAAAACCTGTCCCGTATGGTGTGTCACGAACGATATTAACTTTTGTACATCATACAAAAATATTTTATTTTAAATTACGTATTATAAAGTAAAAATATTTGGTTTAGTGTAAGAAATAAAAAGAAAAACAGTTCCCACAAAATCACTTCCGATTTATGTCACGTACGATATACACCTTTTTTGCTCGGTATATTGGACAAAAAGATTCCGAAAGTGGATTTTTTTTTTAAATAATGTTCCTTTAAATGAAACATAATGATAAAATTATTTCCCAGTTACCATTCTTTTTGCAAAATCTCTAAATCTCTGAAGGCGTAAAATTGTCACGTACGATGACATGGAAATGCCAATATGTTGAATTGATAAAAAAAAAATATACAAATGTTTATTGACGATAAACCGAAAATGTTCACAAAATATTAATACTAAGAGTGAGATTACTAAGGTAGTTTTGTATGCATTTACATTTTTAGTGCCGGTTCACACACGTCTAGTTTGACTCGTCAAGTCTGAAGTTTTTAGGAGAGGACAAAAGAAATGGCATTCTCTTTTCCCTTCTCTCCTAAAAGCTTAAGACTTGACGAGTCAAACTTGACGTTTGTGAACCCGCACTATAAGCTAAGGGGTTTGGAATCAAGGGAGTACCATAAGTGCAAGGAATCTACGTTAAAAAATAATAATATGATTCTTTTTTGCAAAAAACCTGTGTATCATTTAATAAGTCAAGGACTTATTTAACTGCACTCGTATATTATTAGCATCTCCATTACTTATGGTCAATGAGAATCATTCCGTGTAAAACGTTTTTAATATTAAATATGAAAATTTTATTTTATTAGAATAACACGTAACTGTTTCGGCTTTTCAAGCATCAATATAAATACACTCTGGTCACATAAATGAGCTGCAATCACAAAAAGGGTTAATTTTTTTTTGTATGTATTACTATTTACAAATTTAAGGAAATCTTATCAGGAATAATTGAATGAAAAGCGGACGTGACTAAAAGAGAGTAAAATTGTTAATGGCCACGTATTAAAACGTTTAAACCAATTAAGAGTTAAAAACGTAATCACTGAATCTTTTTGGAAAGCACTTGGTGAAAGTACAATAAAACAAAATACAGCACGATAATCAACAATGACGTAGTTGCTTTTTGCCATAAGCAAAGTAAACTTAAAAAATAAAAAAGGGAATAAAGAAAAATGAATAAACAATAATCAAACAAATTTTAAATAAAATTTCATTTCCATTTTTTGCATTTGTAGGAGACGAGACATGAACTTGATTTTTGAAAACAAAGGATGTGGAAGGTCATGGATAAGACTTTCTAGACATTCAACCTACAAAATTTAAAGTTTAAAGCTTATTCTGCCACAAAAAGGTCGTACTAGAAATTCGATTTTTGTTAGTTTAATAAAAAAAAATTAAATATTTTATGTCTCATGTTTAACTTTTGCGGTTACCTAGCAATTCTTATCAGTCAATCATTTGCTCAGACTACTTAAACTATACTTTAATTGATTTTTACGTTGCCTTTTTATTCAAAACTTGTATCGTGAGGAGAGGTACATACATATTTAGTTATTTATTAAAAATAACCTTAATTTATTTTTACAACATACACAACAAATAAAAATAACCCAAAAAATACGATACAAAATTAACTTAACGCAAGGATAGCATGACAGTTACAACGTTTTTCAGAATTTATACATAACTATAAATTTAGGTTATTGCCATGTTTGAAAGATTTTATTAAAATTACTTATAAACTTTGAAAAACTACCAATTATATAGTTTTATGTAAAGAAAAGTAATTTATAGGAACTATTATTTTTCGCCAATACAAACATAAATTTAAGTTAAGAGCACTCGATACTCTTGGGCAACCGACATTAAACTGTTTATATCAAAAGCAAGGTTGTCCAAATATGTATATTCCGGCCACTGGATCGTATGCAATATGTATACCAAATTTATTAAAAAGAGAAAAGGTACAAATTTTTCCGTTTTTACATTATTCAAAGTAACCTATATTTTAAACTGATAACTTTATACCAAATTTTTCAAAAAGAGAAAAAGTACCAAATACCAGCTTTTCCTTATTTTAGGCCCAAAGAAAGTACACTGTTTGCTAATAAATGACGAATGTATGTATTTTTATTGTTGATTTTAAGGATGGCAAAAACCGATTGAACAATTGTATACACGTGAAGGCTCATTCGCCTTCAAAAACCGCATATTGTTCTGCTTGTAATTCCTCACTGGAATCGCATAAAAAGGATTTTAAAAAACATGCCGAAACCAGTCGCTACAAACAAAATAAAATAATTTTTTTTTACTAAAGGGTCCGCCAAATAACTTTTTTTTTTTGAAAATGCTATAAAAAAAAACTACTGAATATTTTCTCAAATTTCTTTTTTTATTTGAAAGTACAATTCTTCCGGTTAATAATGGAAAATAATTTCATTCAAATGGCTGCCTCGGCTAACCATGCAGTAGCCTACACGATCGGTCCAATTTTTAAGCACATTATCGATTGTGTGCAGCTGTATTTCACCAATGGCTTCACGAATATTGTCCTTTTAAAGCGTCAATTGTCTCTGGCTTGTCGGCGTAACACTTATCTTTGACGGCACCCCACAAATAATAGTCAAATCGCAGCTCCGAGGTGGCCAAACGACATCAGCTCTGCGGCTGATAATGCGATCTTTAAAAACAGGGCGGAAAACATCGAGTGTAGCTTCGGCTGTGTGGCACGTAGCGTCGTCCTGTTGAAACCAAATGTTGCCAATATCCTCCTCTTCAATTTTTGTGAACAAAAATTCGTTCAACATGGCCCGATACCGATCGCCATTGACTGTAACGGCCACTCCTTGCTCATTTTCGAAGAAAAATGGTCCAATTATGCCTCTGGACCAAAATCCGCACCAAACAGTAACACGTTTTGGGTGCATCGGCTTTTCAATGTATGCGTGCGGGTTTTATGTGTCCCAAATGCGACAATTTTGCTTGTTTACATAACCGCCAAGATCAAAATGAGCTTCATCTGAAAAGATGATTTTTTTGGCAAAATCGGCATCTTCTGTAAGTCGATCGCAGGCCCACTTAGCGAAGCGAAAACGCATTGGATATTGGGTATACACAACCATATTCGTTCAGCGGAAGGATAAATCTAATTACATATCTGTCAAATCAGACATGAGCTCAGTGTTACACTTCACGAAATAAGCACTAGTTGAAAAAAACGTTAGATGGCGGACCCGTTAAAAAAAATTTTATTTGGGGATTTCTTATTTAAACTTTTCTCACTGTTTTTAAAAAAACATTTAAATTTGGTCAGAAAAAAACCTATTAACTTTTTAAGGTTTTGTTTTTTAATTTAGGGATTTTTTTTTAATTTTTTGGGGACAAGGAAAGAAGTACCTTGCAGCCCTGGTAGAAAATAACTTTTTTTATAAACATTAAATTTATGTGTAAAAATAGTCTTTTTTTTTTGTAAAAAAAAATATATTTAGAAAAAGATTTCAAATAAAATCCACAAGATCCCGATGCTTTGTAAACGGCCTATTACAGAAATTTTTATACAAGTTTATTTTTGTTTGTGTAAATAGCGAAAATTTTGGCAAAAATCATATTTTTGTGTAAAATGTTATATTGTGTAAAAATAGATTTTTTTCGTAAAAAGTGTATTTTTTTTTATTAAAAAAGTAAATTTCGTTGTCTTAAAATAATGTTTGTGTAAAAAATTAAATATTTTTGTGTACTTTTACTTTAAACTGAAAAATTTAATCTCGAAAAAAGCTGTTGCCAAAAAAGTGCGCGAACAGAAAAGATGTAAAAATTCATAAAACTAAGGCAACAGTTGACGGCAAGTAATGTAGTGTTGAAACATTTTCGGGCGTTTGGCTATTTAACTCATTTTCTTATCGGTACTTGTTTCAAAACTTTATAACACGAACATTTTAGAAAAAAAAACCAACAATTTGTTTTTATTTTGTTTGATTTTGCTAATTTGTGTCTGGATAAATTTATTTACAACTACATGAATACAGTTTTTTTGCCTTTGATTACTTAGAACAACGTGCAGTGCTAAGTACCAGTTTTACAACTCTAAAAAATTAATATAACCAAATAAAAAAACACAATTAATATTAATAAATTAATATTTATTCACTTTTGGTTTCTGTTTAATTTTAACTTTTCTTTTTTTGATTTTTTTTTACATAATTTTTAGTTCATTAATTTTTGTTCACAAAAATCAAAGTACATTTAAACAATTGAAATGTACCTTGACAAAAAAAAGTGGTTTGCACTTGTAATGTGGCAATACTTCGATTGAAAAATATTTTTTCTCAACAAGTTTATTGAATTGTGTACGTATAAATAATATCAAGATGCATCTTAAGAAATCAATGCTTAAGAATGCATGCATGCTTAAGAAATCAATGTACATAATCATTTAACAAAAAATTTAATCATTCATTTTGACTTAGTTTTATTATGATTTTAATTAAATAAATCACTTTAAATAGCAATTACAAATTTAAAATGGTTGCATTCCAAAGACATTTTTAGTTTTCTGAAGACTCGACTTTCGAAATTTAAGACACTGTCGATCGAAATAGCGTTTTGTGAAAAGGCCGATAATAATAGTTTATTATAACTGAAATTGGCTGTTAATGTGAAGTATGACACGTCGTGTAAAATATGTCTTTGTTCAAAAATTTCGTTTCTTTTTTTTGTATAAGGAACAACATAAAAAAGAAATTTTTAAAAATATGTATAAAATAAAATTGTGTTAAAAGTACATATTACAAATAAAATTATTTTAACATCTGCTAAAAATGAAAAGGAACACAATTATCCCAATTTTTTTACGTGCAAAATATTTATAAAATATATACTAATATTGTATTTTTTTTTTTAAGTTAATTGCACTGTTAATGTATAAATTAATTTTTTTTAATAACACTATTATTTTCCTTTAAATTATTTTAAAAAGACTTGACTTTAATTTCTTATTCAAGATAAGATACGCCAACAAGTAAACATATTTTAATGTACGTTTATTTATTTATAAAATTAGAACAAATATTGTAATCACAAAAGAGATAGGGTTAATAATGCATGTTATTTAACAAAAATAAAAATAAATGTGCTTGCTCTTTTTAGTAAAGGAAAAACATTACCAATTCAACAATATGAAGTTGAATAAATGATAAATAAAGAAATTAACAATCGCTTGTAACAGTTACTAACAATTAGGGTATTCAAATTATTGACCGTTGTTCGATTAATCGAATAATTTTGGGCGATTAACTGTTCGAATAATTTGTAATTGCTTATTTTCGATTATTTTTTGATTTTTCACAGTATTAGTTGTTTTCTTTTATGTAAAAAAAAGAGAAGCCGGTACGATTTAAATACCCTTTTATTGTTTCTTGACTCAGGAACATTTACTTCGAGTAACATTTTTTAAAATCTAGTAAAGACTGAAACCAAAGAGTTTGGGAATAATTTTTTTAAGAATGTTTAGTACAGACTTTTACGATGATTCAGATGAAGAAGATGATTTTTCAAGACGAATTAAAAAAAACAACCTCGTACCAGACCTTAACAAGACTATTAAAATTGTTAAAAAATCAAAAAGAGATTCAAGTGGTAAAATGGAAGACTACTAATTTTTAGAAAAGACTTGAAAAAGAATAGAGATATTGGATATGCTTTATAATGCTTCACTTTCAATCTGTCCAACGTCTACAATAAGTAAAAGAATCTTTTTTAAATCAAGTTTCTTCAAAACAAAAGAAAGAAATTGCTTGAAAGATGTAGATTTTAACTTTCTTTGAGAGATTATTTTAGAAGATAAGCTAAAATTTTCATGCTATTTTTATTTAAAAAGTCTTCCTCTTTTATTAAATAAAGTAGCTTTTCTTAAATTCTTGTTATTTTTTTTAATACAACTTTTATATTGAAAAAAAGCTAAATTTGATTAAAAATATCATTAATAACAGAAAATTTTAAAAACGTTAAACAATAATGATTTTTGAATGATAATTCGTATGATTAAGAACATTTTTTCGACTTTTTAACTTTGACTTAAGATGTTTTGCCAAAATGCATCAGATATAATTTTTGGACTTATTTTTAACCTTCTAAACTAGACAAAATTGAAATTATTAGATTAACCGAATAATATTAAATTGTTCGATTATTATTCGAATAAATTTTTCCTCGAATAATTATTCTCGCGATTAATCGATTAATACAAAACATCGATTAATTAAATACCCTACTAACAATATCTTGTTTTTTTTTTTTTTTTGATATGTACATTTGGGTAATGACTTTTTTTGGATAAAATTTCTTCATCCCACCACGCGATGGGCAATTTAGTATTGGTAATGAAAATAATTTTTTTAGGTCATTTTGGCCAAAAAAGTTTCCGAACCAAATGCAATTTCTAAAGCTCATATTTAAAATATATAAAATATGTAAGTAACTGTATAACAAAAATGTAAAGCTATTATTTTGGGTTTAATTTTAAGTTTAATTTATTTTCCGCGAAATAGATTCATAATATCGCGATTTTTTGCGCCCTTCTACTGTTCAAATGGTAAGATCTTGTTATATTCATGAAATTATTAGAAAATACTTAAAATTTTGTTATTAAATGTTAATTTTTTTTACTAAGGAGAAAAATTGTAATTCAAAACTTTATCGCGTTTGATGCGGAAACTTTTTTCACGATCGCGAAAAAGTGTATTACTTTAATTCTTAATATTTTTTCATGGTCTATACGGCTGTGCGATGAAGAATTTGATATTCGCAAAAATTGCAAAAAGTACTTTCCCTAATGTAGACTAGATATTTAGGCTGTGATCGCATTAATTTTTTATTTTTTAAAATTTTTTTTTTTACATTGAGAGGTTAATAAATTTAAGAAATCTTATTAAGAATATATATCTTAATATAAAATGTAAAAGGCCGTAACCGCACAAAAACTTAAAATCAATTTTTAGTTGGTTATGATCAAATTAACATCAACTGTGCAAAAATGTTTTTTGACAAAATAAACAAACTTTAAATTTCAGTTAAAGTTTTAATTTAAATTTTTTACACCGAAATTGCAGATAAGAGATTATCTTATTTGTTTTTATTCATTTTTGGAACAATATAATATACATTAACTGTTGGATTGGTTAAAAACTCAAATCATCGAAAAAATGTACTTGTTTTATCGTTAAAGTCATTTGCGTAAACTAAATAAGAATAATTTAAAGTAACAACTAAAGCTATGTTGACATTATGTGTATTTGTCATGGGAATTGCCGCTTTTTTACATGTTAAATTTGTACAGTAAATATGACATTTTTGATTTAGAAAGAGTTATATTTTAAGTGGCAAAGCATCTGACATCAGCTGTTTTTTTTTAATAAATAGTAAATAAATAATAGCTCTGTTTCTTTACTCTACTTTGGGATCCCTCGGGATCCCAATTTGCACGAAAAGCGTTCCCGTACTTTTAATTTGTGTAAATGAGAGCGGATTTAAGAGAATAAAATTCTTCTTCTTCTTGCACGAAACAGCCCAGAATTTTTCTTCGTGCAAATTGAATATAAAAGATAAAAAATACACAAATTTATTATTGAAAATGGCGAGTATGTATTTTATTTTTGATAGGTTTTGGCATACGTTAAATACCAACATGTGTACATGTAAATTACACTGTGCAACAAAAAAACTTGCAATTTTCTGCATCAAATTTCACTAGGGGTCTTCTAAGACCAAAAAATCGTACAATGTATGTAAAACGGGTTTTCGAAATTCCGGGCCTTGAATTTTTTTAATTTTACCAAAATCCGTTTTACATACATTGCACGATTTTTTTGGTCTTAGAATACCCCTAGTGAAATGTGATGAAGAAAATATTCGTAGAACATTTTAACCCCCTAACGTGCCGTTTCAGTGTAGAAGTTAAAAAAAGGACAAAAATTGCCCCTTAAAATGAGTGTTAGAGGGTTAATATATTCTATGAAAATAATCGCCATACAATTCTACTGAAGACATCTAAAATAGTCTTTTAGGTCAAAAGTACATTTAGTAAATTTTTTTGACTTTTCAAGAAATTCAAAAATTTTAATGCCCGAAATTTCGAGTATTCCTTTTAGATACATTGCACGAATTTTTGGTCTTAGAAGACCCCTAGTGAAATTTGATGCAGAAAATATTCGTAGAACATTTTAACCCTTAAAAGTGCCGTTTTAGTATACTTTTGTGTAAGAGTTGGGAAAAAGGACAAAAATTAACACTTAAAATGAATTAGATGGTTAATAAATTTTAAGCGATTATTTTTTAGCTCAGAAGTAAATTTGCCGTAAATTTCACCAAGTTCAGTTAAAACTAACCTTTAATTAAAGTTCCAGTTACCAATATGTTTTGACAGCTATAACCGATAGTTAATTATAACTGAACTTATTGAAACTGTCCGTTAGTATAATTTTTTTGACTTATACCAAACACCATTTCAAAAAATTCAAAAACTTTAGGGGCCCATATTTGGGGAGCCCGAATTAACTTTTCAAAACCCTTTGGCAGATTTGC
The DNA here is from genome assembly GCA_949318255.1 of Pollenia labialis. Classification (NCBI taxonomy): domain Eukaryota; kingdom Metazoa; phylum Arthropoda; class Insecta; order Diptera; family Polleniidae; genus Pollenia; species Pollenia labialis. Next base: position 8,253,141 of record OX439139.1, on the reverse strand, counting down.
TCTACTAGTAGTCTACTTTCATTTCGCGTTGCAAGTGTTGAGGCTGGCGGCGATGACCCGAATTTTGTTGCACAGTGCTATAAACCTTATGAAAAACTCAAATTTCACATACACACGAAATCTCATGTGGATAGGAAATTAACATTCCACATGACAAATACACATAATGAAAACATAGCTTTATGCAGCATTTATCACATTTTATGTTCTAAGATTTTCACAAACTTAACAAATAAACTTCGCAAGCTGTTTGACAACAGCAAAATTAAAAATTTTAAATATTTAATTTTTGTGTGGTTTTTTTTGTCTGCACTTTAAACGAAATTTTGATAAACAAAGCTAAATTATTTTTTTAAGACTAATCAAGATGAAAAATAACTAAGGCCCGTTTTCACAACTAACCGATAGCTAAAAGTAGACTTAAACTGGCCTTATAAAAAAATTAAGATTTGTTAAAATTTTTTGTAGCTTTTTATATGTTTTTTTTTAAACTATTTGTGTGGTTTATTTTGCCCTTTAAAGGAAATTTTGCTAAACAAAATAACTAGTGGCTAAATTAATTTATTCATGACTAATCTAATGAAAAATTTCTTAATATATTCACTAAATGGATAACAGTTTTTATATAATTTTCGTCTTAAGAAATGATTAAAAAAATTCGATATTTTGTCCTTCAAACTAAAAAACTTTATTTTTTTGTTGCGGCCTGTTGTATTTTATATGACCATACTCTGAAATAATTAAAAAAAACTACACTTATTCGCAATTATTTTAAAACAATAACACTGCAATTCCCTCACCAATATTATTGCGTTCCGTATTTGTTAATAAAACGATAAACAAGTTCTGGTTATTTTTATGGTATTATTAAAAACGACTACAGATTTTGTATTAAAGGGGAACAACATTCTTAAATAAAGAACATGTGTACATTCATAACGTTATTAACGTTTTAAAGATAAATTAAATACAAAAATACATTGATGAAACGAGTTGGATTAATAAAAGCTTCGGAAATCTTGAAAATCATTAGGAAAATTGAAAATGTTGTTAAGAATACAAACATTTTTAGAGATTATATAATTAACAGCTTGTAACCTAAGAAAAATAAGAGTTCAAATCTGGATATAAGTTCACTATGAATGTCGTTCAAAGCTGCTGTATAGGAGGAATAACCAAAGGTATCTTGTACACTACTTCCTTTGTTTTCCTCTCATATATTTGTAGATATCGTCTCTTGAAAACCTCAAGCTATCAAAGCTTGAACTCGCCATAATGCATAGAGCGTTATTAAATTAGACTGCAGATTTATTACTTTTTGCTTTTATACGCAAAATGCATTTAAACAACTATCTTAACTTTGTTAAACTCATATGTCATCTCTATGGTTGAGTACCAAAACGTCAGTTGCAATGCATTCTACAATGCAACCGTATGGAATTTTACAATGTAATCTGTCCCAAAGTGTACCAAAGTTGTATCGTTACCTACACAAATGTGCTTTGATTGCTCTGAGATATATTTTTTACTTTGACGGCAAAGTTTTATAATGTTTTTGAACTCAGCCAATTTTACTTGCATCGAATGCACATTAACTTACATATCGATCGAAGTTTTATTAAAATTTATCAAATCAAGTTTTAATTGAATAATTAAATAAGAAGTTAATATAAGAATTTTGGAAAAGCTATTTATTAAATTTTCAATAATAGATGTGTCCAAAAACTGTAAGGCATAACGGAAAATTTCTCTATTCTGTTGTATTACTATATAATTAGTTATGAACTCTTTTAACATTATTTTGTTCTTCTATTATTTAAATATTTTTCATTAAAAACTATGATAAATCGGTATATGCATTGAATTTTATTTTGGTTTTTTTTAGATTTCATCATCCAGAAATAAGGAAAATATACATAACAAAATAATGCTAAAGTGCAAAAACATTACAACAACCACATAGACAGTTATTTGTGAGAAATATCTGAAAGGTTTTTTTGTTGTCTTTCAATTTATAAAATGATTTTTGCATATATGTACATACATACATACGGATTAGAACGATTGCCGTTTTCTCATTAGGAGATTGTCTTTTTCGTAACCTAATTCGAGTACGCTGAATCCGGTGGTACTAGCTCATTTTTTAGGTTAGCTCAGGTTTTTCGAGATATACCGTTATTTCGAAATGGAGGAGGTTGCACAACATTCTGTTGTATTACTATATAATTAGTTATGAACTCTTTTAACATTATTTTGTTCTTCTATTATTTAAATATTTTTCATTAAAAACTATGATAAATCGGTATATGCATTGAATTTTATTTTGGTTTTTTTTAGATTTCATCATCCAGAAATAAGGAAAATATACATAACAAAATAATGCTAAAGTGCAAAAACATTACAACAACCACATAGACAGTTATTTGTGAGAAATATCTGAAAGGTTTTTTTGTTGTCTTTCAATTTATAAAATGATTTTTGCATATATGTACATACATACATACGGATTAGAACGATTGCCGTTTTCTCATTAGGAGATTGTCTTTTTCGTAACCTAATTCGAGTACGCTGAATCCGGTGGTACTAGCTCATTTTTTAGGTTAGCTCAGGTTTTTCGAGATATACCGTTATTTCGAAATGGAGGAGGTTGCACAACATACATATATTCGCACAACTCAAAAACGCTTTAGCTTATTGAAAAGACTAAAAAAATCGAAATTCCGCAATAAAATTATCTTTAAAAAAGGTAAAACTTTTTTCTAATATGAACAGTCGTTTTAGAACATAATTTTTTTTTTTGGGAAAAATAAATAATTTTACCAAAATTTCGAAATTTTTGTTATTTAAAATTTCATAAAAAATTGGAAAATTAAAATTTTTTCCAGACGTTTAAAAAACGAAATTGCAAACAAAACAAGCCAAAAATGATTAAAATCTGTTTACAACTTTTGATTTTATTCACAAAAGACGAAAAATGTTAATTTAATCTAAGAATTTTATAAAACGAAATATTTGTATGGGAGCCCCCTAAGGGGTGGAGATAAAGGTAAAGAATGATTTGAGAAAATGTTAAGGACGAAAAACTAATTGCGGTCGGTCATTCATTTTATTCCCCTATGGGCGACTCCTTGGCAATTATCGGGCTTTTTCTTCAATATATTTCTAGTCTGTATTGAACATTTTATGGGAGTCGCCTTAAGGAATGGAGATACCGGGTAGGTATCAACCTACCTCAACGAGGTAGTTAAGCGTACGCAAACATACATACATACATCATTTGCCACTTGAATAGAGAAATGTGTTTAGCCGGCAAATCGATCTTTATGCAAATTTTTTAGTATACCTACTACTGAATGTCTAGAAGGACTTATATCCCAATACAAAATGGAGCTTCCAACGAAGCAGGTATGTAAGGGAGAAACATAAACGTTTCGCTTACCATTGAGCTGAAGGAAGACATGAATTTTAAATGGCGAGTTCCCACTTTGAAGCAATACATTTTTGTCACATAAAGCGCATTATTCAGCGCATATAAAAATTGTTGTATGTAACGATCGGCCTTACCCACTGAATGTTTTGATACAGTTATTTTTTAGTATTTTCCACTATACCATGTTCACACGGACAGCGATATTCGTGTTTCGCTCTCTTATTCCTGTTTTGCACCCCAAACATGATTGAAACGACTTGTTTTCCCATACACAAATTTTAGAGCGAAACAGGTCGTTCATTTTGAAAAAGGCTGCGTAACAGGAAAAACTTACTATCATCTCCAATTTTGATAACAGTTATCGTAGCTCTCAAAAAAAATCAACAAAGAAAACAACAAAATAAAAATTGATATTGAATAAAATAAAGTGATATTAATAACCTAATAATAGCTGCGTTCGATAACACAAAAGTTTTTAATATTTTTTACTAAACTTTACTGCATTTTACTAAATTGCGTTCGCGTACACAAAATACAGTAAATGAGAACACAAATTAAGAGCGAAAAGTGACAGTTATTGGCTGAGTATTTACAAATTTTTACTGCAGAAATTTTTGCAGTAAAATTTATTATATCAAAAAAACATATTTTTCAAAAGGTAAACAAACAAAATGCTTACAAATTGTGAAAAAAATTGTTAAATAAAAGAAAAGTTGAAACAAAATTAAACAAAAACAAAAAGTGAATAAATATTAATTAATTGAACTTGTTTGTGATGCATTCATTTGGCTAAATACCTACCAATATTTGAAACTTTTTTATTTTCCAAAAATGTTCGCGCTATAAAAAGTATTTAATCGATTACCGATAAGAAAACGAGTTAAGTGGTCAAAAGTGTAAAAATTGTTCAACACATCAATTATTTGCCATCAGCTGTTGCCTAATATTAAGTGCGTTTGAGTACTTTTACAGTAAAATGCAGTAAATGAGAAAATTGTAAAATTTTCTCTCACAAAAAGCTGTTGTCCAAAAAACGCAGGTCCAAATAAAAAAAAAGCAAATCGAGGTTCCAATCACATTCAAAATGTTTAAGATTACTACCGAGTTGTAGGTTACATTCCTCTTATTGAATTTATTTTAGAAGATCTCAAAACACGTTTCCCAATAGATCTCCTAAATGTTCAATAAACATACCTAAACTTCTACCTCAAAGTGTAATCAAGTCAAATACAGATACACAACTTTTAAAATCACAAGTAGCTGATGAGCTGATTATATTTGATAAAAGAGATAGATAAACACCTACTAACATCTAAACTTGAGTCTGAACTGTTGCATTGGCAACAAACATGGAAAATATCTGAAAATCTATCAGATAACGTTGTAGATGCTTTAATAAACTGTGACGAAGATATCTACCGAAATCTAAGAAAAATATTTCAAATTTTCGTTTCAATGCTCGTCAGCAGGGCAAGTTTAAAATGGCTGGCAAAATGCACGAACAAGTATAAAAAATGGCACAAAATGGCAAAAATAAACATGTTATTAAAGAATCTTTTTTTATTAAGTTTTTTTTGTAAGTACAATATTCAGGTATGTTTTAGGTTTAGACTCGAATTGAAAACGAATAATTTTTTGAATCCGCATAAGTCATAAATTGGTGTTCTCAAATCCGCATGTTTTTGTGTATTCGAAGTTTTTGTTCGAAAAAACTTTTGTTGAACTAAAGATCGCTAATTTGCTTACCGAAGCATGATAGCAATGTCTAATATTTTCTAAAAATCGTGAAAGCTGTAAAGAATCACAAAAAAAATCGCTAACATGGCTAAAATTCTCGAAAAATTGCAATCTTTTAAACAAACACTAAAATTTATTTGAAATCTCTAAATGGGTTAAAAAAACAAAATGTCGGAAAATAACAAAAAAAAATTGCAAAATAGCGAAAATTCGCGAAAATTTTTAATATATCAAACCAGCCATAAAATTGATTTAAAGTCCCTAAAACTATAAGGAATGGCAAAAAATCGGTAAAAAATTGCTAAATTCAAGGAAATTCGCAATAATTTGCTAACAGCGGCATGATTGCAAAGTCAACTATTTATTATAAATCGTTAAAGCTGTAAAGAATTAGAAAACTTACACGACCAAATCGCTTATATCGCGAACATGGCTAAAATTCGCGAAAAATTGCAACATTTTAAACAAACCCAAAAACTAAGAGGTCGCTAAATCGATTAAAGAAACAAATTGTCTGAAAATAACATAAAAATCGTTAAAAAAAAATTTGGTATAATTACATCAAAATCAATGAAAAAGTCGACTTTAAATTTAGGGTTAGTAAGGGCCTTTTGCGTTTTAGATAACGATATATTTTAGATTAAATTGGATTAAGACTATTTTAAGCTAAAAGCAATATTAATTTTTTTGTTAAAAATGTTATCACATATTACAGTAAAAGTCGATTCGGTTTACTTTCACCAACCCACATCTACTCTAATTGAAAACGAATAAAAACATGTGGATGTGAAATGCAGAACACCAATAATGCTAAAGTAATCCACTTTCGAGTGGATTCGGATTCTAGAACACACCCGATTATGTTTCTTCAAATTGTAAAAAAAAATACTGGGTGCAAAACGCAAGAATTTGGAAGTTGTTTTTAATACACTTTTAATCTAATTTTTGTTATAAAATCCTGTTTAATAAAGAAATATTTTTAAAATATTTGTCACAAAATTTTTTTATCAGGGAAATGTTATTAAAGAACGACGTTTAAAATTCTTGTGTTTTGAGTCTTCGATTTCTAGAACACCCCTGATAATTTCCTGTTATCACATAAAACAGTTCTATAAATGAAAAACACCCTTTCAACTTCGCAAGATGAGACTGGAGCATATTTGAACACTAAAAGTTCAGATGGAGAAAGATTGTCAATAAATTCATCCGTCTCACATTAATTAAAACAAAATTGTGAGAAAATCGATTAAAACACTTTTTTAAAATTGAATTGCGAAGCCATATAGATTTTTCAGGAGTATTGAATAATTTACCACATGTATTACGATCTAAAACGTTTTTTAAACTTTTCAACAAAATCTTTTTTACTGACATCTTGTATTATTTTCCTTAGCACTATCAATTAAGCCAAAGTTTTCACTCATAGAAATCCCTTTCGTTTGTAACTTCAAGAGGCTTGAGCAGATGCATTCAAAGTACTTTTTACGTCCGATTTTTGCATTATGTATTAGCATTTCGAATAGATTCTGCCTCATATTCGCTAAGCTTATTTAAAAATTTTTTTCTATGTTGCAAAAAGGTATTCTTTGGCAAGCTGGACCAAAAATTGCTTTTTAAAAAAATAATTGAAGAAATGGCAAAAATGGCATATGCCATAAAAAACTTGCCCTACTCGTCAGTAATGCTACGAGAGAGAGGTCATTTCCTACCCGTCGTCTAAAAAAAACATGGCTCAGATCAACAATGACAGAAGAAAGACTGTACTATATAAATTTGGCTCACGAGGAAATCATAAATTGCTTATTTAAAAAAATTAATTTATATTGAACTACTCTTATATTTCACCTTATTGTTGAGGTTTTTTAATAAATACCTATACACATATTAATTTTAATAAACTTTCAAAAACAAATTTTTTACTTTTTTGTATCAAAAAAAATTTCCCCCCCCCCCCCTAAGGCTCGAGCTGGATCCGCGCCTGGAGTTAATACACTATTGTTGAACTAGTGCGATATTTCTGTATATGTATGTAGGTATTTCGAGGACGGCAAGAGCTGAATATTCCAACTAAGGCACAATCATCTTGGTTATCAATAGACAACATCCGATCAAATAAGAGTGGGATTGGAGAAGTAGGCGTGGCACAAAATAGATTTATTTATATCTTAAGAACGGTGTTAACATAGCTTTCTGTTCCTATCGCACCATGGTAAATAAGATTCGGCAGAGCCGAATATATGTGGATAGCAGTCTTACTTGTTGTTTTGTTTTAAGTTTTTGGCATTTATTTGAACGTTTAAGCACATGCTCACTGTTCAGCTGAAAGGTAGTTGTTTGTTGTATTTGTGACAAAACACTTACCAAGTGCAGGATTTTAAAGTACGCAAATTTTGTTTGTAACTTTTTTAAAAATTTTTCCAGTAAAATAGTAATCTTGTTATACTGTGAAGTCACTGATTGACGCAAGCCGTGAAGCGGCATATGTGAATAGTCCGTCAGCCAGCAAAATCGCAACGAAAACACAAACAACATAAAGAACGCAAACATTTATTTATTGCGGAGACTAAATTTATTTTCAATACACCAATTTTCACAATGGCTGGTAAATTAATTGTTTATGATTTTATTTTTGTTTATTGCTGTTGCTGCTGCTTTGTTCTTGTAGAGACTTTTACATTTTACTTATTTGTTAATTGTATTGAGGTAAAGTGAACGGGGAAAATATATATTTTGTTTCTCTATATATGTAGTATTGAAATATGTATGTATGTATGTGTATTTAGAACGGATAAATTAAAATACTTTTTCATTTAATATTTTTTGTTTATTTAAAAATATCTGCATTTTAATCACATAACAAAACAAACCTTAACATTCGTTTATATTTTTTTTTTATTAAATTAAAAATTTACGTCAGCAAAAAAATGCAAAGAACCTTTCTTTATTCGTTTTGTTTTACATTAAGGAGCCTCTTTTAGAAAAATTAATAAAAACTTCAAGCACACACAAACACTTGTTATTTTATAGCAATGATTTATTTGTATTTAATAAATTAAAATGGTTATTTACTACACTATTAATTAATAGCTTAACTAATAACTATGAACTTTTATTTAAATGCGCCATTAACTTATATATTTTCTTAAAAAAAGCCTTTTCAAGAACTAACTTACTTTTCTGAAAGTGCAAATGTGATTGAAGAGAAAATTAATAAACTTAAAAAGAATGAAAAAGTAAAATAAAATGTCAGTTAAGTATAGAGTAGCCACTTCTTTGCCAGCCACCAAGTGCTGCCACACGTATAGGTTTACTTTTACCCAAAAAGTTTTTCAAATTGTTTCTTAAATGCACATTTTTACAAAATATGATTTATGAACCAATTCTATTTAATATAAGTGCCCTCCTTTAAATCCGTAATACATTTTTTGATATCTCGACTATATTAAGAGATGTTAAGCACTAATATTGCCTCATATCCACAATTTTTTCTAAACACAATTTTGCTTCATTCGTTGTTGTTGTTGTAACAGCTCGACTTGTATTGGTGTTGCTTGGTTGGCAATCGTTGGTCGGTTCAATTGACGCTCCGAGTTGTACCGGTACGTAGACCCGGAAATACATATTATGCTTGCATTTTTTTCGGTAAAAAATAAAAGTTATTTCTTGAGTTTTATTTATTTCTCTGAAATACATTTTTTTAAGTTTTATTTTTTGTTAAGAAAATAAATATTATTTATGAGTAGGGCAGATATTCTCAGGCACTTAAAAAAATGCACTAAAAAACCCCAAAATATGCACTAAGAAATAAAAATATGCACTAAAAACTTTAAAAATTTCCATTATAATTCGTTGTTTAATTTTTTTTAAATTAAAAAAATAAAAAATTTAGTCAATTGTTGTTCAAATATCTCTTAAAAACTTAATAAAAACTAGTTTTTTATTTATACAAATAGGTTTTATATTATCAAAAGTAAAACTTTGTCGGCTTGGACGTAAAAAACATTTGTACATGGAAAATGATCCCTCAACGTCAACCGAAGTTATAGAAGAATGCTAATGCATTTGCAGAATACTAATTTTCAGACACCACTCTGATTCCAATTCAGGGCATATTTATTTATTTATTTTTTGAAATCCTTAATATTTTTGCAAAACATTTTGGATTTTTCTTTTATTTGTCGGACTTTTCTTTCTATCACATTGCCAATTTTACTTTCTGCAATATCAATTAATTTGATATGAGTATTAAGTGTACTAAATACCTCCCACTTAGTTATTGTTTCACCAATATATCCGTAGTTGGAAAATACATATGCTAATTGACTTCTGATGTTATTGAAATTTAATTTTTCTTTTACTTTTTAATTGCATAATCATAGGTATCAAAAAGCTCTTCTTAATTTGCTCAAGGTTTTTTGAATAGAATTTTGAAGCATCTTGTTAGATTTCCCATCTTTTAAATACTGGCTGCGGTGAAAAGGGAACAAAGAAAAAAATTTTATTAAAAATATAATATCTCACTTGTTTTATAATAGTGTTCTAGCTCAAAATGTTTATTTTTTCACTTTTTGGAAAAAATAGACACGTAATATTCATATCTACCCGCTGTAATAATATCGTACTATTTTGTTTCATTTTTGGTAACGAAACTGATAGTTTAAAAATGATTTTTTATATGCCCTTAATGTAAAATTAAATATTGTTTTGCTTCTACAGGAAATTGTGAATTATTATAGTGTGGTTGAAATAGTGCGATATTATGTTTTTGATGCATTTAAAACCAAAATATGAATTTTCATCAATGCCCTATTAATGCAAATTTATTGATTTGGAAAGATTATGGGTCGACATCATTTTTAAACTATCGACAAATAACTTGCATTGGCATGGAAATTGCAGCTGTATTTATGAGTTTTATTGATTTCCTAAAAACGTTATATCTTAATTTATCTTTATTCCTCAGAATTAAAAGTTATTTTTTTAATTTTTAAATATAAAAATTTAGTTTGAACGGACTCGCCTCCAAATCGGTTAATATTAATTTAAGAGCAGAAAACTACTTAATTCGGTTATAATAAAAAATAAATAAAATTCAAAAAGTATCTGTTATTTTCTTAGCAAAAATAAAACACAAAAAATAACTTTTATTTAAAAGCAAAACATAAATCTCAATAATAAAAAATTAATAAATAAATCTCAAAAATGATTTTATTTTCGGAGGAATAAATAAAAATCAAGAAATAGCTTTAATCCACGTCAACACTGTTGGTTTATGATGCTATAAACACATTCGAGACAGCAAGCTACCGACTTCAATATGTCAAAAATAGAATACATGTGCGTATATGGAAATGATTATTTTCACGACGACACGGATACATGGCTGCAGGTTGTTGTCTGTGCTTATTTTGTCGCATGTGGTGGCATTACCTTTTAAAAAGAAAGCGGAATTTAAAAAAATAAAATAATGAAATCGGGCTGCCAGATGTGAAAAATTTACCGCATTATTGAAACTTGTTTATCATCAATGAAACTGTATTACCGCCGACAAAATATGGACGATTGCAATTCACAATATACAAATGCTAATTGAGTTAAGACAACCACCAAAAAACGTTACTTTTTGATATCGTTGTATGCAGCGTTTAAAAAGCTGCAGTTGAGATAGTAGAAGTCATAAGATTGCACTGTACCTTCGACATCTTCATTTGTCATTGGACAAAAATAAACTGTTGCCTTTACTTCTGATTCAGTTAATGAAAACAGTCGCAGTAAAGGCAAAAGAAAAAAAAGAAAAGTTGTACACAACAAAGAACATCGGCAGTCGACATGTTCGAAAGTGTTTGGTTTGACAGACTGAAACTTTTAAAAAATCCCGTAGTTACCGAAGATGGGACGTTGTGTTTTTTCCGAATTTTTTTTTTAACTTTTCGTTTTTTACTTTTGCCTTTACTGCGACTGTTTTCATTTAATGGATCAGAAGTAAAGCCAACGGTTGATTTTCGACCAATGAAAATTTAGAAAGTGGAAGAAAAAGCAATTTTTTGATTTTGACTGCAGCTTTTTAAACCCTGGTTGTATGCGGCTTTTTGTAGTTCAGCCTAGGTCAATGGGAATACATATCATTTTTTTCTTCAAAAATCTCTTTATTTTTAAAATAATACGAATTTCTGTATTACGTTCCAAAATATTTTAACCAGAAGTTGTAATTCATATAAAAGATGTAAAAAATATTAATACGTTTTCTCTTGGCTCCCTGTACAAGTGGATTTAAGGTTTTTGTAAAATTACTGTAATACGGTTTTAAAACGATTATAGTTATAATTTTTCAAATAAAAGTTGATCTTTATTAAGTTTTATTTATAACGTTTTAATAATTTTATTAATTAATTATCTTCACATGCCTTATCTAAAAGTAATGAAAAGTTAAATTCTCCAATATTGTTTCGAAACGTTTGCTTACCGTTTCTGCTAATATAACCTTTTCAGCTCCACAGCCATTCGCTAAATCCTTAACACAAGCCCTCAAACTAATGCGATAAGTTATTCCTGGTTCCAAATCATTTAGTATATAAGAATGAAGGTGACTGGGTATTTCTATAGCATTTTCAAACCAATCTAGCGGTGTACATTTGTTTTCCGTTTGATCCTGTATATTCGGATTGGTCTGATTGCAAACGGGATACGGATGTGGTATAGTGAAATTTTCTTTTCCTTCCTCTTGTTTTTCAATAACTTGATCTTCCAATTTTTTGAAGATCATGTAGGCACGAGTTTCATAGCTGTCATTGCCAGCCGATCTTTCACTTTGCGTTTTATCGGCAGGTTTCTTTTTTTGGAAACTGCGGTGGTGAGGAAACTTAATTTAGCAAATGTAGATGTTGGGCTTAAAAAGTACTTACAGGAAATTACTTAAGGCATCTTTGTAGAACCACTGCTCCTTACTGTAGAAATTGTCTGCATGAGGAGTGGGAACACTCGATTCTACATCTAGTTTGGGACATTGACAAATTTCTTCTATAGTGCTTTTAGGGGGAATTGTTGCGTCTGCAGAAAAAGAAGAGGAGAGATTTTAGTGATTGTGATAAGAAATTAGCTTAAGAAAATTTGGGTCTTAAAAATATTTACTTGTTACTTCGTATTGCAGAAGATATTTTTCTATTATGCCATTTGGTATGGTTGGAGGCCACCAATGAATTTCCTAAAATTTTTAAAAATAATTATTTTAAATACGTATCTATTTTTATAAAACATTATTATTCACAATCTCAGTAGTAGAAAGCGAATGGTAGTTCATGTTCGCTACCGGTCCTGGTTTAGATGGAACCGTTTGAAAATATTGTATTTTCGATACATGTTCCGTCTGATACGGATAATCCAAGGTGGTCATACTATAAACAAAATAGGCATATTGTGTGGCCGGTTTAAGGTTCTTTATAATGTAACGTCTTCTATAGTCAAGAACAATGTCAGTGAACCAGCTGAAAATATAAATACATTGTGTAAGAGGCCTTAAAGTTATAAACGAACGATTTTTGAACCCACTTATCTTTGCCACAACCATGACGTCCATCGTATCTCGTTACATTTTTATATGGGGCTTCCTTATAGTAATAAATAAAACCGATAAGTAAAGTAAAATCTTCAAACGATATCAGATCATGTTCAACAATAGCAGAATTTGAATTGAAATCGAGGATAGTGGCATTAAAGGTCCGTAAGTCGGGACCACCTGAAAGATGAAAAATAATATTGTTTTATATTTTGCGCCATTTTGTAAGTAAGTACATACTCTTAAATAAGAGTTGCATTACCCGATAGTTGTCAAAAGTTTGGTAAATTATAATTGGAAATCGGTTAAAAAAACACACAAATTTTTACTTACACACCACTCTTTCGCCGTTAGAATTCATAGAAGCATCTTTAACTGTTATTTTGCTGCACTCTTTTAAAGTCTTTTGTAAATCGGTAATTTTTTCAAAGCACAAGCGTGGATTTAAGTGGAAATAAACACAGCCATGCAAAATGGCCACTTGTTCAAGCCACAGTTCTTCCAAGTAATGATTATCCACCACATAAAGGGAATACCTTTAAAATAAACTTTAAGCTAAAGTTGGAAAATTTTTTAAATCCGACTTACCTATTCTCCACTAACTCCATACCCTTTATAGTGTGCAAATTTTTAAAGAAATGTAAAGAAACTATTTGTGGGCAACTTAAAATTTTTAGATAACCGGTAATTTCGTTTAAATGACGAAAAGCGTGTTCCAAATGTTGTACAATAGGTTCTGGAAGCAAATCAATACAAGTTATTTTCAAATTAAGCTTCAAACTAAAAATTACTAACTATCATTCTCATGTAACTCAATGGTCAAGGAACCTTCTATTGTTGTGCAATCCGCCAAACCTTCCAGGTCATCCAAGTTATGTACCTTAAAATTGCCCGAGCAATTTAAAGAACAAGTAGTGACGCCGATTTTCTTAACCTCTTGATAATGTTTGGGACATTTTTCTACACATTCCATGCCAAACTGTATAAGACCCCACTCGGTGCAATTGGTAACACACTGACGTTTGAAGGCCTTTAAAGGGGAAATTGCATTAGGTAATGCTGGTTAAAAGTTTTTCGTACTCCTACTTACTAGACGGTGCTTCGGTGGTAAACAATTATCCACGCAACCTCTATCTGAAACGAAATTGGTGCAATGCCGGCAATTGTTATCGGAGCATGAAGTTAAACAACTGCTTTTGCCTCCTTCTTTGAAGCATTCTTTCCCGCCAACATAGTCCAATGACGTTTTCTGAAATTTTCCCGTAGACCAGCACTTTTTTTGCCGATTAACCTCTATATCTTCAACTTCATCTTGATAGGTGTAGCATAGTGGGCATTCGTTGATGGATTTGTTACCCTGTGAACAAGTAAAAAAGGAAATTGGGCCAATTTCACCAATTTCAGTTATAATTTAGTTATAACCGTCAAAAACATATTGTCAACTGGAAGCTAAAGCTATAGTAAGTTTTAACTGAACTTGGTGAAATTGGCCGTAGGAATACTAAATATTTTAATAAAAATTTATGAAAATAAAAAATATTTTGTAAAATACACAAAGTTTTATTCATCAATTACAAAAAGTTATTTTGTGTATTATTAAAGCAGTTCGTACTTTCGTACAATGTACGCCAGTCTCATGGTGGGAAATTACGAACAATTTCGTACAATGTCCGACAGTTGAATGGGATGGCTTTTTTGAGTGTGCTTAACTGGCATCTCAATTAAAAAAGGCAGTAAGTCAATTTTACTGCCTTGTATCTTAGCACGGCAGTCAGTATAACTTCATTCAGCATTGCTGGTTAAGGGTATAGTTTGACAAATATAAAAAATAAATAACTTACTACGGTAACTTGATTTTCATTATGGGCTGGAATCCCGGGAACCAAAAAGTTGCCGGACAACAAAAACCTTATTTTATTTTTTGGATAAACCTACTTTTTGCATGAAATTTGTTTTTTTTTACATAAAAAGGCATTTTTTTGCATAAAAATCACCTTGTTACATAGAAAGGTGCCCTAAACACCAAATTAAATAAAAAGTACCTTTTACGTAAAAAGTAACTTATTACATAAAATCTCAATCTCGTCACATTAATCAGATAACGATACATTTGTTTTTGTTTTTGCTGTATACTTCTCTTTCAGCCTCCATCCAGAGTCAAAGTCGGATTCAATAAAAATGAGGTATATGTATCTTGTTTGAATTGCGCGTTGAACAGTGGCTAACTGGCGTTGAGCAGAACAAAACTTTCTTAGTGTTAGTGTATCAAAACGTAGATTTTATGGAAATTTTAATGCTTTTCACCAATTTTTGTGTAATTTTATAATTTTATTGTAGTCAATTTTATTACAAAAATTTTATGCCATTTTAAGTATTAGCTACATTATAACAATCAAATAATAAAACTATGAATTTTTTTATTTATTGTTGCACACAATTTTTTTTTTTTTTAAATTTCCAGAAAATCTTAGTTTTGATCCACTATAACTGAGTCATTTTTTATCCAGCCATTGCCAATTTGACACTATGCGACATATAATTTAGTAGAATTTCAGTCAAGATATAACCGATTTCAAATAAACCAAGTTTTGACTCTGGATGGCGGCTGAAAAAGAAGAGGAATTTTTATAAGGTGCTCACAAAGACGATTTCACATTTTTTTTACAATTTTTTTATATTAAGTTTACGTTTTGTTCCTGGCAGGGATATTTACATACATATTTGTTAACATATGGTACTGGGTATTGACAGTGTTAAATTCGCTTTTAATTATGAATTAGCCTTTGCGGCCACTTTTTATTAATTCGCTTTGTTTACAGCGATAAACACAAATTTACCGTTATCTGATAAATGAAACGTGTTGGGAGAAAACTGAGCACATACATACATACATATGTAGGTATTCGGCTTTGCAAAAAAAATATAAGAATCGAATGGAATGGTTAAAGGAATTTTTAAAACGTCTACCTTTGCCCGACCTTTCATTACATATTGTCATTCCTATTTATGTATTTGGATTTAATGTCAATAATTATAAAAATATTGTTGTAATTACTGACCTTTAGTACTTTTATCCATTTTTATTTTTTTTACTCACCCTCACAACATAGTTATACTGTTTTGAATCATGACCCAAAATCTCCACCCAGTCAATGAAGCTTAAGAAACACAAGGAAGGATTTGCGTCAATTCGTATCGAACCCTTAAGCACCCGCAGTAAAGATACTAAACCGATATTCTGCAAATCACGATTTTCCATCACAATCAAGGCATATTGTTCATACAACAATTCCACACCACGTATAATAATTAGCTTAGGAAAAAGTATTTCCAAACTTTCCAGACCCTCTACACGATAGACAAACAAATATTCACTGATTTCTTCTATATTCGAAGCTTTAACATGTTCCAAAGCCAGGGGACTAAAATACATTTCCACAATTCGCACATAACCGACTACCAAAGTGCAGTTTTGTAATTTATTAAAGTCTTTAATCGATCTAATGGTTGTGGAGTGACATATGATTTCTTTAAAGGAATCCTCATTTTGTTTGGCCTGAGCTTTAGTGGTTACGCAAAAGACATGGAGTACCGATATTAGTAACAGATATTTAAAAATGTATTTCGTCATTGTGCTAAGAGTTGATTTTTATTATTTAACGGTTTTAAGACATAACACTTTTGAAATTTGCTTTAACTTTTTTCTACGTCATCAATTATTTATTGTGTGTATGTATGTACTTTTTTGCATGACATTTGACCTTAAGACGAATTGTTTTTGAGTTTTAGTTGTTGTTGTTTTTTTTATTCGTTTCGATATATTGAATTTTAAAAAAGAAAAAATTTTTTGCTTTCTTTTACGTCCAGTTGTCGATTTCTTTTAATTATTTAATTGAAAACTTGACCTCTAAATAGAAGACAAAACACAAGAGTCATAAAGTCAACTACAGTTATGTGCCATTTAAAAGATTTTGCGGTACGTCTTGCTAATTCAAATTTAATTAAATTGTTGTTATCATTAATAAGAATTTATTGGAACTTAAAAAATGATTTTCTTTGTAGTTTTTTGTTTTATTATTTTGGTAAATTAAGTAATTTTTATTTTAGTTTTAATAATTTTGAGAATAATTTTCTTAGAATTCTTTTTAAATTCTGCTGTCTCAGCCACAATGTTCACCCTTTGACTGTTCAATTTTAACTGATTCTTCTGATCAGTTCTGCTGATGAGAGATCATTTTTGTAAGTTTTTTATTTTATTTCGGTAGTTTTTATTGAATTGTCTTTAACTTTTATGAGAAAAAATTCGTTTCATTTAATTAATTTTTTGTAGAGAGGAGTAGTCGAATAAAAAAAAATTCAATTGAATATATTAACGCTTTAAGGGAAATTGGATTTTATTAGCCCTTTTTTATTTGTATGTTTTCTATTTGATAAAATAAAACAAAAACTTGTTTCTGTTTATTTGCAAATTGAACTTCATGAACATAAAGGATTTATTTATTTAAGAAACTTAAAGCCGGAGGTCACACGACGCGTTACTCGCTTTTTCGCTGCATACGCAGCTGTCAAAAAAGTAGAATCTGTGTAGTTATACGTAGGAAGTTACATGCATGAAAACGTAGATGCCTTGAGGCGAAAAGTAGGTTTACTTTCTACTTTTGTAAGAATCACAAGCAGCGTTCGAACAAATCAGCTGATTTTGACAAATTAAATTTTATATTTACTTGTGCTGCTGCTGCATAAAAGCGTTGCAAATAACTTGAAACGTAGAACTGCAGTCGAAAACCAAAACTTTCGAACAAAAAACGAAATTTGTGCACAACTTTTCGCTTTTTGAGTTGGTTTGACAGCGACTGTTTACATTTAATGAATCAGAAGTAAAAGCAACTGTTTTTTTTATTGCCAATGACAAATGAAGAAGTGGAAGAAATTACAGTTTATGACTGCAGTTTTTCAAAACGCTGCTTATTTCACATACCACTGGAATATAAGGCCATATGGTTTTGTTTTCATATAAGAAGTGAAATAAAGCTATTATGGTGTTATTGCATCTTTAAAAAATTTTTGTTTAATATAATTCTAGGCGCTTTGAAATGTTGAAAATTTACCCCCAATATAGATTTATATTTCATTATGCACTGTAATCCAATTTTTTTTAATATTACCCCAAAATAATGGAAAATAGCCCTAAAAATAAAATGATATACATATTTCTCTAAATTTAGGGTAATTCTTCTTAATGAAAAATCACCTTGAATTTTTTTTATGAATATTTACCCCAAAACAGTAAAAATTAAAAAAACGGGATGGTATCAAAATCCGAATTTTGGAATTCTGATTCTCAATATCCCGAACTTAATAATCACGAATTTTGGAATCCTAAATTTAAAAATCCCCATATTAAATACCGAATTAAGAAGCCTTAGTTAGCGAAGCCGGTGTTTGTTCTGCCATAGAGGAGAATGCAGAAAAGCCGGGCGCAAGTACTTTTTCTTTATGTTTGAAAAAAACAGCGGCTTCGCTAGCCAAAGCTTCTCTGGAAAGCCGGTCTTCGCGCCCCCCTCTTTGTACTATCTATACCAACATAATTAGATAGCTTATGAGCACAAAGACCTTTGCGGAAGGAAGTTTGCATGGTAGCCATGTGAAATTATAAACAGATTGACACCATATTAATAGGCTACGTCCTTATGAAAATTAAAACGTACATATGTATGTATGTACACAGAAGGAAATAACTCGAATTCAATTTATGTTTTTTCTACTCACTTTAAGTACGAGTCGAACTTAAAAATTTAAGTACAAACAGCACAAAAAGTACTTAAAACCATGATACAAATACACAAGCTAGTTCCACTTCTCTCTCAGAAATTATTTTTTGAATTTTATTGGAATTATTTGAAGTTTTTATTTGTATCAAGCTTCAAATAATTCCGATAAACTTCAAAAAATAATTTCTGAGAGAGAAGTGGAACTACCTTGTGTATTTGTATCATGCTTAAAACAATATAATTGTCAAAACAGATATACCAAATATCAAGGCGAATTGACTAGAAGGTGAGGTCAACTCTACAACAACACTGCCTCTGTGGTCGGGTTGTCAAAAATATTGCTAGTAAAAAAATAGGTTTGTTTACATAAAAAAATAGTTTGTATACAAACTTTGACCAGTCGACCACCGAAAAAAAACACCATATGTTGACTTGACCCCACCTTCTAGTCAATTCGCCTTGCCAAATATGTATCTGATACTACTGATATAAATGAGAGAATGAGTTTAACTGATATTGTATGGTTTTGCTTTTGCCCACTCATATTTTTTGCTCCCAAATATTTGTTGTCACCATAAGTATTTTAAAAATATCTAAATAACAGAGTTTATAAAAATTTATATTTTTGGTTTGGTTGTGGTTGGTGAAGAAACTAAAATTTTTTTACAAAATGGATTGATTTTTCTTTTCTGTGTACCAAATTTCATAAAATTATCTCCATAATTGCGATCTGTACGTTGCGCACAAGGCTACATGGGCAGACATCCAGTCAGCCTGCCAGTCGGGCGGACAGACTTCGTTAGATCGATTATGAAAGTGATTTTGAGTCGAACGGTTAACTAACTAAAATTTGGGACTAGGACCGATATTTTTTAGTAATAAACACATTAGCACAAACGCATAATACACTTTGCACCATTTTGGTATTGGTACAACAACAGAAATTTAAACAAACAGATTTCTGTCATGATGTTTTACTTAAAATCGAGCTAATCAACTAATTTCTACTCCACAGAGGGTTAAAACTTAAATAAAGAGTGTTTTATCTGCAAGCTCTCATTCACATGTTCGTGCTGTGAAACCTTTAAGGAGAGATGCAAAAAATAAGGAAGATTAGTTCTGTTGGAAAGAACAGAGTTGCCATCAATTTATATAATAACAAGACATACATATGGGCGGACTAATTATATTCAAATATAGCAAAAAATATATCGAGCCCTAATAGCAAAAATGATGTAACCAACAAAAATAAAATTTTACAGGAGAAGGTTTTTTTTAAATATTTTTGCTTGAAGTCTAGGGTTTCGTTTGAAATTGCTTTTGCTCTTATTTCTTAACGGTACTTCCCAGAGATATGAGATTCTTAGAGATGATGCAAATTATCAAAAAAGATCGATTTTCATCAAAAAACAAAAGTCTTTAATGTTGTTTCGTGTAAATTTTTAAACCAGCAACAATTGAGGCCAATATTGTTCAGATTTTTAATGAAGCAAACCACACATCTTCTTATTTTTCCATTCGATGTGACAAACAACAGCATTGGCGATTGTTTATTTTTTTTAATTAAAACAATTAAATTATATTGTTTTTAATCAAACATTTTTTCTTTTACAAAATTCATTTCAATAAATTTTGATTTTCAAGTTCTTTTAGGTCAAGGTTTTAATTCAAGTTAATTGGTGAAAGGGGAGGGAAGAATAGTACTGGGTACAGACTTTCGATTTCTTAAAAATTCTCGTTTGGGTTTTTATTGGTAAACTTCAACCTGAAGTTTGATGTGATTTTTACACTTTCTTTTACTTTTTTTTTATTAATTTTTTGACTTAACCCTATACTACACGGAATGTAAAAAGCCACATGCGCATGTGGTTCTGACATAATTTTGATGTCACTTCAAAGCCATAATAGCAAGTTCGTGTTGTGAGATGACGACAAAATTACGTCAGAACCACATGCGCATGTAGCTTTTCACATTCCGTGTACTAAACTCACTTTACTTAATAATAAAAAAGAAAACTTATGTTAAAGTTAACATGTAATATTGAAACAATTTTCGATGTTTACGAAAGCTTAAAAGACAATTAAACAAAAATTTAGAAAGAAGACTTTCATAATCTTAACTGCGAAAAAATTAAAAAAATAAAATTGAAATTTACCGATATTTTATTTGTATTATAAAATATGGCAACTCGTTTTTTTTGGCCACATGCAGAGGATCTCCTTGTTGAAGAAACTGTGACACAAGAAACTGGTTTCTTGCATGTGGCATGCTGTTAATGGTTTTTGATTTTTGGCCGATATTAATGAGACAAGTTTAAACTAAATTCAACTCTTCTGTATATTTGCCTCACAATGAGTTTTGCATGCTTTTAGGACAGCTGTCTAGTTATTTAGTTCAGTGATGCTGCTACACATTAAACGTTTGCAAACAGTGAAAACTTATACATATTTTGCTTAAATTTTCACAAAATTCTTCCAGTATGTAAAATGAGTAGAATTTGTATCGATAGTAAATCGCATTAAGTCGAAAAATTGTACATTTTTTATATCGAAAAACACTGTGACATTTAACTACAAGTATCACAGAGAATGTTTTCAATATACATACATATTTTCTTAAAATTGAAAAAAAAATTTAAATGCATACATACTTATTTAAAATTTGTCTTTCACTTGTCTACTAAACGTGGTTTTACGCGATATGTATTTTTCATTGTATATTGTCCAATTTTCTGCTGCAAAATGCATACATGGCGTGTAATAGCTAAAACAAAAATTTGCATCTGTAAGCATCATCCTGCAAATATAAATTAGTATGGCATCGTCTAGACTTGCAATTTTTATTGCTGCAACTTTTCAAATTCTGCTTTTAAATTTCACTAGTGTCCAGATTATAATATTTATAAAAATTTTAATGAAACATTTTTTCGAATGTGCTGCTATGAGTTGAATTTTAATTTATAAACCTTTTTTTTTTAATTTTTTTTACAATAGTCTTATTACCTCAAAATGTCACATACTTTTAGCAAAGGTTGGTTAACATTTAAGCTATAAATATGTAGTAATTCTTAGGCAAAAATGGGTTGTATAATTAAAAAATAATTTATGAAAAAGATTTATTTTATTTTTAAAAAAAATTATAAAATAAATAAATATGAATTAAAAAATTAAAGGTCAAACACAATACACAATTTATATTAAAAAAGTATTTTTTTAATAATTTTTTAAATTAAGACTTATTTAGCCCGTTTTTAAATGTTTTCACGCGTTTAGTGTTTGCAGAGTTGGGATCACTGATTTTACGTTCACAATTTTTCTAATTTGAATTTGTTGAATTGGTTTTGCTTATAACTAACTAACAATTGCTGGTATTTTGGCACTACAGCAACACTAATTTTGAACAATGTTAAAGGTATCTAGTATTGACGGTTAAATTAATTTTAAAATAAACGGAAATTCCTCTCATTACTGTGCACTACTGTTATTCCCGCATTTCAGCCGAGCGTGTTAAATTAACCACTGGCCTTAAAAACCACGAACCTTCTTTTCTCAACTGGACTAATAACCGAATATACATAAGTTCTGCTAATGCAATTTTGAATCTTGCCCGCACTAATAAAATAATTAAAATTGTTAAACACTTTAATTTTATGATCGTATATTTTTTAAGCTCTATTTATTTTTTTCAAAAAAAAAAAACAATAAAGCAAGTTGTTTTTGTTTTCATTTTGTTTTTTCTTAACCTACTTACAATTACAATTAATGTTGAAAGAATTCCAACCAATTGCAGTGGGGAATGTAAGAAAAGATAAATTCGCTGTTTATTGTTGTTGTTTTTGTTTAAGCTTTGAACAAGGCGAATTCAGCTACAGGTGGTGTTGGAACTACAACAATCTAAAAACAACAGAAACAACATAGGATTTTTTGCATTGTTAGTGCTTATGGCTCGAAATGTCAAACATTCTTAGCAAAACACTAACAAATCAAAACAAATAAGCTCGAACTGTCAAAATCAGATGCCGTTTCGACACTACCTGTAGTTTATTCGCCTTGAGCTTTGATATTGTTAGTGCTGGTTCACATACTTCTAGTTATAGCCGTCAAGTCTTGTGTTTTTAGGAGAGAGCCATTTCTTGCATCCCCTTTTCCCTTCTCTCCTAAAAGCTCAAGACTTGACGGCTAAAACTTGAATAGTGTGAACCAGCACTTACCAGTAAAGCTGTTGCTTATAATTCGTATTCGCTTAACAGTTTTATTTGTTTTATATCTTTAGTTTTTCTTAAATCTTTGGATGAAGTTTCCTGACGATCTGACCTAAGCAACTAGTGAAATGCGCATAGGAATAGCTTATCCCTTCAACAATAAATTTCAGTGTTTTTATTTAGAATAAAAATTGGGAATTAAGAACGATAAACAAAATCTCTTAATTTAAAAATTTTTGTATTCCCACGAAATTACTTTGATTCAAAACAGAATTTAAATGTTTTTTTATTTGATTATTTTGAATATTTCGCTAACCATTGATTGGTTAGCATCGTCAGGATTATCATTATATTAAATTTAAAAAAATATACAATCTTTACATTAAAATTGACCTCTTTTAATAAAATAATAAAAAATAAAATAATAATAATAAAACTAAATATAAATACATTTTTAAATTTTTTAATTTAAGTACTTGAATGAACAAATTGCCATAAAATACATTAAAATCTATTTATTCATAGTGATCTGTAAAATAGTGCGTCGCAAATTTCGAAGAATTTTTATATTGAAAAATATTGGAAATACCGAGAAAATTTGAAGTCGAAGTCGCGAGTTTTTGAAGGTACTCCGACTCCGGTACAAATACCGCTACGCCGAATCTACAGCCCTGGACGATAACAAACATGTCGTTAGTGGGCGTGCGTGTGATCGTGAAAATTTAAAAAATTTTGTGCGTGAATCATATCCTTCTTTTGTAAGCGTGATTAGTCTTGAGTTCAAAAATTAAACTTTAATTATGTTATAAAATTTGTTGGATTAAGCTTATTTTCTAACAAAGATCTTTCCTGAAAATCGATTTAATCGTTAAAAAAGTTTTAAAAACGCAAGCTTCGAAGTGAAATGTAACACAACTAACTTTAATAAAAGTTTTTAAAAAATACAAAATTTTGTGGCGGTTGACCAGAATTACTAGAGACAGACATACGTACATACAGTATAGCAAAAATCTCTTCAAAGCTAACCAAATTTTGCAGAAATAAAGCAAAGTACAAATCTATATTAAATAGAATGTGTAATACATATGTATATACTTAATTTATATACTTTTTTTATTGGGTTTTTTTTATTTTAATCTAAATAAATGATTTTGTTCTAAAAGTTTTATTGTTTAATTAAACCTTTTTTTTTGGTTTCGAATAAGCTTTTTAATCAAAAAATTATGGATAGAAATTTTTGACTCGGTTTTCGAAACAACCCAAGTTTTCACAATTCCCTAATTTTCTATTAGTTGCGTTAACCGAGGTTGCACTGTATACACTTTCTTACTTGTTTTCTTAAAAAACCGCTGTAAAAATAAAAAATTCTTTCAACTGTTCATAATGTCATTATTTTAGAATTAATTGATGTTTTAAATTTTTTTCTTACAAGTATTTTTAATTAATTCTAATTTTGTTTATACTCTTTTTTTAGGTTTTTTACTGTCTCATTTTAATTGCTAAGAAAACAAATTTAAAATTTTTTAAACAATTTTTAATACAGTTTCATTGACAATCTTTTAATTGCTTAAATCTTAAAAATTCTATAAACAGATTTCAAGGTTTTTCATAAGAGTCCCTTTTCGCTTAAAATAACCTTTTGCAAAAAATATTTTTTTCTCTTAACTTGTTAATTTTCATTTATTCCTTTCTGTTTTATTTTCATTTTAAGCCTTTAAATCCATTTAAAAAATTTTTTTTTCATCATTTTTGTCGTTCTCTTTGGTTTTTGTAGCGGTTTGAGTTTAATGTGATTTGATTGTCGTGGCGCCATTTTTTACTTTTTTTAATGGTTGTATTAAAATTAATGGCTCTGCTAAACTACTTTCTAATATCATATGACTCTCGGTCGTTCTGTCTGTCTGTGTGACGTCTATGTGTATAAGCAAGTTTATGTTCTTGTCTGTCTAAACCGCTTAATGGTCGATGAGAGTCCATTTGCTTGTTCGTTTTATTGTTCGTAAGAGTTATTTGCAATTGGAGGAAAGAGTGTGCAAGGATGTTAAACTTTTACAACTGCAAACTAAATAAATTATAAAATGAAAATAATGTAACCGTAACTGAACTACAGCTAATCCTGCGAGTCAGTTGATGTTGCCAAGAGTAATCCTGATGAGTCTGGAATGTTTTTGTTATGTTGGGGGGATGTTTTTTTTTTGTAAGTAGGGAATTGCAATAGGAAAGATGCTAAAATGCTTTAATTCATTTAGAGGGAAGTTTACTTATGTCTTAGATGTGATATACTAAAACAGCACCTGACCTATGAACGTCATAGAAAATTTTTAATTTTTTGAAGATGAAAACCCATTTTTAAGTACAAATAGTCTCGTGGCTATGGCAACCCCAGGATACTCATTCACCCGGGTGTGTGTGGAGGGTGAACTTCTTCACGCTGGACCCTTTCTTCGGTGTGAGGCGCGCAGCATGTTCTGCGGAAAAATGCTATAAAATCCAAACAGCAGTTTTATTAGTAAACCCCAATTAAGGTTTTATTAGTTTCGATTATTGCTTCGGGAAATTTAAACCGATGAATTCAAAAATGTTGTACTGTGTTGTGGAACCGAGTTAAATTATGTTTAACCAAATAAAAAAAGCGATTTCTTTGCTTTGTTTTTACATATTTTGGTATAAAAAAATCCGTTCCACATTCCTCCGCGAATATGTCTTTGGCAATTCTATTGATATCTGAAAACATTAGTTCATTAATTTAATTTTTCATTTCTCCAACCCAAGACCAAGAAGTTTAAATGTTAAAGTGATTGAAATTTCTAAATAGTACTATATATTACATTGGAGTACTTCAGTACTTTTGCAATGCTAAAAGTACTGAAAAAAGTACAATTGTACTAACTTTATCATCCCTGTTCCTATATAAGTTCGACGGCTGTTCACTTTATGCGTTTGTAAAACAATGTTTACACACATTAACACATGATATTAACAAGGTTGTTATTGGAAATCTTAACTCGTAAAGCTTTTATTCGAAAAACATTTTAAGACGCAAAAAGGCGTTACGTCTCACGAGAAAACTTTGATTCAGTAAGTGTCCGCTAAAGAATTAACTATGGGTCTCATAAAAACCCCCATCCTTAAATTACTTAAAGGCAAACTAATCTCATATACAGTGCAATCTCGAGAATTCGTAATCGCAAGGGACCGGCCATTTCTTACGAATTATAGGGGTTTTCGATTTAGCGAGGTTTCGATTTAACGTTGTTAAAATAAAATAAATACGAACTAACGGGGGTTTTCACTTTATTTACTAAAACGATAAAAAACAAAAAAAAAAAAAACCATTGTGAAAAATAAAATACAAAATAAAAACATAAAATAAAATAGCAAATTCATTTACATACTTAGCGTAAAATTTAAGAAGGATTGAAGTAAGCGTTGATGGAGCAATTTCAAATTGCTTAGTCTATTTTTTCTCTATTGTCAATGGCTGCAAAAATTTGTTGTTATTGTAAAATCGACAGTGTTTTATGCGTTCTTTATTATTCATGTAACAAACTGATCTTAAGAAAACAAACACAAGTAAAAACCCACGCCAAAAAATTATTCTTTCCGTATTTATGTTGTTTTTATTACGAATTATAAGTGGTAGTTAGCAAACAATTATGATTTATAAGAAGTAAAGAAGATTTTATTTGAAAAAAAAAGTACGAATTAGCGAGGGGATAAAAATGTATGGAAATTTTACGAATTTACGAGATTTTTTCAAGGGACCGACAGTTTATTACGAATTATCGGGAATTACGATTTATCGGGGTACGAATTATCGGGATTTGACTGTAGTTTATATAAGAAGTTTGTTAACATACTATTTTAAAAACAACAAAATGTCTAAATTAAAAATTTTTTTTAAAATTTCCTTTACATGAAAAGTTTCTCAAAACTATAATTTTAGTTTAATTGCATTATTTTATAATTTTGTAAAATACCCAATGTTTTAAAAATGAATTTAGTAAATTTTGTAAGGGAAATTTTTATACTTATAGAAAATTATATAAATTTTCACATTTTTGTGATAAACAACATCATTTAAACACAAGTTTAATATGATTTTTTTTTTATTGAAGTATGAAATAAGTACTGTAAAATAATTAAGAAAAATTTTAAAAAAATTTCCTTTAAGGGAAATTTTTTCGTTTCATAGAATTTGGCTATTTTGCTTAGCATTTTAAGAAAAACAGTGTTTAAAAAACTTACATCAGAAAATCAAAAGCTTAAATTTTTATGCTGTTGCTTTGAAGCAGAAGTTGTTTGGTTCAAAAGGTGAACTCTTGCTTTTGCTTCATCTGTAAAAATAAATATCAACTGTTGAAAAGTATTTTATGGCCTTATCATCTATTTCCGAACAAAGATTTACATTTAAAATAAAAACAAATTATAAAATATTGTTTTTGGTAAACATGTTAGTTAAGCAAACGAAGTCATCGTTCGAAATCGTTGAACATTCCATTATTGTCTTTTCAGTCGTGCAGTTTTGGTTTAATGTGACTTTGAGTAGCCAGAATTTCCTTAAAAATGTTTCCACCTCCAAAATGAAAAACATTAGTATTTATATCACAGTGTCCTGTTATGGTTTGATAAGTTCATTGTACGCCAATTTTAATATCATGTTGCGTAAATGTCTTTTAAATTTTAAGTTGTCTTTCAATTAACTTAAGCAATAACAACAACAACAACAGCAACAACAAAATAAATTAAATTAAATTCATTATACACATTTTATTTTTACTGAGAAAAGCAAAAATATCTTTTTTTTTTGTGAAATTTGTCTTAAAATTGATGTTTCATTATTTATTCGTTTTTTTTTTTTGATATCCTAAGTAGTTTAAGTCCTTCGTGTGTGTGTGTGTAAGCGTTACCCCAGTTTTTCTTTTTTGGGGATAATTGTGTAATAAATTTTGTCATTAAATAAATGTGTGTCTTATTTTATCATTTCGTTTTCTTATTCACTTGTTCCAACTTGTTCCAATTGCCTACTTTTTTGTAACAGAAATTTATTATTCTTCAATTTTGTTGAATTTCTTTTTTTCTTTCTTTTTTTTCCCGCAAACTTACATTTAAGTCTGTATACAAAATGAGGTTGTCTGTATGTGTTCGCAAGTAAATTTTGCTGGTATTCTTTCATTGACTATGTAACATTTGTAACATTTACATATTCAATTGGGCACTATGGGTTGGAGGAGAATTAAGATAACGCTCATATTTATTTGCCGAGTAAATAGAAAAACATAAATCTTGATAAAACTATCCATAGTGCAGCTATTAATTCTAGAATGTCCCGAAAAATTACTCCTGTCACCCTGTAAAAATTAAGTTTGATTCAAAACCAAATTTTTTAAATAGACGTAATAAATACCTTCAAAAAGTAGACAAAATAATAAACAGTTTTCTACTCTACAGTAGAATACATCAGGGTTTTATATTGTGCAGTAAAGCACTGTGTACGCAGTACTGTATTGTACAGAAGGCTTCTTTAAAAAATTCTTTTAAATTGTAGAATTCTTTACAGGACATACTCTTATTCTCAGAAGCGAATTCTTTAAGTTTTCGGTTTCCTAAACGATTGTTTAGGTCAACCAATTACTTTCAGGGAGGCTCCTATTTTGTTTAATACATTGGAAATTTAAATATTACCTAAAAATGTACAATCTTAAATCTTCTACTATACAATTTTACACCTTAACATAATTATTATTTTTTTGTGTAGTAGACCATTTTGCAGTATCTTAAGGTGAATTCACACATGCGTTCCGAACAATATTTTAGTCTGGCCAAAATTTTTTTATATTGAGTTTGACGTCCTACTTTTGCGAGGGAGAGAGAAATTATTTTGTTTAAAAATTGAATTGGTTTAGTTTTAATTTTTGTTCAGAGCAAAATGAACTGTGTTGCCACTTTTTTTTAATTTTTACATAAAAGTTGAAATTATTGTTTTTTTGCTGAATAATTAAAAAAAAAAGTAATATAATAAAAACTAATAAAATCCCTTTCATTTTTTCGTCCATTTCCTTTTCCTTTAACATACCACTTTTAGCAAACAATTCAAAATAAGTGTCTTGCTAGTTGTGCTGCCATTTTGTACAATTGTTAACATCTGTAAACTATATGGTAGCTTTGTTTTTCCGGCCAAATTTTCCGAAATGGGTGAGCCGTTCTGCAGAACACTCTCTAGTAAAAAAACAAAAACATTGTTCGGAACGTATGGATGAATCCACCTTTACAAAACAGTTCTTCAGTGTTAGGGACCCCTTTTACAGAAGTTAACTGTATGTATAGTGGCCACTTTATAGTATTCTACAAAAAAGTTGCATGAAATATCATTTTTAGAGGGTTTTGAAAAACTCTTTTTTTTTTGCTTTCGCAAGAGGTCGAGCCGCTCTTGTGTACGTACATCTGGCATTGATGTGTATCTGAAGTATAATCGAAATAAAATTCATTGACTGTTTGCCATGGAAATACAAATTTTTTCTCATAGTTTTTCTGTTTTTTATTTCCCTTTTTACGTTCATATTTATTTGTAGGTCTGTTTATTTGTTCGTTTGTTTGCATTTCATTTCCATCGCTTTGCCATTTCCTTGCTCACGATTTTTTTTTTTTGAAAATTTAACAGAGCTCGCAGGACTCGCTTAGCGAGTAACTGAACTAACGCATAAGTGAGTATTATTGGTATGTCCTGGCATGTTTGTGCATCCTTAATTGAGTTTATTTAAAATATATGCATGTGTTTGTGTGTGTACAGACGGGTAACTTGAACACGAATTGTTGAATGTGTGAATTTTTATTATTGCCAATGTACACAATAATTCCATTTCACTCTTGTCTTTTTATATTTTTTAATTTTCTTCTTCTTGTGTTTGAGATGAACATGTTTCGGTTTTTAAAAAGAAAAGACAAAACTTTGTTTCCCCCCTTTTCATCACTTTTTGTTATTTTGAATGCGAGTAAAATAAAGTTTTATGTTTTCTTAACAGTTTAATTTCTTTTAATTTATTCTCGTACTTTTAAATAAATGGTTTTCGCACAAAATATAAAATTTATTTTCATTGTATTCCATTTCCGCTTCAAAGCAGTTTTAGACATCAAACTATTTTTCGGTTTGTGTTTTATTGAAAGTTTTATTTTGAATTTTTATTGTGTGTGCGTATTTTTTTTCGATGCAATTTGTCTTAAACAAATTATAATTTCAAATGTCTTTTGTGGAATGAGTTCCAAAGTTTTAATTTATTTTCCGGTTTATCTTTATGTGTGATCAAAATTGCATTGGGTATCTAGAACAGTGATGGGAATATTTATTATTTCTCGGCAAACGTAATTGCGCAACAAAATTCAATTCAAAAAAATTGGCTACCTCCGTCTTCTTACTGATAGCAAATGAAGAATGAGGGTGTACTTTTTAAACACTTAAGCGGCTCATACACTTGCAATAAAATTGTTTCATTTTACGTATTGTACAATTATATCTCCAATGTGTATGTGATATACGATGATGGCACAATGTATTGGCAACAATCAAAATACTTTTGATTTTTATTGCACAACGAAAAGAAAGTGAAATGTGTTGCGCAACATTGTACAATTTTGTTTATGTTTTTCCTATAGGTTATGTTCACGTTTTTATTGAATTAATGCAACCATTGTGCGACTTATTGCATAATATAGGAAAATATGGAAATAATATGGCGAATATCATATCCCTTTAAATTATATTGGACTACCATTCGTTTTTAAATGACTTCAATCTAATCCTCTTGAGTATACCATTGAGTAGTTTTACGACTACTCCTTTGTAATCCAAAGCTGCGTTATATGGCCATGCCATAGGACACTTTAATGCTGAAAAGACAAGGTTTTTTTCCATACGATTGGGTTACTTTTGGACTATTCCTAGTTCCTTGTGGGCTACATTTTACACGCGTGACTAGTCCAATTATTTGCAGGGATACAATAATATTGCAAGTGTATGAACCCGTTTGTAAATGAAAAAAAAAAAAATCATAAATATTTGTGATAAAATCTGTTGCATACATTAAAGCGTTAACTTTTTTTAATAATATTGCAATTATCAACTCTGTGGTTTTCATGTATAACCGCGTATGTCTTAAAATGACATATTTCAGGAGAGCCGAGAAATCATTCTAGATCAAACCATGGGCTAGTTATTAAACTTTTTTTAACTTTGTTATTTCGTTAAAAAATCAGAATTGGTCCATCTATTCAAAGAAATTTTAAGAACCATGTAAAGAGCATTTAAAATTGCTTTAAGAATTATTAGCCTAAATCTTTAATGATCAAATGATGTTATGAAATAGCTTTCAAGAGAGATTGCTTAGAAACGTTGTTAAAACATAAGAAAACACTCTAACATGATGAGTCTATACTTAACACTTACATTATGTTAGTGTTAATGTTAAGCATTTTATGTCAGTTGTAGACTGGGTGTTACAACACATTGTTAATAATAAATGAACAGTAATTGCAAAAACCCTACATAACAAAACAAGAAATGCAAAACCATATGATTAAGTTAATTAATAATAAAAATATCGATTCTGTGAAATTATAAAAATTGTATTTGATACGGCTCAGGCGAAGAAGCAGAAGAAGCTCGTACTAACGATTAACCCAGGTCTACATCAAAGATAAATATCGCAGTAACTTGGCAATAACGTCGGCAGAATAACAGAGCAATATTTCTTAGTGCTCAGCTTATGTAACCCCCCGTTTCCACATGCAAGTGCAAGTTCGAAAAACTCACACTTTTTTACTAACATTCACACAATTTTTGTACTTTCAGTCAGGCAGTAAAGAAAATATATTTTAATGTTTTCGAGAAAGCGCAATACAACTTTTTTGCATTGTTTGTTTGCGTCATCTGATCCTTGTTTAATGAAGCATAAGACGTAAATCTCATAAACATATTTTAGAACTAGAAGATGTAGTTTAAAAAATGATAGTATTTGATGATTTTTGTTTGAATAGATAAATTTGTATGCCAAAAAATTCGATTTGGATTGTCTGGACGTGACCGATTTTGATGAAATTCCATTTTTTCTTAATTTAGTTAATGTAATGCTCGGTGCAAACTTTCAATGATCTACAACCACTCCTAATATTTATAAAAAAAAAATTATGAAGGCATCCTCTTTGTAAAATACTAACAGCTGTTCATCATAAGCAATATAAAATATCATATTTACTAAGCATAATAAAAACGCGATGATATTTAAAATGTGTTCCCACTAACAAAAGCTTCATGGCTAGTGGCCTTTAAATCTTTATTCCACGTTTCAGTACAAAAGTCTGTACTTAAAACGTTTTCCCACTTTAACTGCTCGGGAGCGTTTTATGGAGGTATGTTTGTTTATTTTAAAGTTTTCTATGAATTTCTGCTATTTCTTGCGGCTTTGCTGCATTTAATAACATTTATTCTGTTGCTGGTGGCAAATTTTGTAATAAATTTTTGCGCTATTTTCTTCAATTACACAATTAGAAAGAGAATTTTAAAGCAAGTTCGCATCAAATTTAAATGTACATTGAAAAAAAAACTCGTACTAAATTTAAATTTTTTCCATTTATAATACGAGTCGTACTCAAAAATTTAAGTACAAAAATACTTCAAACAATCCAAAATGGAACTACATTCGAAAACCAATCCCGGAATTTCTAAAAATAAGCATACATTTCTAAAATCAAGTAAGTAACAGCTTAAACTTTTCATTGATCGTACCACTCCATTTTCTTTATGCTTGCATAGGCGTGTGTTTGCAAAAGTTTATTGTAGAAACACCGTTTGCTTATTTTGCGTAGAAACAAAAGCAACACAGCAAGAACAAAAACATACATTATTTTCATGTTTAATAAGTAAAAAAAGAAGTAAAAATTCCCGAATTCTATTTGTTAAATTTATTTATTACGAAAATCATACAAGGCATGCTGCTGGTGTCTTATAATACAACAAAGGTGGAACGAATATGTGTATCGAATTGGAGAATAAGTAAATAAATAATAATATTCCCTCCCTCTGGCTTATTAAAAGAACGAATGCGGGATTAAACAACTTAGAAATTCTTAAAGCAAGCAGAGTTTGCGATTAATCTTATCTCACTTTTACTTAAGCCAATTCCGTTTTTGAATTATTTGAAGTACGGAGAACTTGAATAAGCCGTACTTGAATCAGGCATTCTGTACGTGATTTAAGGAAATCCGTGCTTACCGTACTATTGACACCGCTTCGGCTTGATTTAAGTACAGACGGATTGATTTTTCTAATCATTGTATTAGTTAAAAAGTGTAAGTGCAGGTCAGACTGGAGCCCTTTAAAGCTCTGAATTTAAGAAGGTATTCGACCGATTAAAATATTATATTGCTTGCTATTGTCTTTAGATAATGACTAATACATTTGTAAAATATTTGTACAAAATGTATTACAAACTGAGTATTGGTTATTTATTTTTGAGAATTAGTAGAAAATGTAATTTTTCCAGAATGTAACCAACACCGGGGTAGCTGCGGCACCAAACAGCTAAATTGAATGTTAATCAAAACAGGTTGACATTGAAAAAGGGTTTTTTTTAAATCATTCCAACTAATTCTTATGTTTCTTGGCATGCTAAAGCCGAATATAAGCTCAGATTTCTCCCATCACGTCTTATTTATTAGATAATGCTGCGATTTTATTGTTTCGTCGAGAGGGGGGAGATAAATGAAAAGGCATACACAAGCGAGTCTACTCTTAGAATCGTTTTGTTCGCTCTGTCGTTTTCTCATTTGACGAAAAATGTATTTAAGTTCGGTGGCACAGAAAAAGTTGTTTTGATAAAAATTGCACAATGTAAACACAAAAATTATTTGAAAATAGAACCGACAAAAGTTGCAGCGACAAAAATCGTATAATGTAAATGGGAAATTTCCGCCGTCTTCCAGAGTCAAAGTCAATTACCATGAATTATATCTTTTATTGTAAATTACGCGTCAAATAGCCACTTTCCCCTTCTACTTTACTTCAGACACAATTTGTTTGAAATTGTTAATGACGTTTATAATAATTTTGATATTTTTTTAGTTTAGGATTGAGTTCATCACATTTAATTTTCATTAAATTATTTCAACTGAAGGAAGGAATTTTTACAACTTGGAATTTTATTAAAATTTATTTATAATTTTTTTGGCTGAGTGAGCTGGGGCTCGAACCTGGGTTGAATTAACATGTTTCAAGAATCAACACATTCTTTCATCAGAATTCTTTGAGTTCTAACCTCTGCACCACTGCGGTGCCTGCCAGCCAATAAAAATAATTTAATGAAAATTAAATTTGATGAACTCAAGCCTAAACTAAAAATATCAAAATTAAAATAAAAATGTAAAATTCTACACGGTTTCATTGTGTGGAAAGCATTAAAAAAAGCGAATTGTTTTGCAGCTGACGCTTTGGAAATCACTTTATGTTGGATAATTTGCAACTGTTTTTTGACGGAAAATGTATTGTGAACACCCAGTAAAAATGTTGCTGTCATTGTTAACCTGCTTAAATCTTTGAGTTTTATTTATAACTAACTTCTTTATTCCCATTTAAATTAACAAACTTCTCTGAATTATTTAGTTTTTAAATGTTTTCTCAAAAAAAAGATCTAATTAGTTTCGAAAATGTTCATATTTAATATTAAGAAATTACATTCAAAACAGAAAAATCTCCTACATTAATGTGGGTGAAAAGAAACCTTGTTAAAAAACTATAAAATTGCTTTGCTTCCTTATTCTTCCTGTTGTTGCAGGCTACACAAAGAGATGGTTGGGTGTACGGTTGTACAGAAGTGTGCGTATTTGAACATGTTTCACGTGTGTGTATGTAAATTGATGATGATATAAAATATTTGAGCTTTTCACAATCTATTTTTTTTTAAACTAAAATTTGTTTTATTTTCGCTTTAATTAAATTTGTA
The DNA here is from genome assembly GCA_949318255.1 of Pollenia labialis. Lineage (NCBI taxonomy): Eukaryota > Metazoa > Arthropoda > Insecta > Diptera > Polleniidae > Pollenia > Pollenia labialis. The sequence goes on along the minus strand of OX439139.1, from coordinate 8,218,459 downwards.
TAGCATTTAAAAAATAAAGTGCAAACACACACACATTTTTTCGGATACAAGAGCACAGAAATTATTTATGCTTAAAGAATAATGAACAAAATTAAATGTTATTGCTTTATCTTTTGATGCTTTATTTTTCTCAAACAAAAAATTTTTTTTTTAAGTTGCCTTTAAGCATAAATTTCGTTAAGAAAATTAAAAGCAAATATTATTTATTGTTGGAGAGTGTGAGAAGAGATAAAATAAAGTTGAGAAATGAAAAAAAAAGAAATTTGTACGTTATTTTAATTACAAAGAGTTTAAAATATGATTAAAAAAAAATTTGATAAATACTAAGAAAACAGGAAGTACGAAAATAACATTTTTAAGTCCTTAAACATTATTTTCTTGTTTTTCTTTTTATTAAGTATTTCAGTATTAAAGGTACACTGAGACATCCTCTTTCATCGGTAGTCCCTAGTTATTATTAAATTCCCAGTTGACCACGTCATACATAGACTTTACGCTCTTCCTGTATCAATTTGACTCTTTTATGACAAGTCAAAGATGAAGCCGAGCAATTGGTTGACGCATATTTTTTTCATATTATCGTTGTAAAGTTCAAGCGATAGGGGACAAATTAAAAAAAAAATGTTTTTGCCTGAATTGTTGTCGACAAACTTGTCTGCGAAAATTTGGCCAAATGGGCTGTTGTACATAACAGAGAAAAGTAAAAGAGAGAGAGGTGTGTGTGTGCACGAACGAATATTCATATTAGTAATCCATAAAATGTTTAATCCTATTTCAGAGGTTTTTTTTTCACGCTCTTCCTTGTGTTCTAAAAACAGAAAGAAAATTGAGGAAAATATAAACAAACAAAAGCATTAAATGTAAATTTACAGATATTTTAAGCTTTAACTAAAAATACCACTCACTCTCTAACACATATACACACAGTCACTTATACTCATGTATATTCACAGCTTAGAGTCTTGAGCAGTTTTTAAAGGAATACATTATTTTTTTAATTGATATTGTATAAAATAGCTCTGACTTGTTAACATTGAAAACAAAAAGTTGAGTTTTTTTATTGCTGTTTTAATGAAAATTCCTGCACGAAAATTTTAGTAAGGGCTTATAGTTTGCCATATTATGGTTAAACATGACAATAATATCGTTAACAATTAAAATTAACCAAAATATGATTACAGTTTATCAAAATATGGTCAAAAGTAATCATAATATGCTCAACATTTTCAAGAATTTGGTCAAAAGTAACCATATTATGGTTTAAATTAACAATAATTCAATCGATGTTAACCATATTATGGTTATTTATTTTAGCCATTTTTTAAATTTGGCTTTTTAAGCCAAGTTGTAATTTATTTCGTTATTTTTACTCCTGTTACAAATTATGGTAAATTTAAACGAGTTTTTTATTCATTTTATTTGATGTGTTCCACTTTTTTAAGCTATATTTCTATTCATTTTCCAGCCCGTATTTTTTCCATTTCACTGGTTTGCATTATTACGCCAATTAATGTATTTTAATCAAAAATGAAAAGAAAGAGTATCTGAGAATTTTTAGGAAACCAGAAATGACATTGAAAATACTTTAACTACTCTAGAGAGTAAAACAAACATATATTTTGATGCCTTAAAACATATAATTTGAAATTTAAAATTAATCATACATGTCTGTATTCATACAAATATTTTAAATTTAATAAAGGTTAACAAAACAAATTTTGTATGGAAATTTGACTAAATAAACGTTTGTTAAATTTAATAATCGTTTATGGATACGGGGCACAATGTTTTAAAATACCACAATTTCAAACATATTTTTGTTATTATTAACCGAAGGAAATCTTAAAATGGTTGAGGCTCTTGGATAAAGGACTTATTAAAACATAATTCAGCTTCAGGTGACAATAATATGGTTGAAGTAGCTATAATCTGCTTACATGTATGGTTGTAGCTATATTTTATTAAAATATTATATTGATAAATTTGACAATATTTGAAAATAGTGTGTTTGCGGCCATTGCGGTTACCATAATATTGTTTTTTTTTTACCATACTCTAACCATGTCTTTTATGTGTGCTGGCAGTATGTTTTTAAACTGTTTAAGAATTCTGATCATTTTTATCTTTGTTTTGTTTGTAATAGTTACAGTGCTTTTTTTAACGTTTTGGATCTTAACGGTTTTAAACGATTTTTTGTGGCGTTTTAGATTTAAGCATTTAAAGATTTCTGCAATTCAGATTTTTATTAAATAAGAAAATTTTGATTGTTTTTATTCGATTTTCCTTAGTCTTAAGTTATAGATTTTTTCTATATCGCTATAACCGTTTCTTCTCTTTCATGGGAAAGCGTATAAGAGACTTAATTACTCATACTCCCTGCTTTTTCTATTCACACCTTTACAAAATAATTTTCATATATTGTTGGTTTTTTTGTTTTGCATTTTAAGTCTCAAAGATAAAAACAGCATGTTGGAAAAAATAGATTTGAGTTGTTATTGTTTATGAACTTAATGTATAATGGCATTAAAAAAGAACACAGAAATATAAATAAAACAAGAAGAACTATAAAAACAAAAAAAAAAAGGAGTAGAAAAAGAAACTGACTAAAATAAACAACTAAAACTTAAAAAAATTTCTTGTTTATTGTCAACATTATTCAGGTAACGAATGCACGTGAATGTACCCTGCAATTATTTCGAAGATTTTTAGTAAGAAGGAAGTGACTGGGCGTCACTTCTTCTACACTTCTCGAGGATTAAAATATGATTTGACAGAATTAAAAAAATATATTGCACTCGTATTCTCAACACCCGATTAAGTCTTTTTCGACACTTCTAGACGAAAACAAGAAGAGAGCCCACAGTTTTCATTAAAAAAAACGTTGCTTCTGAAAAAGCGTCTATTTTGCATTGTTTTAAAAAGAACACAATTTTTTATAAAAACAATACACATTTCTTTGCCATTTTATCTTCCATTCGTGATTTAGAAAGATACCTTTAAATAGCGCATAAGTTTTTTTTTGTTTAATTTTTTTTTAATTTTGTCTGCAGGAGACCATAAGAGTCTCTGACGGGAATCGAACCCAAAACTCCCGCACTGATAGACTAGTAAAGTTATGATCGTCAAAAAAAGAGCCCAGCTGGAGGAGATGTGTAAGCTGTGACTCCATCTTGTTAAAACCACAATTCTGGGGCCAAATTAACCGCAGTAAAAATTCTTTACCTGATTTATATAATTAATGCTGTGTGTGGATAGTGTTTAAAAGACGGAAATTCGACAGTTAATTTAAATTATAAGGAAAGTGTCATTGATAAATATTTTGTTGAAGTTGTAATTTAAAACTTTATTTATTTTTTTTTGAGGTTAAAAAATATGTTTTCGATGCTTCTTGCCTAATACATTTCGTCACTTCTCAGGGACTCTATTAAGCCTCCACTGGAAGTGTCTTCTTAAAGTCATTAAGAAGAGCCTTCCCAACGGAAAATAATAATTATTTTACGAACTTCTGCAATATCAAATGCTTGCATGGTTGGTGAGTTTCGGTGAGACAGGATATACATACATAAAACGATTAAAAAATTAATCATCTATGAGTATAGAGGTTAAAATTTTGAAACATTTATCTTGTGGCACACACACATACTCAGTCACCCATATACAACCCAAAGCAAAATGTCAAAAACAATTTCAAAAATATTGACAGCATTATGACAAGTTGAATGGGTCAACTTTATGCAACAGTGCCAGTAATTCACCATGTGTATGAGCATGTACATATGTATAGGTTTTAAATATGTATGTTGTATGTGCATGAGTTTGTGCCACACATACATACATATTAATGTTTTGATTATGTGTACTCTGGTCACTAGGTCAATGATTAAGATCAATAGATCTTTAATGGAAATTTGCTTAAAACTCGCTGCCATTGTTTATTATCCTCTCGTCCTTGTTTTCTGCTAATGTTGATTTTTTTTTTAACAATTTTTGCTTTTTTTAACCGATTTACATTTTTTATTTTGTTGTTCAATTTGTTTTCTTTTTTGCACAAAATAAATGTTTACCTTTTTAATGATAATATCAGAGTAAAACATAAATAAACATTTTCACAAGGTAAACTGTGTTAAAATAACAGACTAGTTTGAAAAAAATTTACGAGTATAATACTTACACAAATGGTATTAATATTTATTGTATAAATCCAATAAATATTTGTAAATCATAGCAGTCCACACAATTACACATATTTAAAAATTTAAGGGAATTTTTTGTTAAACAAAAAATTTTTTACTGATTTATTTTGATTTCGACCACCCCTGTTAATTTATACTTAACCGAAAAAGGTATTAAATCTTGGATCAGATTTTTAGTACTTAAACTTCTTCGGTACTTAAACTGAGATTTGGTAACTTTTTTAGGACTTTAAATACTAAATGCCTTATAAGTAAACAATATTTCATGCGTATAACAGGTTTATAAGACGAATTTTAGATGAAAACTTGTTTAATTAAGCTTTAATAAAACTGAAATATTTTTTATGAACAAGGAGGTAAAACTAAATTGGGGTGCATAAACTGCAGTTCATCTGTGCACTTAAGTGCATTTGGTGGTATTTAAATTAAGAATATATTTGCAAAATGCACTTATTTTATTGCAAAACCTTAAGATCACTAAAATTCAAGAAGAACAATAAGTTAAAATACAGGGTGTCCTAATAAGGGTGACTTAATAAGAGAATATAAGTTTTGTTTACGTTTTATTTTTGGTTTTTTCGGAATTAACTTTCACATACTTGGGAACAAGTCTCAGCTGAGAACAAAGAACCAAAGTTGTTCAATTTTTAAAGTCAGCATTTGGTTATTCAGACACAAAGATGATATCGCAAAATGAGCGAGGAGGCCCATTTTCAACTCATTTTCAAAATCCAAGAATAATTGTTGCACATCAAACGCACCCACGTAGATGTACATTTGGAAAATATTTTTTCGAAAGCGACCAACAAGTTGCGTTAATATGAATGGCATTCAATACCGGCCAGTGATTGAAAATAGAGAACAATCTGGAATTGTGGTTTTAGCAAACCAACAGCTTAAGGCGATATCATAGAAGAAGTGAGGGCGCTGGAACCTTAAATTCTGAGAAAAATTATGGGAATGCTCTGGAAATAGCAAGTCAGGTCAAAGCAAACAATGGGCACGAATTGCAAGATATTATATTCAAAACATAATGTGAGCATATTTCCAAACTTTAATCCAACGTTTAACAAAATAAGAAAGAAAAATGTTATTCATTTAATAAATCATAGCGTTACTTATGCGGCACCGTGTATTTATTTCATATTTGTCATTATCGGCCCGGCCCATTCAAACCGGTTTTAATGAAACTCTTAGATGTTTTAAAAGTTTGATTTGAATATCACTTGAAGACAGTTTGTAATTGCAGGGAAAATTTGCTATCTTGTTTTAAACCATATTTAATATGAAATAATGAAGCAAGAAAACGAGGGGAATTATTTGGGGGTTTCATAACAACCTCGCTCGTTACAAAATTTAAAGTACTAGATGACAAATAATTCTCACAGTTCTTTTGGCGCCAAGATACAACGGGTACAGTCGTGAAGAAGTTTGAGTCACAAATAACAAAATTTCTGCGAGCTTGATGTCGGACTTTTTGGCGGAATACAATTTTAAACACTGATCTATGGAAGAGAACCAAAGAGTTGCCAGTAAAAGGCCAAATAAGAAAAAAATGGAAGTGGATTGGCAGAAGAACAACGCTAGAATGGAACCCGTCGAACAATCCTAACAGAAATACGGAAACTAAATGGGTCATGGAAAAAAAGACATATGGGTATGATAGAAATAGATGGAATAATATTGTAGAAGCCAAATGTCCCTTTACACAAAACAAATGCATACATACATGAACAGTAAAGTTGATTTATCGATGTTCATCTGGCCTTTGGTTTTTCTGCATATCTGGAGAACGGAAAGAGCAAAAGATTCCAAATTATGTAGAAGCATCTTGGTTATCAATACATAACATCCGACAAAATGTGATCGGGATTGGTGAAGTTCAAAGAAAATTAAGATTTCTGTTTATCTGGAGAACGGCAAGAGCCAAAGTTTCTGAACGAGGTACACGCAACTAAATTATCAATAGACAAAATTCGACAAACCGTGGGCGGGAGTGATAAGTGGGCGTGGCAAAAAAAAAATAATTTATTAATATCTATAGAACTGTAAGAGAAAAATTCTACAAATTCAGTACACATATCTGGGTTTTCAACACACAATCTCTCTAAAAATATGGGCGCGATTGCCGAAATGGAATTGACACCTTTCGTATAAAGACGTTATAGATTTCTGTTTATCTGAAGAACGGCAAGAGCCAAAGCTTCCGAACTTGGTACAAGCATCTTGATTATTAATAAACACCATTCGAAAAAATGTGTGAATTAACGAATGAAAATGATTTAAATGCTTTTTTCAACATCTTTACTCTACAAAATGTTCGCTGATTTGATTACATTTAGTTCTAGATACTACAAAAAGTTTGACAAATATCCAACATGCCAAATATTAAAAAAATCCTTGTATTTCTACAAAAATGCTTTAAATGTTTGTCCAAACAGCAAACACCCCAATCAACAACACAAAATATTTGTACAAACGTACAATTTGACATGTTTGTCAAGCAATTTGTGTGGTTTATTTTACACTTAAGATGCGACATAGCCGAATATATCACTCTTACTTGTTTTTTGTTTATTATTCCTGCAAAACAAATCTTTTTCTGCAAATGCAGTTACAATCGTAAATATCATCGCTAGCGTACTGCCCACCACTGTTTTAGACTTTTCTAATGATTTTGTATTAGAATTTTAATTGTTATTTTGTACTTAAAGTTTTGTTTTGTACAAAATTTTGAAATTTTATTTAACTTTCTGTTTGTTAGTTATTATTTTATAAATTGAATGATTAAGTTTTACATTATTTTTGTTTAAATTTAATTGTTTTATTTACATGTGTGTGTAGTTACAATAAAGAGGTATGTGTTGTTCATTCCATTGTTATGGCAAAAAATAAAGTAAATATATTGAATAATAAATAAAAACAGCAACAATACACATCCCTTTACATCTATTTATGGACGATAATAACAAAAAGAGAACTTAATAAACATTCAACAGTAAAAATAACGAATATAATAAAATCTATTTGTAATAACAGTAATAATAATTTAGTTAGTGATAATAATTAAAACATGCGTTTTGTGTAAATTTTTGTAAGTTTTTTTTTTCTAATGAACAAATATGTAAATAAATGAATAAATAATTTTTTTTTTCAATTTGCCATGTGTTTTTTTTATGTTCTTATTTTTAAAATATTATAACAAATTAATGTTAAACAATAAAAGGTCAAAATATTCAATAAATAAAAAATATATTGTTTATTTAGTTGTTAAATTTACCTGAAAATAAATTTGCGAATTAAATAATTCATACACAAATGCAAATACATAAATATTTAAATACCATCTTTCTTGTTTAATTTGTGTACTTCATTTACAAATGCAGGGGAGACAAATGAAAATTTCATGGAAATTTAAAAATAATTGCTAAAAATTGTGACATGTGAGAATAGTAATTTAAATACATATTGTGCAAATATTATTGTAAATTAGGAGAAAGAGAGTTAAATTAAAAACTAATTGAATTTTAATTAAACAATTTTGTGGTTTGTTAATAAAAATTTTTCAATAATATTAAGAATTTTAGGACATAACGTACACTAAATTAGAGATTTTTAGTAAAATAAAAATACAGTATTCCTTTTTCCATACAACTATGATTTTGTACTAAAATTAATACGGAAATACAAAAACCATTATTATGTTTTACAGTAATTGGTCCAAATTTCGTACGTTGTACTTGGTTTATAAAATTTATAATTTTGTTCTAAAATTAAAATATTGATACTAAACTTTCTGACAAAAGTTTTATTTTGTACCAAAATTATGATATATGTGACCATCTCCGAAAAAAGGGACATAGTGTGTCAAAAAACGGGTTTGGACTTAAGAGTGGATTCTGGTACCTAAAAGGTTGCAGAATAACTTTAAATGCGTTTTTCTTAAAACTTCATTTTCACACACTAGGTCCCTTTTCTCGGGGAAGGTCACATATATTTTGTCCTGAAATTCCTACAATTTTTTGTAATGGTACTAATAATCAATTAGTCCCATTTGGCGTGCTCATATATAAAACTCGCGAGCATAAAAATTAAATGAAAGAATTGACTCGAATTGTGCTATCGAGTAGAATTTTTTCCTATTCTGCTCAAAACTTCTAAAAATTGAATGTGACTTTCTTTCTTATGGCGTGTTCTTTTCTAATAAAAAGGTTGCATAAGTGTTACAAGTGACTTGAAGACATTTTTAAATGCTCCCCTAATTTTTAAAAAGTGTTTAATCTTTTACGTTTACAAAAGAACACAAATTTCGGCATTAAACTATTAAGTACAATTAGCGCAAGGTAAACTCAATTACAGGTGGTGGCAAGACTACAACAATCCATAGCCACCAGAAACAACAGATGTTTTTTGTATTGCATTGTTAGTGTTTACGGCTCGAAACTTGCCACCACCTTGTATTGAATTCGAATTCGCCTTGATCTAGTGCTGCACTCATGCCCCTTTAATTGAAATGAGTGTTGAACATGTAGAATTTTTTTCAATTTTAAAGGGAACATCATCAGAAAGGAACGCATTACACTTTTAAAAAAACACACTTTTTCAGAAAAGAACATAAAAAAATGTAAAAGGCAGAATAAATGCAGAATTTTATTCAGAAAAGAAAACGCCATTAGGAGTGCAGTTTTGGTGGCCCAAATTGATTGGGTTAACGCATGTGATCCTGGGCTGCCAGAAGACCTTCAGACAAGTGTACGTTTACTATTGGTTATTTGATGGCATGTCGCCTTGAATATCATTGCCACTCAAAATATCGTTGAAGATACAGCACTATCCGCATCTTCTCTGGGACGCTCCTCTCTCTCCTATCTAGATCGCCTTATAGGTGGCGTATTACTAGCAGCTACCTGTGGACGCTCGATAGCACTCATCTGTGCTTCCCTAAGGCGTGATTCTGTGTCAAAATCATTATTTTGCGCTTAAAGAAAAAATTTGCGCTAAAACTATGATTTTGTACTAAAAAAAATTTGGCTCTAAAACTGTACTGTAAATGTAACAAAATTCTGAATTTATTTAATACATACTATTCGAACATTAAAATGTATGGCAAAATCTTTTTTGTATTAAAATTATGATTCTATTAAAAAAACAATTGTTTTATACTTAAATTGAAATTATGACTAAATTTATAGTTGTGTATCAGATTAAACTGTGTACCTTAATAAACATTTTTGCTACAGCTATAATATTGAACTAAAATTATTATGATTTTGTACTAAAACTATTGAGTTTGGTTTTTGTGGCATAAATTTAATTTTCAACTGAAATATTTATTTAACTTAAACTATAATATTTTTTTTACAAAATTAATAATTTTACTTCAGAATAATTGCTTTGTACTGAAATTTTAATTTAGTACTGAAATATTGATTTTGTGCTTAAATTCTTAATTTGATGGTACAAAATTGTTCCTTTAAAATAATGATACCAAAATTATAATTATTAAGCTAAATTATTATAATTTATTAAGAGCATTCAAAATAAATATATTAAAATTTTAATATGACAACATTGCGACAACTTTAAAGATTCATTGTCAGCAGGCAATTACATAAAACACAGTAGGTAAACTGAAGTATTAAAGCAAGGTATATTTATAGCAGGTGCCGCTAGATTACAACAATTGTACAACAAAACAAGCAACAGGGCTTTTTATTGTTGTTAAATGATACGAACTGTCAAACAGCAAAGGGGTTGATAAGGGACAAAAAAGACAAAAGATAAAGACAAACAACTTGTTTACTAAACAACATTTGACAGTTCGTATCACAAAACAAGCAAATAAAAAGTTATCAGCAGGCTTTCCGAGACTACCTGTTATTAATATACCTTGTACATATTAAAGTTACAAAGGTTTTTAAATCAACCAATTAAGTTGTTTTATTATACAATCACCATATTGAAATAATAAAGTAACTCGCTTTTCAGACATTAAAATTTGGCACTTGTTATAAAATTTTATTTACGCACAACAAAAAAACAACAACAAACTTCTCAAACCATGTTAAGGAAATACAACTGATACGTCACTATATTAAGACATATGTTCATATTTAAATACCCTTTTGCCCAGTAAAAAATGTGCTCCAAAAGGAGCAGGTCTTATGTATAAATTCATATCTCAAATCGCTTTAAACCTGCTGATGTGATGCCTGATTTTTGTATGGAGTGTTCCCGCTTTGGAGGACTATTTTTTGCTGACAATTAGCGCTTTTTTTTAACATGAAAATTAAGCACTCCTAAAGTGCTTTTTTAATGGCTAACTAAACCCAAATATTCAGTTATGTTTTGCTTTTACTTTTTTAAATTAATTTTTTTTAATCATTTTCGTAAATAATAATATATTTTTATTTTTGCGCTTTAAAACCTTTTTCGTTGTCAGCACTACAATATCAGCTTTTTGTATATTCTATTCTTTATCAACTACTGCTGTATAAGAGCTCTCTTATTGATGCGCTCGAATATGCGCTTTTTTTCTTAAGTGCTTCAAAAACCCCAAATTTTTTTTACTGGGTGTGAACTCTCTAATTTAAAATACTAATAATATTATTTTGTTCAAAATTTTTGATTAGGTAATTTTTGAAATGCTTGTCCCCGTCCCTTAGTATATTGTTATATGTGGAGTGAATAAAATTTTTTAAAAATTTATTGTATTTTTTATACTGAAAACCAAAAGCTGTGTTAGCATTAACGTTTTTTATTAAAAACTATTATACCTACTACATTAACTAACACAAAAGTTAATGTATTATAAGGAAGGTTACTAAAGAACTTGTGCTATGAAAACACTATTCTGATACTTAATAGGAAAAACGAAATACTATGTCTAATACGAAACAACTTCGTGTTATATGTAATTCTACGTCGAATACGAAAGACTACGTCTTTTACGAATGACTACGTCTTATACAAAATACAACGTTTTTTACGAAAAGCTACTACTTATACAAAGGACTTCCAGACGTAGTATATCGTCAGACGTAGTCTCTCATAAGATGTAGTCTTCCGAGTAAGACATAGTCTTTCGAAAAACGCAAGAATTTTAAAAGTAATTTTTTAAAAAGATTTCTGTAATAAAAGAATTTTATGCCAAAAATTATACAAATAATTTTCTATTAAGCAGAATTTTATACCAACAACTTAAAAATAAGATTAAAAGTGAATTAAAAATAACTTCCATATTCTAGCGTTTTACGAAAGACTACGTCTTACTCGAAAGACTACATCTTATACGAGAGACTACGTCTTATACGAAAGACTACGTCTAATACGAAAGACTACGTGTTATACGAAAGACTACGTATTTTATGAAAGGCTTACTTATGTAAACAAACATAAAAGATTATTTCTTTCATAATTAGTTCAATTGTCTTGGTATACAAAAATTCCGCAAAACCATTAGGCTTGTCAGCACTTCTAAGACTACTGCTTATGAAACAACTACGTGTTTTAATAAAAGACACCCAATAAAAAATTTTACCATTTTGCGAAGTACTAATGGTACATTTAAAAATATAAGCGCACAATTATGCGCTACGCAATCAGACATACAGAGATGCAGTAAAGTAATTGAAGGAGCTCTTAACAAGTTTCATTAAAAAAAAAATAATATTTCAAGTGCCACGGCATTTCCTTACTACGAAGCACGTTTGTAAGGGAGAACATCAAAAATAACTGTAAAACAATCATTCACCGTGTAAAGCTGGTAGCAACGTTCACCAGTTTTTATATGCGTTGAATAAAGCGCTGTTTGTGTCAAAAACGTATTGCTTCAAAGTGGGAACTCGCCATATAAAATTCATGTCTTCCGTAAGCGGTATGCTAAACGAAACTCTTACATATCTCCCTTACAAACCTGCTTCGTTTAAATCACAATTTTTTATTGGGCTATTTTGCTTATTAAAAACTCTGTCTTATACACACAAGACTTTTTATCTTCTTAACACTATGATTATTTTTAGCACAACGTATTATACAAAATACTAAGCGGGTGAATTTGTAAATCCCTTCACCTTGCGTGAAATAATTTTTCATAAAAATCTTTTTTATCAAAGTAATTTTTGGGAATACAAAATTTAAGTTAATTAGATTTCTTTTGTTTGAAGATTTGCATAAGCCAGTTTCCATGCGCATTTAACTGGTCGCTTAGGCCAGATCATCAGGAAACATTCTCCCCAAATATTTTAGAAAAGCCAAAGATATTAGCTAATAAGATTGCAGAGTGAATGAGAATTGCAAACACTCAAAAAGTCTTATTTGTAACGATATCAAAGCTTAAACAAAATACCAACAATAAACAGTGTGGTTATCTTTTCTTACATTTCCCACAACAATTGGTTTGAATTTTCCCAACATTAATTGTAGTTGTAAGTAGGTTAAAAAAAAACATTTAAAAAGCCATTATGAAAACATTAACATTTTTAAAGTGTGAAGGTAAATTGATTTAGAGAAAAAAAAAACAAACGACTATTTCATATTTGGAAGACTTTTACGAAAGTCAATTTCTCATTATAAAGACTATCTGCTAATAATTTATAATTCAAACGTATTTAAAAACAAAATTTTGATAAAAAAAATTTCTTAAATTAAATTTTATATGTCTTATATGTTATTAAAGAGCTCTAATACTTAAAAATATTTTATTCTAATTTAGGTATTATTTTTCCAATTTGTCAACATTTTTAATAATATTTTTTTCGTATAATTAAAAAAAAAAAAGAAAAAGAAATTGAATTTTCCATTAAGCCCTGAGTAAATATTCAAAAATTTAACTTGGTCACCTTGTGTGTATGTACTTGTATATCTGTATGAAATACAAAAAATGACATCATTATGAATAATGCACGTAAACCTATATCATCCATTAATAATTTTTGTATGCTGTAAATTGTAAAAAATTGTAACTTCTTTTTTTATTTTTTGTATTTTAATAAAAATAAAAAATCCAAATTTAAATGCAACACTTGAATGATTGGCAGTATTTTTAATTTAAACCAACAACTGTGCAAAAAAGCGGAAATTATAAAATCAAATATAAATAAATACATATTCATACACACATATGCATGCATGTTGTATATGTGTGAAAAAAATGTATGTCACATAAAGGCAGTGTAACTGTGTGCATGTATTCATGTAAATGTTGACACGTGTGTATTGTAATACTTAAACAGTCAGTCAGTTTTGTAATATCAACAGCGTAATCATCGTTAGTGTGGTATCATCATGCTCATTCCGTTATTATTACGCACGCACTCATGCACACACCCACACAAACATACACTCTTACCCGTATTCATGCTCACCAGCAACAATGTTTAAGTATTACAGCCTTTAATGGGTATCATCCATATTTACTTTGCGCTGCTGCCTTTTAATATGGCTTTGTAAAAGTGTGTTTTTCATTTCCATTGTTTAAGCTTTTCTTGAAATCTCTAGGAAACCTGTACAATTTCTTCGCACTCACACTGTGAATATTTTCATCTTTTACACTCGGTTTCACTTTCAACATTTTTTTTTTTTTTGTTTTTGCTGCAACCAACACATGCTGTTCGTTAATTTATTTTATTTTTCTTAAATCAAAATACTGATTTTATTCCGTTAAACAAAAAGAAAAAATGTGGGTAAAATTTGCAAAAAAAAAAAAAAAAAAAAAAAAATAACGTTAGAACAAAAGTGGGAAAGAGATCACGAGGAAGCAACGAAATAGATGCTGTGTTGGGATTGACAAACGTATGTTTATGTCATTTATAGGGCATAAATGACGACATCTTTCAATTGAAAAACGGTAAAAGAATAAAATAATTTTACAACAGCAACAACGAAAACAACAACAATATGTAGTAGGAAAATAGGTATACATTACTGACAACAATAATAATAATAAAAAATTGTGTTGTAAAATTATTTTGTTGTTTATGATTTTGACATTTAACCCTCAAAAGGTGGGAATCAGACAAACCAATAAATTGAATATTTCTTTAATACGATTTTTAAAAATATTTAAACATGTTACTGTAATAGTTCCTAACTATGTATGTATGTAAAAAATTTATATTTTTAGCACACTACAGAAATTTTATTTACTTAATAAAGTTTCAAAATAACGCTTTTTATGTATCTTGTAGCAAAAATATCTTTTGTGATTCCGTTTGCTACTTTCTTCAATATCGATATAATTCTATATAAATAAACATTCTGAATCCTTATGCGTTTGATTTAACGATGTTCGTTTGTCAGAATTGATGGGAGTGTTACACATTTTTGCCACATATGCTTCGTTAAATTTTTCTATTGAAATTCAGTCAGATCGTTGCATAAACGACTGAAATATAAACAAAAAACCGCGATTGCCTTTAATATTCGTCATAAAATCCCTGTTTTTTTCACACACAACAATACCACCCTGTCATGATAAGTTGTTATTGTTTTTTTTTAAATTTTTAAACAATAACACTGTGCAAGAAATTGACACGTTTTTTGGAGACAAGCCGGACACATGCCGTTTTTACATAATTCGGGTAAGCTGAATCCAGTGGTGCTCACGGTTTTTTTTAGATTTGCTCCGGATTTTGAGATATACTGTTATTTCGAAAAAGAGGAGGTTGCACAACATATATCGCCACTTTTTAGGGGGCTCCCATGCAAATATTGCGTTTTAAAAAATTTTGAATTTAATTAAAATTTTTCGACTTTTGTTAATAAATTCAAAAGTTGGTAAAGCCTATAGTACACGGAATGTAAAAAGCTAAATGCGCATGTGGTTCTGACGTAATTTTGTCGTCATCACACAACACGAACTTGCTATTGTGGCTTTGTAGTGTCGTCAAAATTACGTCAAAACCACGTGCGAATGTGGCTTTTTACATTCCGTGTACTGTAGGCTTAACAGATTTTAATCATCTATGGCTTGTTTTTTTTTGCAGCTTCGTTTTTTATATGTCTGCACAAAATAAGAAACCCAGCTGCTTGTTAAAAAACAAAAATTTCGAAATTTTTGCATTTGGCATAAATAATATAAAGTTTTTAAAGTCCATCATCTAATGTGAAACCCGCATTCTTAAATTATACATCTAATATATTTTTTTTACACGATTCAACTATTTTTTCCACACTTCGAAGTTTTCCTTAAACGTTTTAGTGATTCTTTGGTTTTTAGTCAGCTTTAAGGTGAAAATATGCGGTTTGCGGTGATTTTTCTGAATTTGATGTTAAATATGTGACTAATACCGATTTAAACCACTTTTGTAATTTTTATTTCATTGAAGCGATGCTTACAACGTTTTGAAATTAAATTTTTATTTTAAATAATTTTTCTTGCAAAATTGTCGACATTTCTGATTTATAGATATTAATTTTTTTAATTTTGAATTAAATTTTGTAACTAATCTTTTGAATTGGCCTTTATTTAACATTTTAAAGATTTAAAAGCAACTCATTTAAACAAAATATGGCGAAAATTAAAAATGTTTTGGAACGAAATATTATTTCAACATATTAACTATATACCAGTGTACAATTAATAAGGTAACCCCAGTAGCCCAGCTGAATATTGTTTAAGAACCTTACATTATGCCACAATTGGTTTACAATTCTTTGTTGCTAGAAATACACACATTTCTGACGGTCGATCAGGTTTTTACTAACAAAAAATAAATGTTGTTTTTTCTTGTTGTAGAACAAGGGTCACCATATTAATTTTACCATATTATATAAATAAGAATGTCGAAAATTAATAATAAAAAAGAAAGGAAATTGACTGATAACGATTCAAAACGATTGAATGAAAGAAAAAAAACAGTTTCTAGAAAATTGTGACATAAAATATAGAAATAAAATGACCAAAAATCTTCGATTAAGAACTATTATTATGGGGAAAAATGTTTTTTCTTGGCAGAGGTAAATTTAATAAAGGTTTAAAGAAAAAATTTACTATGAAAATTATCCTTAATAAACGTTTGTTAAATTTAATAATCGTTTATGAATACGGGGGCAAATCTATTATTTGGAACTGACTCTTTCCCCTTCCTAACACCTTTGTTGATTTTTCTTTCAAAACAGCATATTTTTCCTTATTTTATTTTGCTATAGAACAACTGTCCAGATTTGTTTAATTTCTATTTGAAGTTTTCTTCTTTTTATGTGAGTGTGAGTGTGTCTGTGTTTATCCCATCCTGTCAAAGTATATAAATTATGATTTTTATACAATTTAAAAATGGATTTCGTTTATACCTAAAAACTGTTTGCACATTTAGACACAGACACAGCCACAGACACTTTTGCATTTTGTGACACAGTTTAGGCTTAAGGAAATATCATTTATATTCCTGCTTTTACAAAATTTCAAAACTTAATAGACGACATTTCAATAATAATAATAATAATTGCTGAACCAACTCAAAGGACTTTCTGTCTTGGCAAGTTTTACATTTGTATGGGTGTGTAGAGATTTTGAATGTGCTACAGCAGTTCTCTATTTAATAGAATGAAAATCCTGCTGGGAGCATCATCAGCAGTATAAAATATAGTTTTTTTATTATCTATTATATTGTTAAGTCCCTAAAGTGTTGCTAGACTAAAAGAAAGTATATTATATAGAGAATAAACTGACCAACGACCGTTTTATAGAGAATGTTAAATAAATGATATCTAGAAAAAATTGTTATTCAGGTTTTTAATTTTGTTAAATATCCCACAGTTCGGAATTGTCTTTGTCGAATTTTAATTTATAGAATATTGGTTAACATCACACTTGGGCAATAAATTAGTTAAGTCTAGAGCCAGATTTCACTAAAGTTTATTCCCGATAGGTGGCGCTGTTGTCGAGATATTTAAATTTTTTTTATTTATGGTCCGATTTGGCGAAAATTCACAAAATATATTTTTAAATAAAATAAGTTTCCTGATAAAATTTTTCCAGTATTTAGTTTTTTATTTTTATTTGGAAAATCCCGAGCAGCGACGAGATTAAACAGCTAGTGGAGTATAAAAATTTTATGATTTATAAACGTTACAAATTGGTTCAGCAGTTACCCAACCCAGTCTAGGTAAAGGTTATGCGATTTTTTTTGGTATAACAAAGTAGACTTAATAATATCCAAATTCTTAGTTGGGTACTTGTAGTGTTCCTTGAGTCAGTGACAAGAGTACAGCCAGTGCTTACGAGATTATTCTCCGGACATCCCTGCAGTCTCGAACCACTTGGATTCCCACAGAAAAAAGAAAGATTGCGAGAAGCACGGAATTCTGGTCACCTAAAATGCATATGCCTAATGTGCCCGAGGCTGACGCAATAGCAAAGAAAGTGAAACACCATTTCCTCCTTCTCCACTTTATGACAACTTCTGCAGTAGTCATTATAACATAGGCCCATCCTTATCGCATGGGTCCCAGTGGCCCGTAATGAACAAACAGATATTCTCACCCTGACATCTCTCCTTAGATCTTCTGGACGACTCACGTCCAATGAGAGTTCCGCCACGTCAGCCAATGTGTGCAATGTAGCATGACCATAGCTCCTGCTAAAAGCCCACAGTCTCCAACCTAGCTGCAGAACTCAGTGCTAGATGTTCATTCATGAGGTCAACCAGTTCAACATAGTGAACAAAGCATTCGTTGGTGGCGTAGACCGAAGCGATCGCGTGATCATCAACGCAACTTTCCCATAGACTATGTTAGGCAGCGTGGCTAACTACACTATGATCCCATAGAACAAATTTGTTTTGACTACAGCCTAAATGTTTCGTTCAACGTTCCTAGGGACTAAGCACCAGATCCTTTCTACTGCAAATATAGCCCTGGCTACCCTGGACCGAACGTTAAGTTCTCAAGCTAGTTTGCAGTTTTTGCAGCCTAAAGTCGTCAATGATATAAATCCTGGTGAAAAGTACCTACTTCGTTTTCATTGGATAAACACCAAGTCTACAGGAGATTCTCCAGGAACCTTGAATCTATAATGAAGACTCCATGCATTGCAATATTTTGTCCAGGTGTTTCCCCATGACAGAAGCTGAATTTGCAGGGAAACTCCGTTCCAGAAATTAATAAATTGCACGACTTTAAGTTATTTTTGTTAAGACAAAATAAGAAAAAAAATTTAAACTCTTTCTCATATCTACAGGGCTATCAGACATGTTCTTTTGCATGTCCAAAGCTGCATGCAGGACATTATTTATATGCATGTTTGTGGGTTTCTTTTGAATAAAATAAATGCGTTTTTAAAAACCAAATATCGTTGTCAACATTTAGACATTCTCAATTCTTTAGAAAATATATGACATTTTTAATTTTTTTTTTGTAACTTATTCATTCAATTGTTTAGTTTTTCTATTTTCCACATTTCCTTAATTTTGTTGCATTTGTTTGTTGTTAAAAAAAATTTAATACTGGTATTTAAAAAGAATTAAAACTAAAATGTCATTATAAAAAAACAGTGACTTCATTGGGGGAAAATACATACATAAAAATTATAAAAAGCTAATGTGAAAAAAACTTTGACATAAAAATAATTTAGAGACAATTTTTAAAAAAAGCAATCCCAACCAGTGTTCGACCCAAGAAATATATCTATTTTTTTAAAGCTTGTGAAGACGAAGACACTGTTCGTCATTATTTTTCAGAAAGAACCGAACATTTTATAGTGTTCTGTTCTTCGTTAAAAAACAAAACCATTGTGGTGGTACTGTATACAAACATTATATTTTCTATAATGTTTCCTTTTTTATATTGATAAAGAAATGAACAAGCCAACAATTTTAGCTGCGATCACAGCACGAATAGCTTGTTTGTGTTTTGGGTATGTGTTTCGTTTGTGTAAAATTTTTTTTGTTGGATTTTTGTTTTTTTTCGTATGTGTATTTTATTTTTGTAAAAAATTTTTGGATTTTTTTTACCAACAAAAAAGGCGCTAAGCACAACTCAAAGGAACGAACACTATTGAGCTGAACCAAACTCAAAGAAGCTTTTTGTTAAGTTGAATAAGAACAGTATTATTTTTTGCTCGAAGATGATAAACAGGGAAACGTTATTTTTTTTAATGATTAACTAAACAAAAACTATAAGCGTTTGTGCTTTCCACATATCTACCGAACCGAACACTAAGGAGCGTTATTTAATGCTGATCTCAACAACTTTAATAATTTGGTAGTAAATTTCATTAAAAAACTGGAAAAATTAAAAAAAAAATTTAAACAAAATGATAAAAAAAAAATTGTTGAAATCGTCAAAAAGTTAGACAAAGCGATAAAAGACAAAAGAAAAATCGCCATAAGTACAAAACTTTACATTAAACAACGGGGAAAAGTTGTGTAGCAAAAAATCTTCAAATTAAAATCATAAAAAAATAAGGAAAATTCGCTTGATAAAAAAATTCGCTTAAATAATTGAACGTTAAAAAAATGAATAAAAAACATTTTATTAAAAAAAAAATTTGTAAAAATTGCTACTATTAAATAAAAACGAAATATAAGAAAAAATACACTTAAAAAAGAATAAAAAATAAAAATTATTCGGCTATGCCGAATCTAATATACCCTTCACTATGGTGCAATAAAAACAGAATGTTGTATTAATACCATTCTTTAGATATATATAAATCTATTTTGTGCCACTCCTACTTTTCTAATCTCGCCTACATTTTATACACATGAATTTCAGTTTCAGGAAGTGCAGTGGAAAACATTTCCGGCTTCTATGCACGTCCTGAAGGTTTTACAGAAATAATAAATAATGACTTTGTACTAGAGGAGCCACGCTCCACACAGAATAAAATATCTAAAGAAAATTTTTAACAATTTTTGATTCAATGAAAAAATTTATCAAATTTACACTTTGCAAAATAGCACTCAATAAAACATATGAAAGAATTAAATATTGTTTACATATTCAATTAATTCAAAAACTGCAAAATATTTAAATTTAACTTTACTTCAGCAAATGTAATTTGAAACCAGTTGCAATCAGCAGGAAACCTTCACATACATATTTTCATTAGATATCAACGGGAAATCGAAACACTAGCGACGCAATTTCGAAGCCATGCGACGCAAAGTGAAACAAAACCGACGCAACTTCGAAATCACAGACATTTTAAAAAGACGCAACTTCGAAAACGATGCAAACCGAAGCGAGGCAAACCGGGGTACTGGTGTACTTTATATGGAATCTTTGGCTTCTGCCGTTCTCCAGGTATACACTTGTGGAAAATGGTATAAAATTATGATTAAAAAAGTCATAAATTTAACAAAAACGCAAAATGGTAAATTAAAAAAAAAGTAACATTACCCTTTCAAGACTTAGTTAACAGTTAAAAATACAAAAATGCAATAACAGAAGCCATAATTTTAAAACTCAAGTCCTTGAAAAATCTGTTTTAATACACTGTGTACCAAAAAGAAAAAACAAAACAAAAAACATTATCATTTATTAACTAAGACAAGTCTGACAACATTTATGAGTTTATTATCTTCTACAAAATTGTATAAAATAATTTCTATTGCAACAAATAAAGAAAGGCAAGGCTTCGTTATAGATTCTTCTCCTTAGTCCCTCACATCAAACGAGACTTTCCTAAGTAATGCCCCAACACATTTTTCAATTGCAATGATTCATTACTAATGAAAAATTGGGTTAACGTATAAATGTGTGTATGTGTATATTTGATGTTTCTTCTACTTCAACACCGGAAGTGATTTTTTGTGTAAAATATTAAAAATTTATGTACAACAGACAAACAAATACGCACACAGCTATAAAGGGCCACATACACACATGCATTAAAAGATTCTACACTTAATTTAGAACACTCATAAAATTTTAGATTAAAATTTTAAATATAATTGCAAGGGATATGTTAAAAAAACAAAATGTAATATTTTTTCTTAAACAACCCAAAAAATAAATTGGAAAAGAAAATAGTGAAAATATTAAGAAAACATTTACCACTATTAAAAATCTCCACATACACAGCCATACTTTGTTAAATATAAACTCACATTATGCGGATTAGAGTGTACAGTACAGAATGTTTAGAGGCATCAACAAAATATACACTATACTATACATAGGAAATTTTTAGAAAATTCAACTGTTTACTTTAAAGCATTTTTACATAGGAAATTTTTAGAAAATTTACGATACATAGGAAATTTTTAGAAAATTTACTATAAATTGGAAATTTTTAGAAAATTTACTATAAATAGGAAATTATAAAAAAATTTACTATAATCAGGAAATTGTTGGGATATGTACTATAAATAGCAATAGCAGATTTTAAGAAATTTACTATAAATAGGACATTTTTGAAAATTTACTATAAATAGGAAATTTTTAGAAAATTTACTATAAATAGGAAATTTTTAGAAAATTTACTATAAATAAGAATTTTATTATACATAGGAAATTTTTTGAAAATTTACTATAAATAGGAAATTTTTTGAAAATTTACTTAAAATAGGAAATGATTAGAAAATTTACTATAAAAACGAAATTTTTAGAAAATTTACTATAAATAAGAAATTTTTAGAAAATTTACTATAAAAAAGAAATTTTTAGAAAATTTACTATAAAAAAGAAATTTTTAGAAAAAATACCATAAATAGGAAATTTTTACAAAATTTACTATAAATAAGATATTTTTAGAAAACTTACTATAAACAGGATATTTTTTAATTTTTTTACTATAAATAGAAAATTTTTAGAAAATTTACTATAAATAGGACATTTAGAAAAATTTAGAAAATTTACTATAAATAGGAAATATATTATACATAGGAAATTTTTAGAAAATTTAGTATAAATAGGAAATTTTTTTAAAATTTACTAAAAATATGAAATTTTTAGAAAATTTACTATAAAAAAGAAATTTTTAGAAAATTTACTATAAATAAGAAATTTTTGGAATTTTTTACTATAAATAGGAAATTTTTAAAAAATTTACTATAAATAGGAATTTTTTAGAAAATATACCATATATAGGACATTTTTACAAAATTTACTATAAATAAGACATTTTTAGAAAACTTACTACAAACAGGATATTTTTTAATTTTTTTTACTATAAATAGAAAATTTTTAAAAAATTTACTATAAACGGGAAATTTTTAGAATTTTTTACTATAAATTGAAAATTTTTAGAAAATTTACTATAAATAGTGAATTTTTAAAATGTATACGAAATCAAAATTAAGGTTTAAATTTTATGACAATATTGATTAAAATTTCAATAGCCGCCCTAACATTGTCTGCTAAAGCCAAACAAATATTTTTTTGTAAAATTAGACAAGCACACACACACAGACTTTTTGCACGTTTCGCAATTGAGTTGAGAGAAAGCAGTTAGAGAAATATTGAAAATCGTTTCAAATTCGAATCACGTTTTGCGCGAAGTAAGACAAAAATAGAGTTCAAAAACAAAATGAATATTAAAAGAAAACTGTTTAAAAAAATTGCACAGAATTTTAGATCTCAAAAGTCAAATTATACTAAAACTTACATAAATGCGCATTTAAATGTATTTTATATTAAAAAAGTTTTATATGAAAATTAGTAGTAACCAACAACATTTTAGATTTTTGTTTTTTGATAATTTTTGATCATTTGCATCATCTCTTAAAATCTCATATCTCTGGGAAGTACCGTTAAGAAATAAGAGTAAAAGCAATTTCAAACGAAACCCTAGACTTCAAGCTAAAATATTTAAAAAAAACCTTCTCCTGTAAAATTTTAATTTTGTTGGTTACATCATTTTTATAAAAATTTTTGTAAAACTAAAACAGTAGCGATCCTTAACAAAAACCTTTAAAGTTTTTAAGAAGTATGTTTTAATATTTCCATTAAATAGTCGAAAAGTATCTTTTAAAGAGGAACATCTAATTCTATCTCTTAAGATATGTAGCTTATTTACGATAGTGGTACTTTTAATAAAACGTACATTTACACTTTTAATTATATTAAAATGAATTAAACTCCCCTCGTAAAGTCAAAGTCAAAAATACCACTTCTTCATTCCTTTGAAATGTATTTTTTATTTGCCTACGCCCATTTAGTTAAACATAAAAAAATTGTTAACTACTTTTAAGACCACACAAAAACAAATCGTTAAATGTTAAACTGAAAATGCAAAAACCGCTAAAAAAAATGGGGAAACTATTAGTTCACCTAATACACGTCGTGTGTACATTAAAACTGAACATGTTCATGGTTAAAATATAAAAATGTTATTCATTCAATTTTCTTGTTTGATAGCAAAGATGTTGGTAGTGGATTTTGGTCGTCATTCCAAGTATTGAGTGCACATGTTAGGCATGTGTGTATATTCATACCTTAAATCTAGATTATACATACTAATGAATATTTAATATTATTATTTTTTTTCTTTTGCAGTTAAAAGCAAGCAAACAAACGGAACAAGAGAATGAAAAAAGACACATATTGGAAAAGGAACAAAAAAAAAAAAAACTCTTCTTAGTTTTGAACCGCATCATGTTGCTTTATCTCGTTTTTGTACCACCCCACCACTAGTGGTAAATGAGGGTAAACTAAGTTTGCCATTCCGTATGAAACCTTTTTAATATTCATCTTAGATCCCACAATATATTTATATATACATATATTCTGGATCCTTGAGTAGTTCTACGTAATCGCGCTCAGTTTTGTACGACTGATACCCGTAATTCCTACAAAAAGAAAGCAGGTCGTGTTCCTACCAAATAGTTATCTTTACTTATTTCAAACTTTATTTTGCCTACGTGTTTTACCTTAAATTTTCCTTTAAAATATGGCAGCTTTTAAATTTCCATAAATTTCTATGCACAGCAGGATTTCTTTTTGTAGAAATTACGGGCATCAAAACAAAAGAACAATATTGGTGCCAAATTTGTTCTAGTTCTCCTAAACAAATCTTACATAAATTGATGACGAAATGCACCGATTCCCATAAAAATTTGCTCAAATTCGTTCCAAAAAAATCATACTACTTAATTTTGAAAAGATTGGTCCATAAATTACTATAGGCGCCATATTAGGCCCACTCTCTGAGAACACTTTAGTACGCCTAAAACCGTAACGAATAAGGGTAATATGGTTGTGGCTTCTTGATGGAGGACTATTTTTACCATAATATGGTTATCGTTGACAATAATATGGTTAAATTAAACATAATATGGTAAAAATTTCTTTAAACATAGTATTGTTGGAGGTGACCATATTTAAACATGTTTTTTCTCTGGGTGTATCGACTAAAGAACACAACAAATAAAATACAATGTTGTGTTTTTGGTGTTGTTACTTGTTGTAGTATCGGCACCACCGTTTACATGAATTCGCCTTGACTGCAGTTTTTAAACGTTGATCTCTACTACTACTCTAAAGAATTTCTTGATGATCGGTCCATTATTTTCCACAATATAAAACCTCCTACTTTAAATTCAAGTTAATAAGCCTAAAACCAATTGCCCACAAAGGTTTGCAATGATCAGCCTATGATTGAATAAATAAAGCTCACGACTCTAATTTTTTACTCTGGGTGGAGGGTATCAAAAATTCGGCACAGCCAAATATAGCACTTTTACTTGTTTTCCTTTCGTTTTTGATTTCTTTTTGTATGAATGTACGGATAGCGTTTTTTTGTTTAGAGGGCGCTATTAAGCAATTGGGAGACATTGAAGTTACTTGCCTTGTAAGAGACTCCTTTGACCTACACTTAGGGTCCTATTTGGTACCTTGATTGGGCAATTTAAGTCTGTTGAATTTAAGTACAAAATTACGTCGTCAATTCAGCACTTAAAATGATTTTGGTTTGGAAATCTCTTTAATAATAACTTGTATGGGTAAATAGCGTCTGTCATTTATTTGCACTTACTCAGTGTCATTAGTATAAACTAAAGAAATTTTTTTTTGTTTCAAAAATGTCGAATTTTGTGCAACCAAAGCACATTTTTTGTCAAGTTTTACTTTAACTCATAAGTTTGAACATACCTATTGCTTACCGAAGCTTATTTTTAATATTTTAATGTGCGATAGACAGTTTGCGCGGTTCAAAGTTGTGACACGGAAGCTAGAGATCGCTAGTATCAGATACAAAATTTCGAAGTTGATGAATTGAAGCCATAACTCATGAACTTTGTTGTCAAACTCAAATTGAACTTGCAAAATCATTAAGAGTCACTTTAAAACTTATTTGTTTACGCAGTAGCGGGATTCTTCTTAAAGCTAGAAAATTGGGTTACAGACGATTTGAAGTAGAGAAACGCAAAATTTCAAAATTTTTCCCATCAAAGTTAGTTTCTATGCGCATTTCACTGGTTGCTTAGACCAGATCATAAGGAAACCTTTTCCCAAATAAAACTGTAAAGTGAATAAGAATTATAAACACTCAAAGTTTTACTTGTTACAATATCAAAGCTTATGGTGTTTTCTTATCTAAAAAATAATAATGCAATTGTGTAATATATTTATCAGGTTACACGCACCCTTACAAAGTAATACATATTTCTAAGTAACAATGGAACAAAATAATAGCTACGTTTTACACTCAACACTCATATGTATTAAGCGTGTTAAATATTAAATGCAAAGATTGTACTAACAAGCGCTATTCACCACGGTTGTAGCAATTTTTAACACTAAATTTTCTTTGAACTACAATAAGCGTTAACAGCACTGATTTTGAATAATTAAAGTCAGCTGTTGTTAAAAATTTTGCGCAAAAAAAAAAATAATTATTAAATAAAAGTAAAACGAACGAAAAACAAAAAGTTTTTATATCCATCACAATATAACCAAAAATCACAACACAACACAAATTGTACGCAAACACAAGAGAAAAATTAATACAAAAATACTTGCTTGCATAAAAAAGTACTTAACGCAGATGCAAAAAATGGTATTGTTTCACGTTCAATTATAACTCGGGTTAAGAAATAGAACAAATTTGCCATTTATTTTTGCAACGGATTTGGAAAGGAAAACGACAACTTCTCACATTTTTGCATATTTTTTTTAGAATAGAACAGAAACCCGAGCGAATGGTAGCAGACATGGAAGATTATTGTCAGAAAAGCAAACACAATTAAACAAAATAAAATCTACAAAATACATCTATGCTGTTAATCGCTCTACACGTATAGAAAACAAGCCAAACATGATCAAAATCTGTCCACAACTTTTGAGTTTATCGTTTCTGGGATCTTCGGAAAACCCATTTCAACAGATACGGACGCACAAAGTTTAATCAACTTCGCTTCTCGTAAAGACCCACGTTAAATATACTTTATAGGTTCTATCTAATTTAATTAATATATACGCTTTTAAACTTTGGTACTTTCAAACAAGGCATTTGCAATTTGCTATCATGTGATTGGATGTCCTTAAGTTTGTTAGAGACGTCCAAAATTAGCGCTTTAAATGTAAAATGACCGAATACTAATTTTTGCGTAGAAAGTTGTCGGTTGAGGGGGATTACACTATTTAAACTCTTTACAGATTTAGGCGAAGAGGTAAAAAAAAATTTAAAAGTTTCTGTACGGATCATATTTGTTGTGGGGTTTTATAAAGTCGGATTCGACCTGCTCCATTTACATACTTTCTTGTTTTTATTTCGCCACATTATATTTAGTTTTGTAGGTAGGTTTATATTTTAAGTACAGTTAAACCAGTTTATTTTAGATGTTATCACTTTGAAAGAATGTGTTGTGCGACATTGTACGGCTCCGCAAATATGTGCCAATTTAAACGAGGGTTGTCATTACATTATTATAACAACTATAAGAAATATGTAGGTAGTTCGCACTGGCTACAAATAAACTTTTTTTTTTTACAAAATTCATGCATAATCAAAAGCTTATATCATTAAGCAGTGTTTTTCATCTTCCCAAATTTTCCACACAGCCATCGTATAACATGCTTTATATATGTTAATCTGTATGTGTTCCCAGAAAAAGTGTGTTGTTAGAAAATTTTTCTAAATAAACTACTAAACTACTTTTGTCTTACGTACCAACTACCAAAAACCCCATCATTAAGTGACTTTGTATATGAAAATATGTTGCCGTGCACGAGGTGTTCGATCCTGCTGTCGCTCCGATTACATTATGATGTTATGTATATTGTGATGATGATGATGCGGTTGCTGATGATGGTGGTACATGCAGCACGTGTATTCGTTCATACAGTTTCTTTTTGTTTTTTCTATCTGTGCATAGAGTAAAAGTGTTTCATTCATTTGTATGCATAAAAGAAAATTTTTATAGCAAATCGCTTTCGGTTTCAGTTGATTTCACGTTCGCCGCAGATTTCAATTAAATGAAAACTCTTTGGTAAAACTTTGCTATATCAACAAAAACAACAACAACTGCAACCACAGACAAACATACAATTTTATATAGTTGTAGGAGTATATAAAGTTCTAAAAGTATGTGAGTTGTAAGTGTGTATGGATTTGAGTTTTATCTATTTATTTATGTACAAGGATAATATGAAACATCTAAGAAATATTACATACTAGATCAACATAATGATTGTGAAAGTTTTATTAAATACACACACAAACACACACATACAACTTACAAGGCGGAAGACGAAACGTAAAAAACACACTTTATTAAAAATAAAAAAAAAAACAAAAAAAAAGAAGAACGATATAAAGGAAATGCAAGTACAAACTTAAAGAAAACCAGGATAAATATGTTTTTCCACAATATTAGCGTCTTCTTTAACATTCCAGTTAATTAAATTATAGCTTTTTATGTTTTCACATTATAATTACAAATTATTTTGCATAAAGGTACTTTTTAGTTAAAAAGTACTGCTTTAAAAGGGATTTATGTTTAATTAAAGGGTGGCGGATAAGTAACGGTACGATTTATTGAATAAATAAATTTTATCTTTGTGATGTTATTATTTAACGTTGGCATTTCTAAAATTTTTGATTATAGCTTGGAAATATGTTCCCTTCATGTTTCGAAGATAATATCTTTCAAATGGTGTACATTGTTTCCTTGAACCTGACGTGCTCTTTCCAGAGCATATCACTTAACTTGACTTACAATTTCAAGTTCTAGCGGCCTTACATCTTCTCGAATATAAGGTTTAAGCTGTTGGATAGTTCTTATTGGCACACATCTTACCCTTTAGGTTACCCCAGAGAAACAAGCCGGGAGCCGTTAAATCGAGCAAACGCGATAGACTGTTACAATCAGAATAATGCAATGTTATTCGATCGCCAAAAAGGAGAAGAGACACTGCAGCACTCACCTAATCAGAAGAGCTCTAAACACATATGTGAATGGGAACGGTGATTAGTAGGATTTTCGTCAGGCATTTGTAGGACGTACACTAAGGAATTACTGCCTGTTAAAAAAAAAAAAAAAAAAATTCGGTTGGGAATTTATATTAAAACAACAATAAAAAAAACCTCAAATTTGTTTTTGTATTCAATGTAAATTTCAAAACGAAAATTTTTATTTTAGTTTGAAAACTTGCAGTTAGAATAAGATTTGATTAATTTTTCGTCAGGTCATTATTGTTTTGGCGCATATCATGGTCATTTCATCATAACGTGTTGTTAGCTCATATAAAAATAAGAAGATTCAAAAAATATATTATGAAAAAAAACCATTTCGGGCAACAGAGCCATAGTTGGTCGATTTGTGTGGGCTGTGGCTCCACTTTCATTGTTCACTACGTCGGGCCTTAAACAATTTGCAATCATTGCGCGATATTGAATGGCATTCACAACAACTGACTCGTAGTTTATGGTCTAATGATCTTTTTTGAAATAATTTCACAACTAAGTGGGTGCATTTGATGTTCAAAAAATTTTCTTGGATTTTGCGTGCCCGTATTCTGAAATTGAGATTGAAATAAGCCTCATATTTCATTATTAGTTTGTAAATAAACTCTATATTTTGCTGGCTTAAACTAATGAACCAATTAAATTTTATATGGAAAAAGGTGTATATTTTGTTACTACATCATTTTGATGTTGTTGTCGAAAACATTGAACCAGTCGGTACATGAAAGAAATTTCGTTATGATCTGTGTGCCTTAATGATGGAATGCTGCACTCACAATATTATTACAATAACGGACTGTAGTTTATTTAAGAAGTATTCCGTTCAGTAATTTTTCAATAAATAAACATTTTAAATTCCAAGAAAATTTATTTTTAACAATTTCTAACAGTTATCTAAAAAACTAAGTGCATATTAATAATTTTTATTGTCAAAAATTCAACCGCGAATTCTGTAAAAACAAATGCATTTTTAGTCATTTTATATTTATTAACTATCAAAAAATTAACTGAATAATCCGTAAAAAACAAAGGAATATTCAGTTATTTTATGTTATTTAACAACAAAAAAATAAATCAATACTTATCTTTAAAAAACGGTGTGCTTGTGTTGTGTAACAAGTTCCCATTATCAGCTCTGTTGTTGAGAAAAAGAAAATAACTGAATTTAATAAAATAATTGAATATTCCTTTGTTTTTACGGAATATTCAGTTAATTTTTTGATAGTTAATTTATATAAAACAACTGAAAATTTATTTGTTTTTACGGAACATGGGGTTGAATTTTTGACGGTAAAAATTAAAAGAATTTTTCGTTAAAAATAAATGAAAAATAAGTAAACCGGGTTTTAACTAAATTTTCATTTATTTTATTTTACAAATTCAGTTAATTTTACGTACAGAATATTATGAGTGTGACATCCAAAATAAAATTGAACAACCTTGGTTCTTCTTTATTCTGTGTTGCGTCTCTCCAGCATTTCAAAGTTTTTTAAAGTTAATTATGAAAGAAAAACAAAAAAAGTTTATTCACTTATTGAATCATAAAGTTTCTTATGCAACACCCTGTAAATGTGGCATTTTAAAAGGTACTTTTATAAAAGGTGCTTTTTTAAAAAGGATTTTTTTAAAAGGTGCTTTTTTAAAAAGGAACTTTTTAAAAAGGTGCTTTTTTAAAAAGGAACTTTTTTAAATGTCCTTTTTTAAGGTACTTTTTTATAAGGTACTTTTTTAAAAAGGTACTTTTTTAAAAGTACTTTTTTTAAAAGCCCTTTTTTTAAAAGTTATTTTTTGAAAAAGGTTTTTTTTGTAAAAGGCCCTTTTGTTCACAGTACTTTTTTTAAAGTCATTTTTTCGAAATTACATCCTTTTAAAGCAATTTTTTTAAAATATACTTTCTTTAAATATATGTATTTTATGGATGAATTTTATAAACTATACTTTTTTAAAGTGTATTTTTTAACGTTTTTTTTAAAGTACTTTTTTAACAGCTTTTAAATACATTTTTTTAAAAGGTTTTTGTGCTACTTTTTCCATAAATTATTTTTTAAAGTTATTTTTTGAAGGCCCTGTTTTTAAAAAAGCATTAAGTTAACATTTTCTTTTTAAAACGTTTTTTAGGCACTTTTTCCACAGGTATATCTTTTAAACGTTGTTGTTTTTAGATATTCTTAAAATTTTTTTTAACGGTATGGTTATCTTTTCAAGGATAACACTTTTAAGTTTGTTTTTTAAAAAGTAGATAGTTTTTAATAAGTAAAAATTTATGAAAATCTGTTTTAACCTTTGCCTTACCAATTGCAACCCGGGTGACTACTTTTTATTTTATTTTTTATATGAATTTCTTAATTTTGATTCAGTTAAAAGGAAATTTTTACAAATTGTTAAATTCATTAAAATAATTGAAAAAAATGTTTGTGTGACAAAAACTGCAGTGCCACCCGAGTCAGTATTGGAAAACGATGTACATAGAAATTCTTGGTAAGGCGAAGGTTAAAAAAAGTTTGTTATATAGTACTATTTAGAAGTTTTTTGATGGTACCAAAATTACTTTTTTTAACTAATCTGGCAAATTGCTTTGTTTTGATTTTCTTGCGAAAGCAATAAAATTAAACAATTTCTTTTTAATTTTGTATTACGGAATCTAAAAAAGATAAACTCACTGTTTATTGTTAGAGTTTTGTCTAATCTTTGATATTGCTGCAAATAAGACTTGAGTGTTTGTAATTCTCATTCGCTTTACAGTTTAATTTGCATAATATCTTAGATTTTTAAAAATTTAATGCATTTATTTAGTGCATTTAATAAAAATAAAAATTGGAAATTTACCACATTTTAATTAAAAATTTTAGTAAAGGTATTTCCCTTTTGTTTTAGAAATAATCTTATTAAATAATAATGCCCAAGAAAATTAGTTTTGTGAGAATATGTTTTTTTCAAAAACTCTTCAAATGGAATAAATTTACATGCTATAAAAAACTTTTTTGTAACAGTTGTTTGGTAAAATATTTAAATACATTATGCTGACAATAGTTGTTCTCATATTGTGCATCGCACAACTGTTGCATGCAACAATTTCATCATTATTTAATCTTGTAGTTTGCCAAAAAAAAAATCCCAAGAATGACTAGAAAGTGGTCTGCCTCTATTTGGCCACTTTAACAAAAACAACAACAAAAACAGTTTGTATTTATTTTAACAATATAAATAAAAGTTAAGCAAATTTTATTTCCTCTTCTTCTCCTCCATTCTTCAAATCCACATATTGAGATTAGTTAAATAAATTGCGGTTTATTTGTTGTTTCCATCAACTGCCAGCCACATCATGATGACGTTGAACTTTTTTTCCATCCATCTCTCTGTGTATTTCTATGTAGTATTTTGTTTTGTGCCTCCTGGCTTCTGTTTGCGATTTCATTTGTCAACATTAAAGTTGCTTTTATATATTTAACATCAATTTGAATATTAGACGACAATAAAAAAAAAACGCCACAGGCTTAGTCAGCTGAATTGGGACTTGAGCAAATTTAATTTATAAGATAATTTCAGTTTGACACTTTTTGTATTTTATTTTTGCCATTTTATACTTTAAACAGGAAGTGTTTATTATGCAGAAATTTAAGTTGTATAAAGGAATTTTTAGAACAAGGACAGAGGAGAAATTTGTTGTGTCATTTTGGTAGAATTTTGGATTAAAAGGATTTCAAAAGTATTTTTTTTTACTAAAAGCTGTCAAATAGAACATTTTGGCAGCTACTTTTGCAAAAAAATAGCTTATTGTAAAATAGAGATACTTTTCCAAAAAAAAATATTGTTTTTTAAAAACGCACCATTTGGAAAGAAAAAATTCAATTTGTTTTAAATGTTTTTTGTAATACCTACAATTGAAAGAAAATTAATTTCTAGTGAATCTGGGCTTAGATTTTTTTGTGTTTTTTTTTAAGAATTTTTCACCATTTTAATTGTTTTATGGTGAAAAAAGTTCATTATAAATTCAAACTACAATAACATTAATTATGTTCTACATAAACAAAAAATTCTCAAACAAATACACTCGCATATACGCAACGCACACATACAGGCATTAAAATAAAAATTAATAGTTAGACTGCATAATAAAACAACGACAAAACAGTAAAAAAACAACAACAGCAACATAAAACTAAATACGCAATGTGATAAATTGTTCAAACTTTATGCTTTTTAAGGACTGATATAAAGAAAACTGATGCTTGCAGAAAAAGGTTAAATTTTTTTAAAAATTCTCTTAGGAAATTTAAAAAGATAAATGGTAATTTGTTTTAATATATTAAAATCAGCGAGGCACATTTCTTTGTTTGAATTTATGAGTGTTTGTATGTTTTAGTTGTTATTAAATGTTGCATTTAAAATTCAAGCGTGTGTTAAAACTTAAACACTCAAACAAGCGAACAATTTAACCAATTAATATACTTTCAACTATTTATCTTTATATGTACACGCAGAGAAAAACATGTTTAAATATGGTCACTTCCAACAAAACTTTTTCAAAGAAAATTTTACATAATATATTATGTTTAACAAAACCATATTATTGTCACTCACAGCCATATTATGGTTGAATTAGTCCTCCAACAAGAAGCCACAACCATATAATGGTTGCCTCTGAACATGTTATGATTAAATAATGACAATTATTTGTTTTAAAATTTACAATAGTATTTGCCTCTTTTCCAACAGCAACATGTTATGGTTAAAAACCAACCTGTTAATCATGTTTTAGTTATTTTTGACCATAACATGTTCGGAGGCAACCATAATATGGTTGCTGCTTCTTAATGGAGGACTAGTTCAACCATAATAGGGTTGTCGGTGACAATAATATTGTTAATTTAATCATAATATGTTTAAAATTTTCTTAAAAAGTAGTTTTGTTGGAGGTGACCATACGTATGTATATACAAAATGCTAATGTTTTTGTAAATAAAACTCAATCACACTTAACATAAACACATACATAAGTATTCATTGGTTTGTCCAAACATTCACATTCATTCGTGATTCTGTATGTATGTATGTGCGTTGTTAGTGTATTGGTATTTTGCATCAAGGATGTTTAGCCCATTTGTGTCTCTACCAATATTTCACTCAATTCGTGTGACATGATAAACATAAATAAACAACGCCATGTGAATTATTAATGTGGGTCAAAGTGTAAAATTCCAATTTAACTACGAGAACACAAATCGACATCAGACTAACAAACAAAATTTCAAAATATTCTCATCCCTTCTAATCACCGCAATTGGTCTTAGGGCCCTTCTGTCAGTCGTCCGAAAAAACAGCATAAACATTTAAACCCTTTTTCAGCATTTTAACCTTTTTTGTAACATTTGAACCTTGTGTTTAGATATGAAATAAGCTAATGAATGAACTGTAAATAAAAATTGAAACTTAAATCTTAAATGTTACATCATGTTACAGCACGCAGTAAACAATTATTTTTCTGTTGCTTTTCATATTCAAATCATAAAAAATTTGAAAAATGTAACAATAATGAAAAAAAGCGTAAAGGAAACATTTAAATGACTTTTTAACTCTGCGTATGCTGATGATGATGATAAAACATTCGTGTTTATTACGTGAAAAGGATGCAAAAATAAAAATAAGAGAAACATTTAGAGGGAAACGCAACAACAAGAAATAAATGTTTATAATCAAATATTCATCATACGCCCGGATGACCTTTAAAAAATTCATAAAATGGAAAGAGAGAGAGAGAAATAACATTTGTACTGTGGGTTGGAAACGGGCTATTGCAGGGAAATATCAAAAGAACCAATTTTTAACAAACCATTTTTAAGCTTATTAGGGTTAGTTTAACCATATTATTGTCACCGCCTACCTTATTATAGTTATATTCAGCGTTAGTTTTTGATACTTTTGGCATATTTTTAATTTTTACGAAAATCATATGCTGTGCATAAGTTTGCTTATTTCGGAGCAAGGCAGCCACTTTTAACAAAAGAATTGTTCTTGAATAAATCTATTGAAATTTTTACAAAAACTAAGAGAATTTTCATCGGGTTAAGTATTTCTTAAATAAACGGGCACTGAACAATTTTGGATATTTTGGATAAATCACTATCAAGATTTATTTAAAAATGCCAAAAGAAACTGAAAAAAAGACTCAAATGCTGATATAGTGAGATATTAAACAAGAACTTTAAAAGTGTATTGTTCCATAATAGAAGACGTGAAAGACAAACTTCAAAATAATAAGTATTAAATATTTATTGAAAAACTTAATACAATTTTTAATCAAAATGTTAATGCCCAACTATAACAAACAGGAACAAAATTGAACTTTTTTTGTGTTGATTAGAAGCTTGATGCATTTTTTTTACTAATTTTAGGTCGCTGATTTCAAATCTAATCTTCGTTTTTCTCCATCAGCTCGCATTTTTATGTTTCAGTTACTAAGCATATATTCGAAATAGTTGTTTATGTAAAATAAAAAATAAATAAAAATTTTGTACATTTAAAAATCATAAAAATTCCAAAACAGGAAAAATTATTACTTTCACGTAAAGTCACATAACCTATGAACAAAATGAGACATAAGTCATTAAAGTCGATGAACGCCTTTCGTTTTTATTCACAATTGCGTGAAGGTACCAAATTTTAAAGTAAAGAAATCGCGATTCTTATCAATTCAGTTTTCTCAGTAAATTGTGAACAAACCCAAAAGTTGTTCATCGATTGCAATGAAATGAAGCTGATTTGATTCAAAATATGTTTAACTTACTCTTTTTAAAAAATTGAATCTGGGAATTTATTTCTCATGTTGTAGTGCATATAAAATATTCCTGGAAAATATTGAAGGAATAAGACTATTAAAGTATAAAAGCTTTTGAGGATTGTAATTTTACTAAGAATACACATTCGAATAATATGAAATTTTGTTTAATCTTTTTAAGCTAAAACTGTGATTTTTGTCGCAATTTTATTTTTTATGAATTTTTAAAGAACACATTTAATTATTTTTTTTTAAATGTGTTCTTTTTTTCAAAACTTCAATGATATCTTTGAAACTATTGGGCGTAAGCTTAAATATTTTTTTTCTTGAGCTGAATATGGTGAACCGTTTTCAAGTTATTCCAATATATGCTGCGGAAGTGGGACTCCCAGTTTTATTTTATACCTTAAACCCAATTTACGATTTTCTTCTCCAAAAATCCCCAAAAAGCTATTTTATTGTCCCCAATAGCTATTTAAAGCTATTTTATTATCCCCCCACAGATCCTATTTAAAATTTAATTAAAATCATTCGTGTAAAATTATTAAAACTAATTTTATTTGTACTTTGAGTTCTACCTACACAGGCATGTTATTTAAAAAAAAACGCACAAAATTATGCAAAAATTATCGTTTCAAAAACTTCAGATAATAGAATTTTCTGGTTCATCAGCCAATGCAATTTTGTTAGAAGATGGAATAAATTTGCTACAGCAAACTGAATTATTTAAAAACTGTCTATTAAGAAGAGCTTCTTATAACTCATTATCCATTATGTTGCTTTCGATTCTATTTATTATAGAAAAGACTCGTAAAATAACAAGCGTTACATGTTGGTACAGAAAGCATACTTAAAACTATTTCAGTTAACTCTTTTGAAATGTTTTGAGCCAAGAGCGTCTTGGTTTGACAAATTCTTCGAATACAAAGACTTTAATAAGATTTCTGTATGACGTGCTAAGTTCCCAATTTTAAACCTCTGACAACCTACAATTAACAATGTAATGCTTTCTTTTGATTTAACTATAAAATAATAGTAAAAATAACTATTAAAATTTAAAATTTTTACTGTCCCGATTAGAGGCGATTTTTTCCCAACTTCGTCTGGTAACCCCATATATAAACAGAAGCCATATTTTTACAGGGCATTATCAACACTCTTGATTTATACGGGGCGTAAAGTGCAATGCCTTATGACATTTAAGGGTGACTTTTTTTAGAATAAAACACGCTACCCTTTTAGAGAGCAAAGCATTTTAAGAAACGAACACCAAATTGCATTTTTTAAAATAAAATATGACATTTTTTTGTAGAAAAGAAAACACCATTAGTGGTTCGATTTGGCAAGAGACCAACCTCTGGTTCATACTTTATCTTCTACATAAGTAAATTTAATTTTGTAAGTTCAATATAAAAAATATCAGAAAATATCAATGAAAAACATTACACTCAGGACATTGCATATTTAATTTTATTTTTCTATGTCTAATATTAACGAATATTAATCAAAGTACCAGATGCTGAACGAAAAATGACCAAAAACCACCCCTTATATGCCCTTATTTATTTTTCATCTTAAAGGTTTTCATTCACTCAGGAATCTGCACCTATTATGCTTCCAAGTTAAATATTATATCAAAATCATCACTGCAGCACGGAAAAGTAAAATAAAGAAATTTAATTTCCCATATTTATATAGTCGATTTATTAGAAAACCGGTTTCTTAAAAATGTCCAATAACCGAGCACCCTATTTTTTTTATTATTTGATAATTGAAAAAAAAAACAAATTTAGTATTTTGTTTTAATGTATGTGTAAGTAGCTAATTGGAACGCTTATTACTCCAAAAATGTTGAACAAATTTTAATAAAATATATATTGTGCACTTCTGTAAGTAAATACATTTCAAATAATGTATTTTTTCAAATCAAATCAACAACAAAATACAGAGGATGAAAGAGTTTTTTAACTGTTTTGCCTTGCCGATTAATATATATATATGTAGATTTAAAATTTTATTATTATTATTATTATCATTATATACTCCAAATGCATCAAATTTGCACCAATTCCGAGCCACAGTGTTTCATTAAATATTAAGTAAAACAGAAAAAAGAATCAGACGAGAAAACTTGCCTTAATTTTAATAAAGAAAAATCAACACAGCACAAAGATTTTTTATTTATTTACCGACATTTTCTTCCTTAACACATAAAAACATTTTATTTGTTCTTTCTTTTCTTAAGCCCAGAAATTATGTATATTATTGTACAAAACAAATTCTCAGCTTAAAAAATTACAAAAACCTGGTTACACTTGTTCGCCTGCCCTCTCTGGTCTGGACTGGCTGTTTCCTTTTTGTTGTACATGCCAAAGCAACTTAAAGGTAAAAACGCTAAAATTTGTGGTAGAAAAAACAAAAATAATTAATTTTCTGTTAAATTGAATTTTATGATGGATATTTTTCTTTGTTTTTTAATTTGTTGTCTTTCTTTGGCATTTATTTGACTTGTTACCTTTCTTTGTTTGGGTACCAAGACTTCAACGGACTTTATTTTGCATTTTCTGCCTGCTGTTCGTTTCTTCTCCATTTCTGTTTTTAGATTAACTTTTGCTGTTTCTTTTGATCATTACGGATTTCAGTTCCTGGTTTTTTTCACAAGAAATTTTTTAAGGCTTTCAGAAATACTAAGGAAGCCCTTGTAGTCCATAAAATGAACAGCAACGCCGGAATATAAAAAGAAAAGGTTTTTTGTTTCTTTTTTTTGGGTGGGCTGGATTTGGACATCAAAAGGAAAGTAAAAAAAAAACGCAAATAGTTTAATTAATTTTTTTTTCAAATATATAAAAAATGGGCCTTCTTTGTGGCTGGTATATGGCAGCAATTTTTTTTTGTGAATTAGCTTAGTCAGAGTTTTAATGAACGATTATATGAATTAAAAAAGGCATTAAAAATTCTTATGGAGGGGGAAAAATGAAAATAAATATTGTGTTAACTGACACACTGACATTTGCCGGGGAGATAATGTCAGTTGAAATATTTACCCTAATTTTAAAACGGACTTGTAATCCGAAAAAGTTGGATTATAACTTTAGCTTAAATGAATAGCAGGCTATCTTATCTAATTTAATCAAATATGTAGGCGGCAAAATACTTGTGCCGATTTCTTCTCTGAGAAAAATGTGTTACATTTTATACATGTAGCACTTTTTAATGTAACCTATAACAACTCCAAGTGTAACATGTTTTGCAACTCTTAATATACCCTTTTATAAGCCATTAGTGATTTTTAAAACTATTTGAGGGTTTTCTGCACACTATTTTGCTTTGGAAACAAACAACGGCATCGCAAATTACATGCAAAAAATTATAACGATAATAATAAACATAATAAAGAGGTATTTTAGAAACATAAAATTTAACATGGAGGATACTGTGTGATTAAGAATCTGCAAGGGGGATTTTTAATACTTTTTCTTTTTTAATCAGGTACTTTTTTAAAGAAAAATAAGATCAGGCATGAAATGCCCTGAGTCAATGAGCATCTTTAAGAGGGATATTTCTTTTGTTTTTATTTGGTACTATTTGAATTTTCGTTAATATTTGACCTAAAAACATACAATTAAAGATGCAAGGTCCTGAGTGAATGGGAATCTGTAATATTACAGTACAATTTTGGTACTCTTTTGTTTTTCAATTATTACTTTCTGGTTTTTTTATATATTATTGAACTTATAAAACTTAATTAAACATTCTCGGAATTGAGTGGAAAATAAATTATGCACAGGAGGTTGGTGCCTAGCCAAATAGATCCACTAAGGCCGGTTCTTTGAGATGTAGATTAAGCTTAAACTTCGTTCAACGAAGTCTGATAGTCGGATTTTTTCGGCGAAATGTAATTTTTTTTTTATTATTTTATTAAAGACCAACAATTTAAGCAAAACAATGCTGTTCCGTCAAAATGTTGTGTGCTGATTTGAAACACTTGGTGATGGCGGCACAAACAATTAAACCTAGTTTAACTAAGATCTCAAAAACCCAGCCTAAGACGGAAAAAACCAAAACCAAATAAATGTTCATTTATACTTATATAAATGTTTTATTCATATTTTTCATTATAGTCGAATTTCGACGACTGGGCAAACACTAGTAAAATTTAAATAACTTATCAAGTATGATAATAAATTTAAAAAAAATAATAAAATTGTTTATTTTTCAAAAAATAAGTTGTAAAAAACAAGAATAAATGTGAATTTTTGCTTTGTTGCTACTCCTCTAAAATGCACTGCGTTGATTGTGGCTCGAATATCGTGTGGCAGTAGAATCCAGAGGCGTACAGTAGGAATTATCCAACAACATACGGATTTTCAATGGAGTAAAATAATGATTAATCCATACTGTTGAAAGCTGCCGTACGTTTTCCCTGCTGCATTTTTTGTATGATCTGTCCACTAAAGTGTTGAATTAAAAAAGATATCCAAGCTCTTTTTAGAGGGCACGATCTCAAATTGTGAATCTCCCTAAACAATTCTTAGATACTGGCGGCTCATTTGTGCTCTGTAATCTGGAATGAATTTTGATTTTTTAGTGTTTAAACCCAGCCCATTTACAGCTGCCCATTCACTGACTGATTTGAATTTATTTTCGAGACGCAGTTTTATATTGTTGAAAGGTTACATCCAATGAACATTTGAATATCGTCAGTATACATTTAGATTTCGTACACTTTAGTTGAGTAGGAAGATCATTGGTCAACATGACATTTCTCCCTGCAAACAATTTTTTATTGGGCATTGCTAAAATATATTGATATAAACTTTAGTTTCCTATAAAGTGATTCGTCATGCACGGTGTCGAACGCCTTTGAGTGATCCAGAAGGACTAAAAAGCGATATTACCCTAATCAATAATACATCGGATCTTTTCGGAAACTTCAG
Source organism: Pollenia labialis (assembly GCA_949318255.1). NCBI lineage: Eukaryota > Metazoa > Arthropoda > Insecta > Diptera > Polleniidae > Pollenia > Pollenia labialis. Next base: position 8,178,205 of record OX439139.1, on the reverse strand, counting down.
AGAGTACTGTTATGCATCCACGTTTTGGCCTGAAGCCTGATTCATTAGTGGTTAACAGGTTTTTATTTCTGTACAAACGACCAAAAAAATGTTGAACGTATAACACACTCGTATGTAACATCTTTCTCAGAAAACAAATCGACATTAGTTATCTAAACTAATCTTTTTGCTGAGAAGTTGTATCGATCTGTTTGCATATTTTCTATTTTTGTTTTTATCAATAATTTATTTTTTTGACTTCTATGGTTTAAAAATATATTGTGGTTATTTTATAGAACTGTTTATACTTTTTTTTATCCAAATTTTTATATTTTAATCAGGCTAAAGTTAATTGAATTTAATTTTCGTTAAATAATTTTATATGAAGAAAAATTTATTGATATTTTTCATTCTTGGCGGTCGTGGTAATCGAACCCAGACTTTTACGGACAGGCTACCCTTACACGTTTGTCATTTACGGCTGCTGGCAGTCAATAGTCAAACATCAAGCTATCTTTTAACCTTTGGTTGCTTTTGAATAATTATCTACTTTAATTGATAAACATGTTCTTCCTTACTTCTGTTTTTTGTACTTTTTGTCAAGAATTCTTCTTAAAGTCCAAAGAAGATTTTCTGTTTTTCATGTTTTTGTCTTTCTTCTTTCTTGTTGACCTTTTTCAGCACAACTTGAAGAACAAATGTAAACATAGTGATCGTGCCTCAGTTTTGTTTTGACAATAATTAGTATTGTGGTTATTTTATTTAACTGTTTATGGTTTTTTTTTATCCAAATTTTGATATTTTAATCAGGCTAAAGTTCATTGAATTTTATTTTCATCAAATTATTTTTTATGAAGAAAGGAATTTGTACAACATGAAATGAATTAAAATTTATTGATATTTTTCATTCTTGGCTGACGCGGGAATCGTCAATGGCTGTAAGTGTTAAACGGCAAATTCCTCTGAAGAGATCGACTGGTTACAATCGAAATATGTAAAGGTAACCTGTCCGTAAAAGCCTGGGTTCGATTCCCGCGGCAGCCAAGAATGAAAAATATCAATAATTTTAATATTTTTTTTTATTTCTGTTAATAAAAGTAACATGAATTGGGGACGGAATGTACCGATTGTTATCGAAATTTGTACAACCTCGCTTTATGTGACTACAAATCATAATATTGAATTTCGTAAGGATCGGTCCACAATTTATCATAGTCACCATTTAAAGCGTACTCTCGAAAAATACTTTGGTAATTAAGGCCTGTCATAGTTTATTGAGACTAGAAATTAAGCTCTCGAATTTCAAAAGAATAAGCCCACAATTAACCATTGGACCCAAATAAAGCGTGCTTTTCAAAAACACTTTAATACGACGTAAACTGCAGTGATTAAAATACTGTGAGAGAGTATCAAAGTTTCGGCAATGCCAAATACATTTTTACTTGTTTTTAACGGCCTTGTAAGATGTTCGTATGTTAAAAGTGTCAAAAAGAATATCCACAAGTGGTTTCAGTTGTAAACTTTTATAAGAATATATTGAATTTCTACAGCACTTTTTTTTTTAATAAAGACAAGTGCTCAACAGAATATTTTTTTTTTTAATTTTTAATGCATTAAAAGAAAAAGTTGTCAAGCAAAAGACAGTTCGTTGAAAAAAAGCCAAGATTTCTTTACGAACTAATGAAACATAATTTTTTCTGTGAAAAAGTCGATGTAGCAGTAAATTTTTTTCTTATGAATTTCTTTTTATAAGGACGGAGTTTGTTGAAGTTGGTGGATATCGATTCATGATTTTATCTTCCCCTGTATAATTACCTAGGTAATAATGTAAGAGATAATTTAAGGATATTTTGTTTTTTGCCCAAAAACGGATTCAGAAATAATTGGAGGAGTTTGGGCCATTTTTGGATGAGCCCGTTCATCCAAATTAAAAAAGGCCGCCACTGCCTTTAATCTAACTACAATAAAACATTGCATACTTTCGAGAACAGATTTATTGCATTTGAACTTTTTTATAATTTAATTTAATTAATTATTTAAAAAAAAAAAAAAAAAAAATTACCTCTCACTGTGATTTTTTCTTCTCGTACAAAATTAATTTATTTTTAAATATACAAATATCACTTCTGCTTCCAACTAATTTTATTAAAATAAACCTTCTGTTGACTAGTTAAGTCACCTGGTAATTAGTTTTATACACAATTTAGATAATTTATGTAAAACTCAACGCACATTTACTACACATATTGGCGAATTTTATTTGTACTTAATTAATTACATACGATTAATTGATATTGTTATTTATTAAAATGAGAATGAATTAAGAAATTTATAGAAAAACAAAAACTACAAATTAAAACAATTTTAATTAGAATTCACCATGTGTTCAGAATGTTCAGCATGTTCAACGTTACAACTTACAAAACCAAAAATAATGTTAAAGTCTGTATGTGGGCGTTTATTTAAAATAAATGAATTTTAATTTAAGACGAGGGTAGTAGTTAAAATGATTCAAATGGTTTCTTTTAAAGAAACAAATTCCGAGATTTAAAAATTGCGAGGTTTATCTTAGAACGTGTGTCTTATCTGGTATTTTTTGCTTGACGGAAGAGGAATGATTTTGAATTTTGTAGTCGAAAAGTATATACAGCCATGTAGGTTACATAAAAATTCTTACACTACACTTTAAGTAATGCCCTTATCTCTGACCAGAGAGTCAACATGGAATATCTATTTTCTTCGATCCTATAATAGGCATAGGGCCTCGACAATATTTGTGCGGGAAAATTGCTCCTTCGACCACCTGGCTATTTCTCGCAAAAACACTCAATAGAAAATCAATCCACCCGTTCTTAAATCAAGCCAAAGCGGAGTGTCAATAGTATTGTAAGAACGAATTTCCTTAAAATACCAAGTAAAATGATTCGAAAACGGGATTGACATTGGGGCTTTATAGTCGTAAAAAAATTGTTCAAACTTCAACTCCAACCGCTGATCGGACTCCAATTCAGTCTCCGGCTCCTACTCTAACCTTGATTCAAAATGTATATGAGACTGGTGCTTATTTAACGTTAAAGTCTTTTTTTTTTAGTGCAGTACCTTTTAAATAGTTAGGTAGGTAGATAGATAGAAAGGCTGGTGTGAAGTCTCCTTCACACCTTCACCCAGAGTCCAATATGGTCCATTGTGACGCCTTATTTAGAGACACAAAGATGGAAAGTAGGTGCAATTAAGAGCGAAAAAATAAGACAGATTAAAAAGATAGATGGGAAAAGAAAGTTTCTGATCAAACCCGAGAGAAATCCTGCAATCAAATTCGGCCTACGTGCGGCCAGCACTCGTGTCTCCTCCCGCACAGCCAAGCCAACCCTCGAGTCCACAACCCGAGCCATCCCCTAATCCGCCCAGGAGTCTACTGCCCAGCCTGCTCCCCTGTAGCCTGGAACAGTGGGACAGAATGTGCGCAACGGTTACACGGATCCAAAGAAATTTAGAAAATTGTATTACTTGTTTTCCCGTTACACATGTTTCACTTTAGTTCTATTCCCCAGCAGAATTGCCCGATATGGTTTGGTTAGCTTGAATGGAAAGACGAAACGAGGACGGCTCACTTGGGTCCTTATAGCGGTACATTTTTGATACTCTGAACCAGTGACCGGAGTCAGCCAGTATACAGCCGATTTTCCCCAGGCATCACTGCATCCTCTAACCAACTCGACTTCCTGCAAAATATAGAGATCGACCTTAGTCTTACACTAGACACAGCGGCCAAACATGGCTATTCTGATCTCCCAAAATGACATTCTAATAACCCTGAGACCGGGACATTGGCAGAAAACTTGATACACTGTTTCCTCCTCCTCCTCATTATGACAACTTCTACAGATACCTTTCTAGATGTCTATAGATATCTATTGTAAATATAAAGAATTTTTCATAATTTTCACAAGTATTTATTACGTACTGGTTAAACTGTAGTGTATTTTACACCATCCATAGTTAACAGTTAATTCAAAAGCTTAATAAAACTACAAACGTTGCCATATTTTAAAAGAAAACATAAAGGAAAAAACACGTAGACAAAATTAACGTTGAAATTACCAAAACAGTTTTATCGGATAGGTAAAGATAACTGTTAGGCACGAACAAAAATTCGACAATTTTAACGCGTTGTTCTCAGTCTGGATTTTCTAATATAGTTAGTATGTTTATGGAAACTAAGGCTTTATTTCGTTAGGACATTTGTTATTTTCAACATTTTTAATAGGCTTGTTCCTGTATTTAATTTTAGATATATTCAAAATTGAGGCAAATACGTTTTACTTAAGATTTTTTATTATTAAGCAGTCTGCCAGCTATTCAGCTGTCGATCACAATGATGACTTAGGCCCTAATTTTGTAAAACACAACGCCACGACAAAGAATTACATTGAAAGCAAAAACAAATTCATAAATATTTTGTAATTTTGTTGTTGCCTCTAACAGAAATTCACATTGGTTTTTAAGATTTCATACGCCTCATTGCTTGTGGCGTTGAAAATTTTAAAACGGTAAATAAATTTCTGTACAAAGCAACAACAAAATTACAAAATATTTATGAATTTGTTTTTGCTTTCAATATAATACTTTTGCGTGCGTTGTGTTTTACAAAATAAGGGCCTTAATCGTTTACACTAAAGCTGCGATACTATAAAATTTTACGATTGAATGCGTTGCATTATTTTACATATGTTGTTGTTAATGTTGTTAAATTCTCTTCAATGTGTGTGCACAAGTACGTAATAAAACAGAGTAAAAGAGAAAACGCGGCGCCCTGATTTTTCCGATCGCATCACTAAAGGATACGTCTCGTACAAAAACGAATTTTAAATTTGATGGTTTAAGTGTATTAAACGTTTTCCAAAAATAGTTTAGGCTGAATGTTCCGATCTTCTAAGCATATGAAATGGCAAAGAAGTGTCCCCTCCTTTGATAAGCCTGATCAATGTAACCACATACTTTTCGTTTTGCTTGGCATCTTGCCCATTTTTTTAATCACAATGTATTTTTCAATTTCCTAGAAACTTTTAGGTCTGTCATGTACAGTTTGCAAAGGGGTTTAATAAATTCATAGTTGCAATTTTCATTGAACAGTGAGTTTTTCCAACAACATTTTGAAAGCATTAATGCATAACGCCCAAATAGAAACATATGCACAAAAACATTTATCTACTAAAATATGAGTTATAAAATGTATTAGTAACCAACATAATTAGATGCTTGAAAACAAATTAAGTGTCATACACACACACATACTCTCAACAACATGCCACTCTTGCAACAGCATTAGCAACATTTTGAATAATTTAATAGTCGTTGAGGGTGAAAATACATACTTATATTAACACCCACTTAAACACATGTACACAAATACATACATATGTACAGAAATATTTTCTCAAATGTACACGTTCCTGGAAATATAATATTTTCCAAAGATTTGCCTTCAACTAATATCTTGTTTAATTAGGAAATGAAGAAAAAGAAAGGAAAACATTTTAAACATATATTTCTCATTAAAATGCATTCTTTTGTACACGGTGGCCCAAATTAAGCCTGATGTACATAGTTTTAATTGGTGATCTTACGATAGCAATACTTGTACAATTTGATGTGTTTTATTATCCACTCTTAAAATTCTCTACAATGTTGTTTTGGAAATGCCCAATTGGTCGGAACGAAGATGAGTTGAGACAGATGGATAATTTTCAACATGCTGACGCACAGCTATCTGACATCTATAAAGACCTCTTCCAGAACGGTCGATCACTGAACCCCTGTTTGTGAGAGTTGATCTTGAATTTAAATATTGACGATATATTTGCGGCGTCATAACAGTTGATCGTTGACAGGCATATAAAAATTCGTTAATTTTAACGCGTTGTTCTCAGTCTGAATTTTCTAAAATTAAGTTTCAAACTGCAAAATGTAAAACCAAAAAATTATATTACAAATACCAAAGTTATACGTGTTTTTCATTGGCTTCCTTTTTGGGTCACCCTGTACACCCCGTATTCTAAACATTTGTGTGTGTGTTTTTTTTAGCTCATTATTTTACTATTCACATGATATTCTGTCACTATTTTTTCGTTTTAGTTGTTTTCGTCTTAACTTTTATTTTGGGGAGAATTCCTTGTACGAAATTTTAATATGCTCCCTAAAATTATGCTTTGAATATTATTTCCTTGGAAGCTATTTTTTAATTTTTTATAATTTTTGTTTTGGTTGCGTACTTGTTGACAAGGATGTCATAAAATTGCATTAAAAAAAGCGCAAAATTAATAAGACTAAAGAAAATTTGGAATTGTGTTGGGGTTCTTAATTGAAAAATGGGAATTTGGACTTAAATTAATTGAAAAAGCTAAAAAGAAGAACTACTTGTAGTTAAATAAATAAATTGAAGAGTTTGCAACATTTTCAAAAAAAAAAAAAGAAAACAAAAATTATTTGAGGTGGTTAATGCCAATTTTAATTTTTAAAGTCTATTTCTAAAGTTCGATTTATTTGGAGCCTTTGATAAATTATGGACCAATCTTTACTATCTATGAACTATGACAGACCAAATTTAACTGAAATATCATTAAACGTTGCGGTTGTGCGATTACTAAAGTGTTTTCCGAGAGTATATAAGACAGATGGGAAAATATGAACTAATCTTTAGGAAATTTGGCAGTGTGATTTCTTGTCCTTTGAAACTGCAATTGCATTCATAGAAAATAGCATCTATATAAGCATCTAACATCAGAATGTTATTACAAGAGGTATCAATAAGGCAAAACGTGACATCAATCCAATGACGAATGTCATCATAAAATTTTGTCGAATTTTATGTGTCATCTATGCTATGACTACAGTGACATCAATTCGATGCCACAGTTTGTGTATTATTAACATTATTTTCATCCAAATTTTGATATTTTAATTAGGCTTAAGTTCATCAAATTTAATTTACATGTTTAAAAATTAAAATACGATGCAAAAAATTCCCATATTCCATTTGTTTAAATTGTTTAGTTAAAAACATCAAATTTTCAAAGTAGAATGATCACAAAAACTATATCGGGAATATTGCTGGTGTCTTTTAATTGAGAGTTTTTCTGTAAACAAATTGCCGAATACAACAAAAGCTAAACAAACATGTGAAACGTGTAAGTAAATAATAATATTCTCTCTCTGACTTAAGTCAATCCCAATGACCTAATGAGTCTTTTCTCTGATGTTACACAGATGACATTTTTTATTAATCTGACTCCCATTCTTAATTTCTGTGATACCGATGAGTCATCCCTTTGATGACACTATTTTTGCGTTTGGCCCTGATGAAATTTTGGCCATAAGGCTAACATCACAATGATGAAAAGTGTCATTGCGTCAAAATCGAAGAAACTTTTCAAAATACACCAGCGTCTTGACGCTTTTTCTATCAGTGTGCATTCTTAATTACGATTTAAGATGTACCAAAGTGTTTTTCGAAAGTGGTCTTTATGTGGCAGCGTCGAAGTGAACAAAAGCCAGCAAGCTCATCGCTTAGAGAGTTTTCCACGGCTTGAAGTCGGTTGTAGGTTAAAGCCGCTAGTACTTTATACGCCGAATTTAGTTCTGTTATTCCCCTCCAGCTATTACATTCTTTTAAGTCGCTTTTTTGGTATTTGGACTATTGTACCTTTTGTCCAAGGCTTACAAACATTTTCAGTTTCCCATGCGTGTACCTTATGAGGGTGGTGGATTTCGGCAAAAGTTTCGGATTCTGCTGATAGTTGATTGGGAGGAATGTCGTCAGCGCCCGCAGATTAATTTCTTTTAAGGCTTGTTTTACTTCTTCTTCGTTTGGTCTTTGCGTTTACTTCTCAATACTTGTGAGTAGCCCCCATTGAGGTGGCGTATTGGTTGAGTGTAGTTTCTTTTTTTGTTTGTCAGTCGGTTGATGATCTGGTACAGCTCGCGGGTATTATTTGTGCCAGCTGCAGCCTCTGCCTATTAAGAATGAGTTTTTTGGTTCTTCTTTGCAGTCTTTTTTCCATTTGGGCGATTCTTTTATATTTGTGGTGGTCAGCACTGTTTCTTTTCATTTGCGTTTTGAGTTGGTTGCTATGTTCGATTAGGTCTTACGTTTCGTGAGTTATCAGTGGCTTTCTCGGCTCAGTTTGGGGTTTTTGAGCGATTGTCCTTGTGGTTCTACATGAGTGGTTTCATGATTGTACTTCATTATGCGATATACGATTCGTTTGTCGTCTATTATTTCGTTCCTTATTTCCGGATTACAAAGTTTTTCTAGGTTTTTTAATTGTTATTCTTTCACAACAATGGGCTTTTAACGGACAAATCTTCACGAAATTTAGCACTGTAACTTTTGTCTTACGAAACTATGACTATACCAAACTTTACTTCAATATCAGTATTCATTATGGTTTTAGGAATACAAATTTTTTTTCCGAGAGTGGACTTTATATGTGGCCTATGATAAATTGAATCGTTTATTTCAGAAACCCGTCAAGTGTGCCTATTTTTAATGAGACTTGACGGGTTTCTGAAATAAACGATTCAATTATGTAGCGAACTTCATAAAACTGCAATTTCCAATCATATAAAATTAGTTTGTTTATTTGGAAACAATTTGACACCAACATTTTTTTTCTACCGAGTTCTTCAAAAGTGTGCCTTATTTCAACAGACGGAGATGGCTAAATAGACTTAGAATTATTTAAACTTTATTTTAAAGAATTCGAAGTTTGAAAAAATTATTTTGGTCGATCTAAAAATATTCGTTACACAATTTTTAGGTATTTAAACCATTAACAAAAGTTGCCTTTAAGTTTATCACCACTTATTAGAATTAAACGTTGACACTTCAACATGTTAAGATACAAAATTAAAATTATTTTCATCAAATACTCTTATAACAAACATTTCTGCCTGTTGCCTTTCATTTCGTAACTACAAACAAAAAGTAATAAAAAATAAGCCAACAAGAGAATTAAAAAAATTGCATTTTTCTACTTTAGAATGAATGTACAAATAATTGTATCATTTTGATGGTAATTGATTTGGAATTTTCATTTAAAATTTTTTTCCATGTAGTCTAACTATCACATAAATACTTTTTTAATTGAATAACATGATAAGAAGCATCCGAGTTCACTGCAACCGAATGTTCGAACGAATACATCAAATATTTTACCTCAATGCAAGAATATTTAGTTTACGAATCGAGAATATTGTAGTCGTGTAGAACCATATTGGAAATTAATGAACATACAATAAAAAATAAATAAGAACAAACAAAAAGTAAAGTAAAAGTTAGCATCAAACAATTTTTTAAAGAATACAGTTTTAGAGGGAGAGAAGCAACTTTAATAAATACCCAGCAAATGTTTAAATTATATGATAATATTCGCCCGGAGCTATTAATGGCTGATGCAAATTAACTCTGCCAGAAATAGACAACTTTAGGGTCTCCGAATCGCTATCAGGTTCTCTCTCACGAATTTCAATAGCACTGGATCCCCAGATTAGAAACGAACGGGCTTACTCTCGCTCGCAAAGATCTTAACATCAACAATCCTGTTATTGTTGAACAATCGGTTGAACGAAGAAATCCTTTCGTGCTGACTTTGAGAGAGCATTCGCACTCTATTTCATGTTGTAATTTGGTGTACCTTGGTATGTAAGAAGTCCCAAGGAAGATAATCATCTTAATAAAATTATTTTGTTCTAACACAACCTGCAGGATTTTACGCGAAGGACAACTGCCGTGGGGCACTTATATTCAATATTTAAAGCAGAGCGTAGACGCTGGATATTTCTTTTTACGCAAAAACTAAAATTTTACAAAAAAGTACCTTTTTTACTTTTCTTCACCAAAAGTACATTTTACACAATCAGAATATTTTAACACAAATAATTTTTTTATTACACAAAACGTACTTTCTTACACAATAAGAACTTTTTTTTTACATAAAGAGTACCTTTTAAGTTAGGAAGTACATTATTTCTGGGGATAAAACTTGCTCTTTTACTGAACGCCGTGCAATAAAGCCATATGGCTTTATTTCCATGTAAGGAGTGAAATTTCCTATGGCTTTATTGCACGGCGCCCTTTTACTGCAACCTTCTTTTATTTCGTTGAATCGTTTAAAATACAATTTCGCACAAAAAGTACCTTTTTTACATAAAAATTCCTGTTTTTACACGAAAAGTTTCTTTCTACACAAAAAGTACTTTTTGCACAATTATAACCTTTTTACACAAAAACTATTTTTATCAAATGTAATTATTTACACAATTATAACTTTTCACCCAAAAAGTAACGTTTTACACAAAAAGTACCTTTTTACACAACAAGTGCCCTTATATGCAAAAAGTACCTTTTAACACAAAAAGTAACGTTTTACACAAAAAGTACCTTTTTGCACAATACGTACGTTTTAATACAAAAAGGTACCTTTTAACACAAAAAGTACCTTTTTACACAATACGTACGTTTTAATACAAAAAGGTACCTTATAACATAAAACTACGGATTTTTACAGAAAACGTGCATTTTTCATATCTTTTTGCTGACTGTTCTTTAACACTTTTGTTTGTGGGGAGAACAATTGCACTTTTACCATAGCCTTGTTTTATTTGTCGTTAAAGCTTACTTTTTCCTTAACATTACTTTAGTTCATATGTGCACTCAGTAGTGGTACATTTTATTTCCTTTAACCACGTACTCAACATGTACGTTCTGAGTTCACAACATTTACTGTAGAAAAAATTTCAACTTTTCTTCAGAGTTGTCATAAACCGTATGTACTCGTGTGTATCTCTTCCACAAATATTCGTTCAATGAGCAAATTGAAAGCTAAAATACGAGTAATTTCCCTCTTCTTTTCTCCATATACTAAAACACATTACTGCATATGTGTGTGTGTGTTTTTTTGATTATGTATGTAGTAAGTAAATGTTTGTATGTCGAATTTGCTGTAATGAAGAATAATATTTTTTTGCTTAAAACTTAAATTTTCAATGTAAAATGTAATGATACATGTTTTGGTTGAACAACTAGATACAAGAAAAGTATGGGTTCTTTCCATCTTTCGTAGTCGTTCAATTTATTTTCTTGTTGAATTTTATTTTGATGGTTTTTTCTTCCGTTTTTGTTGTTTTATTTGTATCTATTTATATCAAAACAATGATGCTTATAAGAGAGTAGACAAAAATTTAAAAAGTCTTTAAGGATTTTTTGCTTGAAACTAAAAGCGAAAATTCAAAAATAATCTTTCAAAGTTTAAATTATTTAGATTCTAAAGATTTGAAAGGAATTATTTTAATTATTTTAATATAAATAAATAAATTCCAGTAATTTTAACAGCTCTTGCAAGAATAGAGCAGAATTTTTATATGTGTAATGTGTCTTTTAATTTCCCTGTCCAATTTAATTTTCCCGTTTTGTTTTCTTTTTTCACTTTTTTTTTATAGACTTTAAATCTGCGGCTAGCTTTTTTGTTGCAGTTGCAACATTATAGATACATTTTTTAACTGTTTTAATTTTTTTGCCAGCAATTGCTGCAAGTTTTGCTTCTTTTTGTGGTGGCTGCAATTTTTATAAAAATCGTTTGTCTTTTTTCTTTTCTAACAACAATATCGTGATTTTTTTTGTATATCTTTGAAATGCCCTAATACTACAGAATTTTTTCCACTTTATCAAAAAAAAAAAAAAAATCCCTCAAACAAGCCAATGATGAAGGAGAATACAAAATAACAAGAAATTATATCATATTTAAGTGAATAATATAAAAAACAAAAAAGAAAAAAAAAAATTAAATTAAAAAATAAACAACAATAAGAAAATAGAGAATATTAAATTTTCTGTGCAACATGGAAAACTTGGCTAAGTTTATAACTTTCTTGCTAATTAGAATAGCAGCAGAGGAAGAAAGTTGATAAGAAAACCACAGGGGAAGGAAAAGTAAATATAATGAAAACAATCAACATTCTTTCGGCCAGACATTCTTTTGTAATAAAGTGGTCTGCTATTTGAACAAAGTGAGCAACAGGAAGAACACAATGGAAAAATTAAGGCCAACAAAAAAAATTTGGGTAACAATTTGAGCTTTTTTCCCGGGATCACAGTCACGGGATATTTTGAGAATTTAAGTTGTTTTAAATTAATATGTATTTATATGAATTTCCAAGGCATCCCGCAAAAAATTTCCAGGAGTTTTTGTTGAAGCGGCAACTTTCGGTTTCCCGGAAACTCTAAGATTCTTTCCCGACTTCCTAAAAGGCAAATGACCGAGGATAAAAAGCCATAGTTTCAATAAACAAGACATTTATTTATAAAAATGGAATATATAGTAAAAATAGTTAGATTGTTAAACAACTTGTTGGGGACAGATACCTTATTTCAGAAAGTATGTACTTTCTAAGAAAAGTTCTATTCATAAAAATAACTTTTTATATAGAATGGAGTTTTTTTTTTAAAAAGTCGTTTTGCTGAAAACAAGGCTGCTTGCTGAAAGGCATTTAAATGAAAAGGTACTTTTTTCTTTAGAAATGAGGTGATGTTATAAAAAAGTACTTTTAAGTCAAAAAGAGCACTCTTGATCTTAAAAGGAAAATTTTTAATAAAAAAGTTTTATATAATTAAAAAAGGTACTTTAAAGCAAAACAAAAAAAAATTCCTTTTACAATTTGTACTTTTATTTTTATTATTTTTTTTTTTTAAAGTTACTTTAGTGTAAAAATTTATATATTTATTGTCCCATACAATTTTTTTTTGCCATACATTTTTACGTACTTTTTACTAACGTTACTCTATGAAACGAAACAATTCTTATGAAAAATTTAATTTTTAAGGAAACGTAATTTCTATGAAAAAATAATTTTTTTAATAGTACTTTTTTGTAGGTATTGTTTTAAAATGTCTAACGTTTTTCCTCACAAAAAGGATTATATCAAATAGAAAGTGGGAATTATTTCTACTCCAAAATAACATGAAGATACAAGATATTCTGGTAGTGTATAGAGTTATTCCTAAGAATAAGTACATATACATATGTATATTAGGGTATTAATTTGATCGGGCTTTTGCTTTAAGCGGTCAATCGCTTGATTATTAAACCGAGGTTGTTTTGGCTAAATCGGTTAGTAATCGGTTAATTTTGTTATTGATCGGTTTACAGATTAATAACGTTTAGTTATAAATTAAGTAATTTCATTAAATAAAAATGAAAAAATTATTTATTATTTGGAGTTTATTAGTAAAAAACCCAAAACATGACAAACAAAACAATTCTTGAACTTAAACGAGTAAACAAAAAAGTAATTCATAAATATGTAGCACATATTTAATAATTTATACATATGTATTCTGTATGTATTAAAGAATAAACTGTTTGATAATTTTTCATCAGTTTAAAAAGATCTTACAAAATAATCTTTTAGATAAATAATTTGGTGTAAATGTTTACGATTTAAGCGATTCATTTCTTTAGTTTTGATAAAACTTTACTTGTTTTTCTTTCACTCATCGTAGATGCTGGCAAATTGGAAAGCATTCCATAATACAGATTATCTGATTTCTCAGTCCTTTTCCTGGATTTCTCTTAACATATAGAATCTTTCATAGTGCGATTAGAATCCAGTTTTAATTTTCTAAAATTTTCAACACTTCTTATTTCCTCGGTTAAGTCTGTTTTAAGATTGTTTGTGTTACAATCTTCAGTTTTTTCTGTTGCCAGTTCATCATCCAACCCATCCTGGCAGAGCTCAGCACCGAACATTTTGCAAAAAATTTATTTCCTAATTCCTTAGTTTCTGATTTTGTACTCTATTTAAAATATTTTTCTAAACACATACCTTTTGCATATGAGACGAAACAAATAATGAAAGACATAAAAGTTATGTTACAATACCAAAAAAATCAAAAATTTTGTTACAACGGTTAATCGGTTAATCGAATGAAATTAACCGGTTTAATCGTTAAACGAAAATAGCCATTTTTAGTGCCCGATTAACGCAGGCCTGAGCGTCTTCGCACTATGTCAGTGCCGAAAATACCGCCTTTGTTAGTAAAAATGTGGCAAATAATCCAAATTTGTCGATTCCTTGCTTCAGAGCGCCATTTTCATATTATAACCGACTTTTTTGGCCTGCAATTGAAGTTTATGAGGTGAACGATACGACGCCACGATCCACATTTGGCTTTATTGCATAGAAAATTTTGCAGAAGGCGTAATTTCACGCGGGAGACGTCAATTTGCCACAAAGCTTATTTGATTTGACGGCCTTAAAATTTTTTGGGGGCTACATCAAAGACCGTATCTGAGAGGATAATTCCCTAACTTTGAAGCATTTAAAACGCAACATCTATTAAGTTATTGCCGAGATGCGAAAAAGTGGTCAAAAATACCTAAAAAGGATCGACTGCTGCCACCAATGTAAAAGCGGTCAAACCATTATTATATGAAATAAAAGTTTCATCGAAATCATAAATAGCTTTATGTGTGTTTTATTTAACTTTTATTTTTAAACCGAAAAACCCTGTACGTGTTTTTCCAGCCAGCAGCCGGCGATGGCTGCGAGTGTTAAACTGCAAACCCGTCTGAAGAGTGGTTTGCCACTCACATATTTAAAATGTTATTTTTGCATGAAAATCGATATTCAGTTTTCTCAGTAAATTGTGAATAAAATCAAAAGTTGTGCACCGATTACAATGAAACAAACCTCATTTCATTCAAAATTATGTTGAGCTAAATGGTTTTAGACCAAAACTGCAATGTTTTTCGAGTTTTTATTTATAATGAATTTTTAAAGAACAAAAAATAGTTTTTTTCAAAATGTTCCTATTTTGTCTTCAAAAACACAACGATATCTACTTCAAGGCATATTTAAAAACAATGTAAGCACAGCTTAATGATAATATTGTTGCTGAGTTGCGGATTTTTTTTTAACTGAATATGACCAACCGTTTTCAAGTAATTCCAATATATGTAGTGAAAGTGCCTTAATTTTAGAAATAACGGTATATCTTGAAAACTAGAGCGGACAGAGAAAATTTGAGATTAGATTTTATACCAGCGACCTCAAATTAGTTAGTTCCAGACCGCACAAAAAAGTCCAAATTTGTTCCCTTGTGTAATCATTCAAAGCTAATTTCGATCTATTAAAGGTTAAATACAATTTTGTTTAAAGATTGATGTTTGACTATTGACTGCCAGCAGTCGTCGATGGCTGCGAGTGAAAAACGGCAAGCCCCTCTGGAAAGATCGAGTGGTTGCGATCGAAACATGTAAGGGTTACCTCTCCGTAAAACCCTGTGTTCGAGCCCAGCAGCAGTTAAGAATGAAAAATTATCAACAAATTTTAATTAATTTTCATGTTGTATAGTTCCTTCTTCATAAAAATAATTTAATAAAAATTAAATTTGATGAACTTTTGCCTAATTAAAATATCAAAATTTTGATTAAAAAATTTTATATTTAACAATATGTAGTCTTGATAAAAATAAAAGAATATTAAAATTTTCAAAATTCTAAAGAAATATTTATGATTTTTCTTAGAAAACAATTTTTCTCAAATTAACTTGAAACTAAACAAAGAGTTGTTGAACTTGAAACTAAACAAAGAGTTGTTGAATTGTACTGCATATACAGAATTTCTCTTAAAATAAAAACTTAAATATTTTGCTTAATGGGTTAAATGTTTTATGGAGTGTGGAAAACTGGTAAAATAAAATTAAGATTCAGAAACTTTTTCATGGGTTTTCTTTGAAACAAAAGTATAAATCTATACGAAACATTGCAAATTACTTTTTTTTTGAAGTGTCTTGTGCCCATGTGATTGGAAGCTTAAGTAAAAATCTATCGCCTGAAACATTCCATTGTGTTGGAATTAGTTTGCCAATTTTAATTTAAATACACACTAAAGTCAGTTAAATGAGTTTTAGGGCAAGTGGCATTTGTGGCATAAATATTTTATGTTGCACACATGTGCCTTTGTGTTTGCATGTGTGGCTGTGTGTTTGCGATAAAAGCGTGTGGTTGGATATTAAGTTTATAAATTTCACATAATGTTTATAATTGTATGTACATGCTGATTAGTTACAATTTTCCAATATAAAGTGCCATTTAAATGCTTTTTTTTTGTTGTATTTGTCTCTCATTATTTTATTGCGTTTTTTTCTTCTCTCTCTTGTTTGTAATTCTAATTCATTGTCCACTAGTCTCGTACAAATTGATAATGCTGTTTGTGTGTGGGTGTAACGTTTTATTGTTCAAAATACATTTAAATGTATCCCCGTACAAGTCCATCCGTCCATTAATTTATCATACAACACGTACTCATACATGTCACATCTTTAATGGCAGTCCTTCTCTCATTCGTTCATTCAGTTGTTCAGGTCAATCAATTCAATCATGCATGCCTGTATGACCACTGTCTGTGTTTAACTACTGCTGCGAGTATTTACAACTGCAGCATCGAGCAGCTGAGTGATGCTGCATCTGATGGTTGAATGTAAAATGCGTTTGACAATTCTAAAAAAAAAAATCTACAACAACATAAAAATGTTAAAATAAATAACACTTTTTGAATTTTACTCGTATGACAGTGTAGATATATTTAAATGACTAATGGATGTTGAATGTCTGTCATTTTTTTTGTCAGTTGTTGGTTGTTGCTCTTTTTTGAGTGCATTTGTTCTTGTGGGGATTTTTTTCTTAAATATTTCAGTGAATTTTATATCATGTAAAATGTTAAGGAGGGATTAAGTTTAAAATTAAAGTTGCAAACATTTTTTAATTAAAAACTGTTTCAAAACGTTCCTTTTATTTTAATTCAAATGATTTTATTAACAAAGTTTGACTTTCGTTTTTTTATATATTCGTAGAATTTTCGAAGCTAATTTTGAAATTCTTTTGGAAAATTTTTATGTTTAATATTTCATTGCAAAGTTTCGATAATAGAAAATATTATATTTGGGGAAAATTTTATTTGCAAATTTGATTGGTTCAATATTTTTTACAAAAACATTTGCGAGTTTTTTTTTAATTCGTTGCCAAATTTTGATTTTTTTTTGTAGACAGTATTTTATTTTAGTAGCAAAAAATCATACATGAAATTTTGTAGCAAGAAATTTTTTAGAACATTTTTTTCGCGAAATTTTAAGTTAGAGATTTTTTGTTGCAAAATTTGTAGATGCTTAAGTTTATTATAAAAAAAATTTATTTCATATATTATTTTAAAAGCTTGTACTTAACTTGCAATAGCGGAGTTCAATAATAAGCTTGCAAAATATCGTAGCGCTTTAATGAAACTGAAAGGTAACTCTGTGTATTTTGTTGTTGGATTAACAAATAAGCTACGATATTTGCACTTTTGCAAGACTAATGCAAAACTCCGCAATTGTATGTATGTTTGTTCGGGAGAAATTTTGTAACTTAATTTTGAAGCAAATATTTTCAAGTTATTGAGTTGAATTTTTGTATACACGTTCATTTGGATGAAAATTCCTTATTAACTATGTGACGTCATTATAAATCTAACATGGCGGCAACTCCAAGAAAGCAGACTAGTTATTTTTAATGCACTCCTACAATATGGGTATCAAATGAAAGCGCTTGCTACGAATAAATCGAAAAATAAACTGACGTCACTCTAAATTAAACATGGCGACCTAAGTTCTTAAAGCTTGCCTAGACTATGGGTATCAAATGAAAGGAATAACTGAGAATTCGAATCCGAGTTTTAAGGTAATTAAATGTAGAGACCCTTTTTAAAAAACAAGCTTTTATTTAAATGCGTTAAAAAAGAAAAAAAAATAAACTTTGACTTTTAAAACTGGAACTATCAACTATTTAAATTTTCAAACTTTTTTAAAACTTACAAACTGAGTAAGTATGAGTACTTTAATCTTAAACGTAAGTGAAATACGCATAGAAAATGCTTATCCGATCAACAATAAATTTCAGTTTCTCAATAGTATGAAATGGGAATTTAGCACATTTAAACGACATTTTACGTGTCGATTTTTTTCAAAAAGTGAAAAAATAAAACTTTTATATAAATAAATACTC
Organism: Pollenia labialis; assembly: GCA_949318255.1. NCBI lineage: Eukaryota > Metazoa > Arthropoda > Insecta > Diptera > Polleniidae > Pollenia > Pollenia labialis. The sequence continues at coordinate 8,160,128 of OX439139.1, read as the reverse complement.
TCTTTTTGATAAAGCAAGTACTTGTTAACAAAAATTTTTTTTGTTGTTTTTTATAACTAAAAATTTTTGTAAATGAATTCGCACTTGATGAACCAGAAGGTATTAACTAAAACATTTTCCTTTTCCGTTTTTGTAAAATATCCGCTGTAAAATATCGTACTTTTTAAAATTTTTTTGAATCCCAAGAAAAACCTTCATAGCTAATATGCATGTGGCAGTGTAAATAAAACTGAACTGGCAAAATAAAATAAAGTAATTTGTTTTTATTTTTTCTTTAACCAATTGTAGTCGGGACAGTAAGAAAAGATAAACTCACTGTTTATTATTTCTGTTGTTTTTGTTTATGCTTTAATATTGTTACAAGTAAAACTGGGGTTTTTAATTCTTATTCGCTTAGGTTTTCTAAAATCTTTGGATGAAGTTTCCTGACCAGTGAAATGCGCATAGTAAAAGTTTATCCCATCAACAATAAATTTCAGTTTATCAATAGTATTAAATGGCAATTTAGCACATTTAAAGAATCCTTGGTAAAGTCGTTTTGTTTAAGAGCGAACCCGTTAAAACAAAAATGAGATTGACCATTATTTGCGTGATTAAAGTTACAAAGTGCTCTGTTTAAATTTGTAAAACCATTTATTATTTTGTGCGAAAAATTTTACATGTATCAATGTTTCCTATTTCGTTAGTTTGCACAATTTACAGCCTGTTCATCGACTTCGAACGTTTTTATTCCTTCAAAGTATGCGACATTGTTTTGCGTAAGTAAAAAAAAACTACATATATTTTACTAAAATGTATTATTCTTAATAAAAAATTATATACACAGAAGAAATTACAAATTGCCTCTAATCACAAAATTTATACCAAATTCATAGAATCAAACAAGCCATTTTTTGATTTTGCACTTTTTACCAAAATGATCATATTGTTTAATAAAAACTGTAAAAATTCAATATTTTGAATATTTTCTTTTTTATTAAATGATGTTTTTAATTTTAATTAAAAACATGATTACAAAATTTTGCCGTTTCAAACAATGTGTTGATTGATTTTGACAATTTCCAACAACAATTTCACAAGTTTAAATTATTTTACTTTAAACGAACAATTTTTTTAATTTAAAATTTATTTCAAAACAACTAAAATGTTAATTAAATCAAAATTATATTTGAAATTATCTTTTAACAAAAAAATAAAAAAATTAATTGATTCAATTACCACATTAATTAAATTTATATACTTTTTAAATAATTTTTTTAATTAATAAAAAACTACTAATATTTTTTTCTGTGTAAAAAATAAAGTAAATAAGAATGAACAACTGTTAACGGTAGTGTTTTTTAAATTTTTAATTCTTTATTTAATATTTAGTTTTTACTTTTTTCTATTGCTTAAAATTCCACGAGAAATAAGTGCAGCTTACGTTATTTCGCAGTTGTAAAAAAATGTTGCAGAAACATTTCGGAGCTTTTTCACAAAATGAATTGTCCAATTTCCAACTTGTGTTGGTAGGTATAAATCCTTTCCCCAAAGTCACTTTAAGGCAAACAAATGTCATTTGGATCAAGATATCTAAATAATATTCGGCACAGTTTTAATATTAAACATTTTGTTCTGCCGGGTCTATTATTGCCCATGGGTCCCAAAAAGAGCACACTTTCAAAAAATTGTCCCTTAATATTGTGGGATAGGATTTGACCGGCTATACTTCCTTACTTGTTATATTATAAATTTTTGGTTAATAAGGTTAGTAAAAAAACTTTAAAAGCTTAAGAAAGCTAATAAATGAAGCTTTTGTGTTGCCATTATTATAACAATTTACTGCGGTTCGGTGTTTTTAAGAAAAAGAACGTGCACTTATTTATTTTTAATTTTTTTTAATATTTTGTTAGCAAAAAGTTTAAAAATCTAAGTTTATTAGTTAATTTTTTTTGTTAAAGTTTGTGTTTCTAAGTACTTCTGCTGTAATCTAAGTTTTTATGTTTTTCTATTGTCCCACAATTGTCGGTTGTTATTATTTTTTCATTTCTTTTTTATTATTGTATGTTGTTTTCGTGTCAAGAATCCAAAAAGCTTTTCAAAATTGTTTCAATGGCCACTTGTTTATTTTAAAATTCATAATTATGCTGGTTCACCCAAACTGCCTTTCGTTTACTCTGCTTTAAATACACTGTTGCTTTCGTTCTGCCCCTTTTCATAAGGCACAGTGTTACTCGCATGCTAAAATGCTTTCAGTAATGCAAGAGTTTTTCTGTTTGTGAAAAAAGTCATTAAAATTATTTAAATTTTTTCTATTTCTATTTTTGTTTTCACGTTTTTTTTACAAAAAAATCTTATATTAACAGATGCGTTACAGTTGAATTTTAATTGTTGATGTGGGTCATGGGGTCGTCTGAAAACTTTCCTCTAAATGTCTATTTAATGGCTCAAAAACGTTTTGTAGTTCTGTGAGCTGAGTTCAGAGAATTCAGTTTTTTTTTGTTTTTATATTTTAATAACATTTTATTAGAAAAAGTTTAGTAAATTTCTATTTTATTATTTTGTGTTAGAAAAAAGTTTTCTTTTTGGTTTGCAGACATTTTTGAATTGTGGGATTTAAATTAGAATACATTTGTTGTTATATTTTTTTTTTTTTTGCTTAAGAGACTCTTCAGAGAATAATATTGTTATTTTTTTAACACTTGGTTCTAAAAAGTTGGGGAAACAGTATATTTGTATTACAAAAAAAAGGGGGGAATAAACTAAAAATAGAGCATTAATGGAAAGTTTAGAAAAATTAAGTTGAATATTAAAAATATTTCGAATTATCAGGGAAAGTTTTTATGTATACAAAACCGAGAAAAACATAGAAACATTCCTAAGAAAATGCAAAAAAGCATCAAAATACATTTAAAAAATGTTTTGAATAACTGACTTAATCCGCCTCTGCAAATTTTCTTATTTTACTTATGGTTTTGCGGCCATTGTATTCCGACAATTGTTTACGCCATGTTTAGTTACAGAGCGCAATGTTTTAAATTAACATAAGCAACAACGCCAGCCAAAACAGAAACAACAAATTTAACATGTCAATGAGATCACGGTTATTTAAGACCCCTCTTCAAAAAACAAAAAAAAAAGAAATAACAAATTGTTGCCTGCTTAGGTTAATGCAATTCAAAACGTAAAATGGAAATGAAATGAAATATGAAATGGAAAAAAATATAAAGCAATTTAGGATGTATGTAGTGCAATGGAAATAACCTTTTTTTGTTTAACTAATTTACGAGCAACATTGTAACAATTCATACAGACTAATTATGCAGTTGTCTTCCTTACCTTTCTCGTGCCCCCTAAAAAACGTTGCATGTCGATTATCGTATGTAATTTTTGCTGAATCATGTGCATTAAGTTGAAAACTGGTATTTTAAACGTGTAATCATGGTTTGTTTTAAACATTAAAGTAGAGCATTTCATCTAAATAAAAAAGAAAATTAAAAGAGAAATGAAATTGTTGAAGGAGTGGCTGCTAAGTAGAGACATAAGTAGTTTAATTAGCTCATTTCTCCGAAAAAGGGCTTAAAGGGCGTAATTTTATTATAAAATTGTTTTGTTTTACGTAAGCCGTAAGGTCGAAAAAACATACATAATAATTGTTTTGTTATATTTTATCTTCACTTTAAGAAATCCCATTTTTTTATTTCCTAAATTTTCTCCTGTTATATTTGGCCCATTGTGCTACTGTTCTGGTTTATTTTTTAAAAGCTTTTTTTTTTTAAGATTTTGTTGTAATCTGTTTTAATTTTTTTATATGCATAATTTTTGTATTTATATTATTTATAAATTTCTAGACCACTGTGCGTATGATTGATATTAATTAATAATAAACATGAGTTTTTAACAATAACATTGTTATTTTTAACATAATTTAAATTGTTTTGAAAAGCTTACAAGCAATTTAAATAAGCGACAGCATTCATAGAAAAAATTTCATACTCAGGTTTGTGATTGAAAACGATTTTGAAGACAAAATAATTTTTATTCGATAATTTCGTATTTAGTATCTTCAAAAATTGATTCATAATAAATTTTTCTCTTTTTTGTTGTATTTATTTTTTATACACACATCACAATAGTGGAGCTGATGTGTGTAACACCTTAACATATTGGTCCTAGACCCTAGAGACTCGGGCTCACTTTGTGAGTCGATCTAACGATGTCCGTCCAGCTGGCTGCCCATGAAACCTTTTTATGAAATTTGAACATAGGTTCTAATTGGCACAAGGACCAAGCCTGTTGAAAATGGATCGAATAGGTCAATAATTTCATGTAGCCCCCATACAAGTTGTTTTCCGGAATAGGGTCTTTGCAAACACTATCAAACCAATTTTAATGAAATTTAAAACACAGATAGATCCATAACTATACGGACACATAAGCTATGCATATTTTAAAAATTGAACCACGAGGGGAGATATGGGGTTATATCTGCCTCTCAGAGATTTTAAAACGGATTTAAATAATATTTTAAACAAAGATAGATTCCTATTCATGTAGTCATTTACTCTCAAAAATTTGTTTTCAAATACTGTGGTGTAGTGTACAATATGGTCATGCTTTAATTTTAAATTATATATGTGAAATGAACTGTATTTTGAACAAAAAACTAAGACTATAATTCAAAATAGATTTTAAAATCGGTCGAAATTCATCACACCTGTTAAAAATTATCGTTTTGAAAACGATCCGTTTTCATCACATACCTGACTATTCTTATAGATCCTATTAACCCCGTTATGCTGGCCCACAGTATACTAATTAGGCTTAAACCTAGTTTTTTTATTATCTTGAGAAATATCCTTAAGCGAGGCCATATTTTCTTATCTTTGAAAAATAATTGTCAGCCAAAAGCTGTTGAAGATGAGCTCGTTATTGTTCAAGATCGTAAGGTTGATAATCAGTTATAAGTCTGCATAGGAAGTGGGTGGAATGTAGCTACTAGCTAGTGATCTTATTACGATCCTCTTGCGAAAATACGCAAATTTTTATACCTTTCACCACAACTAGTTGTATTTAATGTATACTTAGGTTATCATTCCGTGTGAAACTTTTCACACGTAAATATTCTGTGTGCTTGAGTAATTCTAAACTGACGGTAATGACAGGGCTTGAAAGTCGCAACACCCCTAGAAACTATCAGGACCGAAATTTTCACACACTATCTGGAGATCGCTATCGATAAATCGAGGAAACTAGATGGCTGCAGGGCTACCAAAGTAACGTGGCCCACATATGACATGGGTCGCTCTGAGCGACTTCTCAACTTCAGTCGCAGGGACACATAAAACTGGTATACGTACTTACTGTTCACTGCACGATCAGTAAGCACGCTATGAGACTCGGTCTCCCTTTTAATGAATGATGACGCAGCTGCAGGGAACCTGGAACTGAAGTATTTCGTCTGCAATGTGATTGCTCGGTGTTTCATTCAACACGACACGGATTATTTGGGAATAACCTTCTGCAAGGACACTCCGCGACATCGCTGGTGCAACTTGACAACTTTGGAATAACTCAACGCTGGCTTTATGAGTTGTGTGTTGTCAAAACGGAGTCACCGGCGACTCTTCTTGTAGCACGCTAGTTCTGTGCATGCTATCACGATAACCAAACAACCAATACTTATGAATCAAAATGTTGAACCACCGCATTTATATTTTTTTACACTCTCGGACAACACTTTATTGTGCGTAAAATCGTAGCGAATAATGCTTTTGTAACAAAAAGTATGTGTAGCAGTTTTATTTGACTAGAAATCACCCTGCCGGTATAAGCCCACTCACAGCCGAATATAGCGATCAAATTTGTTTTTCCTATAATCAAATTTATAAGATACAATTCCCTGTCAACCTAGAGGAGATTTCGTGATCTAACAGGATTAACTTGGGTATCTGACATTACAATCTTAACCAAAGGTTATCTTTATACCATGATAAAGAGTGGATACCAATAAAGTGGTTGAAATTCTACTAAACATATAAATATTTGGATCATGAAATTTATCCTCTTCCTTACAAGCTGAATTCTCTACTTAACTCATATAAATACCCACAACATTCCAAGAACCAAAAGAACGCATTATAATACAGCAAAAATCCGTCCTTGATCCGATAAGTTTTTTGTTTTTATTTCTCGAGATTTTATTAAAGTAAAGGATTGGGAGACATATATGTCTCCTAAATGATTAAAAGCGATCGACTAGTTAGATTACTTTGATTTCCATAAATTAGTAAGCAGAGTTTTTTACTTTAAAGTATCTCAATGAAATCGAATTAAGTAAACCCAAACAACTATCTCGGTCATAGGATTTACTACCTAAATTTAAATTGTTCATCAATCAAAAGTAAAAAATCTTTAAAGTTACTGTAAGTCTATTACATAGAGGATGTTTATTTGAAAATTTAGCATAAAGGAAAAACAAAATAATGGGAAAATTGTTCCCATCTAACTTTTACTATTTATCTTTTAAATTACAACCAACATTTACCACCAAATATTGTCAATGAAATAAAAGAAATATTTCCTTATTCCTCTCCACATTCTCGTTAATTCACATAAAAAATTCATTGTCATTTGAATTTTGTACTCGGCCTACAAAGAAAATAATTCATAAATCATACGCACCGTATGGCTTCAAGACGATAGTTCAACAATGCGTATGATTTATATTATTAAAAAGTTACTTTGGTGTTATATCCCCTACAGTTAAGAAAACATTTAATAAAATGACAAGCATTTTTCAGTAGATTATGGATGTCTTTAGAACTTTTATTTTGAAAAATATTTTATTGAGGCGTATGATTAATATTAATTGAAACATTTTTATTACGCAGTGGCAAATTGAAAACATGGAACGGCTTGATACATTCCTATTAACTCTTTTTAGAATAACTTTACTAAATACTTTACATAATTATGGCAGTATTCATTGCATTGTTATGTTTTAAAAAACTTAAAATAAGATGTTGCTCAATGAAAATGGCTTAATTTATTTTGCCATGGCTAAACAAAATGAAAAATGGTTTATATCAATATACCAAATGGCTAACCTGGACTTAAAAATGATTTTAGAAGAGAGTTCATTAGAGAAGTTTTTTAGGTTTCTAAACAAATTCTAACAAGAGAACTGAGATGATATACGTTGCACAGTGGGGATTTTTTTTTGAAAAAAAAAATGGAAATAACTCTAAATTTTTAAACGGTTAGTCCGATTGGATTAAAATACCAGGTGCCAATTAAGGACTTGTACTTGAAATTAGGATCGTTTTTAACTATCCCTTACCTTGGGACCCTATGGCGGCACATTTGTGCATACTTAATACCTTAAATCCAAAATTTTAACTTTTGTTTTTCTTTTCTGTATTTGTTAAACAATACACAATGTTTAATTTAACAAGTATGTAAATTGTGGTATTAACAATTCGTTAATATTGTAAAAAATCTTAAAAAATTATTTTGTGTAAAATGATAAAAATACAAAAAATATGCGTATATCCGGCTTGAAATCGCTTAAGTCAAATTTAAAAAATTGAAAAAATGCTGTTTATTCTGCGAATTTTTCTTCAAAAAACATTTTTGTTTAAGATTTTAAAATTTTGTATTATAAACGAAATTTTTCGTTAAATTCGGTTTATTTAAATATTTGATAAAATGGATTTTTTCACCCAGTTTTTTTAAAACTTTATTTGCTATCTTATCGCGACTTAAGATGTTTTGTCAAAATGCCACAGATATGATGATTGTTGCGATACTATATTAAACTATACGGAAAGTAAAGCAAGCTATCAGATGATTGCCAAAGAAATGTTGACGTGTCTTTTATAAATTCTAGTTTTTTTTTTGTACTGATAACAGAACCTCTAAATTTGTTGCGAAAACATATCGAGCCCTAACCGCGAAAATAACGTAAGCGACACCATTTTCAATTTTTGTATTTTTTTTTTTTTAAATGACTTTATGGGCAACACTTGCATCATCTTCTAAAATGTCGTGGTCACATAAGGTACCGATGCGTTCTTTAAGCAAGAACAATTTTATTTTAAGCGACAAATTCCATATACAAATAAAACAACTCTCTCCTGTATAATTTTAATTTTTGGAGGTTACGTTATTATTATTTGAGATGTTAGTTGAAATATTTTTTACTTAAAAATGGATAAAAACAACTTTTAAATGCATCTTCTTATTCAACTTAATTAGCAACAAAAAATTTTTGTTAATATGACAAACTCGTCGAAAATTTGTATTTAATTGAATTTAGCTAAACACCTTTTCAAGAGCTTAACAATTATATTTTATTTATGATAGATTTATATATTTTTGAAAATGTATAAACTTGTTATTTTAAACCGGAATTTCCCCAAGTAAAAAAAGCAGGTTGTTTTCTGTGTTAAAAAAAATTATGTAAAGTGCATACTGTATGGTAGTGCAGGGCCTGTGGAGTTCCTCTATGTATTCGAAAAAATAAAACATGTTTTTCAGATTTTCACCAAAAATAATTTAATGTCAACCGTCATGGTGGTTAGAAAACTTAAAAAATAATCAATATTTTTAAAATAAATGAACTTTAAATAATGCAAAAATGCGCCTGTTTTAGTTATTAAGTTGCATAACAAAGTTTGTTGTGTTTTAACAATTTTAATTAAAATGAATTAAAAATTATTATTAACCATAACATGTTCAAAAGCAACCATAATATGGTAAACATGCTTTTTCTCTGGGTGCACTTAGTAGTGCTTGTTTCTGGATTTTATTTAAATGGCAGAGCCTTCACAAGCTTTATCTCGGGGGTCCTTGGTATCATATACAATATAACAATAAATTTTAAACAATTTTAGCTTGAATACAAGTTCTAAACAAGTACCTTGAATTAAAATTCAATCGCTTACAAAACCCAGAACCATTTCCAATTTTTTTCCAACATCTCCCACAGTGCACAAGTTGTCTATACGTCCCACTGTGATATTATTTTATTATTGCAGTTTCAATATTTAAAAGTTTTATTTCTTTTCTCTATTAGGTAAATTGGCCTTGCAAGTTCTGCTTTAATATGATATGAATTCGGATTATCTACAGAACTTCAGATTTATATTGATTAATTGAAAAAAAAGTATTTCATTTTTAACTTGTTATTACTTTAAACAGATTTTATTAGCCAACAAATTAAGCTTTAATTAATATCAACAGTATGAAATGGGAATTTAGCACATTTAAACGAAACCTTGTTAATTAAAAATTTTTTGAATCCCAAGAAAAACTTTGATACGCCAGAAGTTGAATTAAAAAAATTTATGTCTAAAGAAACATTAAAATTTTAGAAACAATTTTATTGTTAAAACTTTAACAATTTTGTCTTGGGAATTTTTTCCCAATACCTAAATGTATAATTTTCCACTTAAATTTTAACGTTTTGCATTTAAAATCCAATTTTCATCTTTTCCAACGAAAAAACCGAGTATTGTTTGGTAACAAACAACTTTATTGATTTGAACATATTCTGGTATTATTTTCATATCTATTGTTATTATTTCCACTTTCGCAATTCCCATTTACAAAATTTAACTGTATTTGATATGAAAATACTTTTCATTTCCTAGAAAATTCCGTAATAATCAAATATGCGTATAAAAAGGGAGGAAAAAATGTTCATTCATATACTTATTTGTTGCAATAAACGATTATGTTGCTGTCTTTGTTGTAGCTGTTGCTTTTGTTACTGCTGCTGCTGCCACTGCTGCTGCTACTGTTCAATTGTCAATATTGTTCCATTTAAGCATAAAGTTTTTTTTAACATTTCATATGCTTAAGTTTATTTTGAGTTTTCTTTTTTGCTGCATTTTGCACAATTCAAATATTTACATTATTTTCGGGAAATTTCAACACTTATTTTTAAGAAAATTGTTAACAATTTTGTGTTATGTATGTAGTACAATATGGTTTTATGTTTATTTGATATTTTGCTTTTTTTTTCTAAAGATCTCTATTATTGTTGGTAAAATTGAACTCTTTTGTGAAATTTTAAAATCCAAATATTTACAATTGTTGTTTGTAAAATGTTTAGGAAAATGTCTAGATATGACAGTATTGTCGATAGGGGGTTATTTCTCGTTTTAATATTGTTGACGAAATTATTAAAAACTTGAATTCAATGAAGTGCATTTTAAGGAAATTAAAGTGGTTTGTGGTAAACTTTTCTTTTTGATATTATTTTTTGTTGTTGTTCTTAAGTAAACACATTTAAAAACACCTTTTGTATTTTAAAATATATTTTTCAATCCAATGTTAATAAAATATTTTTCTAAATATTAGTTTTAGTATCTACTACATATTTTGCCTTTGAAGCTGTGTTAATTATTCTTATACTAACGTTTTTACACTTATTTACTAAGTATATTGCGTATGATTAATATTAATTCGATATAATTTGACTTTTTTCCTTTAGCTTTTTTACTTATGGAGATATTTTAAAAATTTTGAAAATGTTTGATAGCTAACGAGTTAAGTTGCATATTATTTTTTAAGAAATTTTATTCTTAAAAGAATAACTCACTATTTCCGATGTGAAAAAAAATTTTTCTTCGTACAACTACCTTGAAAACAAAGTTTTTAGAAATTGGTTTTTATTTTAAATTTAATTGTTCGAAAGAAAGAATTATTTCGCACAGTGGAAATAGGCTAAAAGGCTTAGGTATTTACTTGAAGGCCATAATCACCACGATGTTTTTTTAAACTTAAAGTCTTCTTCTTCTTCAGCAGCAATTAGTATGAAATTGTTTTCGACGTTTATTATAAAACTATACATTATTTTAATCTTACCTTACAAAAATAAATATGTCAGTAAAATTTCACTAAAAATCAGAACAGAAAAGCTAAAAGTTCACTACGCGTTCACTAAAAATACACAATAAGTACCCTTAAAACACTACACATACGCCTAAACAAAATTAGCAAGTTATCTAAGTTGTGTTTGTCAGCTTATAATCGTTGTGTACCGTACTTTTGTGTGTACAAGTTCACAACCACAAAAAAGAATTAAGGTGTTATTTTTTAACAACATATAATACATGGAACACTGATTTATAGTTGTTGAGTTTCAGCTACATTAAAATTCAAGTTTAGTTCAACTAAACCAACGTTTAAACCATCAGTGATTAATAAGGCATAAGAAACGAATTAAAAAATTACAAAAATTAAAAACTTTAGTAATTTTTGAACAATTTTTGTACATTGTACATATAAAAAGACTTTTGTAAAAATTTGGCGTTTTTTTGTATCATGGTATTAGTACAAAAATTTTATTTATTTTTCTCATAATAAAATTTTGGTTTTTTTTTACACGCCTTCGTAATTTCTAGATATTTTTTCATAATTGTTATTTTCAAGCTAGATATCATATTCTTTTAGTTTTTAGCCTTAACTCATTGAAAATGTGTGTCCCGTGAAAGATTAAAGGGTTTTGCTTAGTGCGTATGATTAATATTCATATAAAGTATTTTGTAATTTTTCCCTTTAAACTTTAAATTTGTTATTTTATAAATGAGCCTTTTTTGAGAAAGCTCATGTTACAATATCATCTAATAAAACTATTTGTTAATCAAAAATACCTGCTCCTTAAATTAATTTAAAAAAAAAAAATGTTTACAAAAAATCATCCTTCTTTTATTTTTTTTTAATAATTCTCACAGCCCAAAACTTCTGCCTTAGGAAATTGTGCAATAAATTTGCATAAATTTTATGATGTATGATCTTGTCTACTTGTATCAATGTTGTTTGTACATGCATATTGCAAATTTTGATTTTTAATTTAATCTGTTTGTTAAAAAACATTTTCAGTTTGTGTATAATGTGTTCCTTTCCCTGATAAAATCCCTTTAGTTTGTTTTCCCTTATCTCTCTCTAAAGCTTGTACTGCTGTTGCTTCTGATTTTTCTAATATAATGCAACAGATTTCCTCGCATGGCACAACGTACATACGTATGAGAAGCAACAAAAGAAAAAAAAATTTCCGAAAAACTTCAAGTATTAAAGTCAGCAGCAACATGCAACACAACATGCCACAGTTAGAAAAAATAATAAATGTATTTATTTTATTGGGGGTCTTTTCCACATCTCTTGTTTTTACAATTTGCATAAAGATTTTCGCATTTTTTTTTGTATTTTGCATTGGAATTCTAAAACAAACATATTTACAAAGCCATTCATACATATAAAGATAAAAAATTAGGGACGCTCAAGAAAATATTAAAATAAACTGAAATTGATAAGAACTTAACTGTGTGCGATTTAAAACAAATGGCGCATTCTTAAACCATGTTTTGTGACTTTAGTAACATATACGACATTTTGGCAAGTGAACATCTGTCATTTTCTCGCTTTGTATTGAATGAAATAGTGTAAATAACAATTTAAGTAAAATTTGGTGCTAAAAAAGCATTATTTTCGGAAAGTTGGGCTCTACTTCTTAGAATCGAAAAACATGCAGCTAAAGTTAATTAATTGCTCTCCAAAGCCTTTCTTGTTTGGTTAATATTAACCCACCAAAGATCGTATGGGCAGTGAAGACAAAAATGGCTGGACGGTCATCCAAAAAATGTCAGACATGAAGAATTGGATGCCTTAGTCCTTAAAAATTGTTCTCTCAAACTCAAGCAGAACTTGTTAAATCATTGGGAATCACTTAAAAACAATATAAAAACATTTAACAGCAAAAGGGTTTATCCAAAAGCAAGAAAATTTTGTTGAAACACGATTTAAAATGTCCGAAATGCTGCTTCAGCGCCATCAATAAAAGATATTTTTTCATCGAGTCATTACTGGCGATACAAAAATTATTCAATACAACAACCCGAGATGCAACGAATCGTATGTGAAGCTCGATAAATCAGTCGAATCAATGCCAACCCAACAAAAAAATACCTTAAGCAGTATAAACAATTTTGTAAAAGAGACGTTTTTATAGAATGACTTACCAATACGCATTCCATTTACTTCGCTGGAAGCTGAAAAACGAAAGAGATCATCAACTTTCCCCTGAAGATGTGAACAAAAAAATTTTGCACAAATACAGTTAGGACTCACCAGCTAAATATATAAAAACAAATATATAAATATAAACAAAAGAAAGTGGCCAAAAATAAAGAAAAACTAATAAACTTTTTTAGTCTTCAGTACTAAGAAGACCTCTTAGCCCGAAATCCACTGGAAATATACATCCAGACTTGCAAGCATAATATTTCATCATGTACACACAGCGACATTTGCAGAAACTTTAAAAACTAGTTTATCGCTATTTTGAAAATATTAATTGGGTAGTTTATTCTTTACGACCTTAAAGTCCAGAACTTTCTTCGTCCAATTTCGATCTATTGAGATCATTATTTCTGATATACGGAAATATTCTATAAATCGAAATGAAGTTAATTTAAAATCGAAAAATTTTGAGAACGAGCCTGTAAAGAAAGTAAATAGAAATATTCCTTTTAATATACTTCATACTTTGAGTACCAATTACACTATAGAACATTTTTGGGATTATTGTCTGGGGGGTAAGAAATTCCAAGTCAGGGTGATGGTACAAGGTCAGTATAGTAAAACCCTCAAAGGGTTTGGCGTTCGTATGTGTCAGTTTTTTTTATGACATTTTAAATTTTTTCCTTATCTTGATGTTTTTTTGTTTAACATGACTCGAGAACCACTTGTCCGATTTTGCTAAAACAAACTCAAAAAAATTTAGAATTACAATTTCTTTAATCCGTTCATATAACGTTTTTCTTTATAATCAACAGTTTTGCCGGTAAAAATAAATTTGTGGAGAAAAAAAAATATTATAATTATTTCGCCCTCGAAAGTATGCTATTTCTTAAAAGTACATGAGAGCGTTTACATATGTGTTTGTTTTTCTAATATTAATCATACGTTCAAAATTACGATCATTTAGGATTTTTTTAGTTTTTATAAAAAATAAAATTTTAATTTTAGAATTAAATAAAAATTAAATGGAACATATACATCAAGGCCCATCTATCAGGTCTGCTTTCTTGTACAAAAACAAAAAACGATTCTTTTTAGTTGTCAAAAATTTACTACCACATATACAAAGCAAAGGCATTTATGCAAAAAAACGAAATTTGAAAATTATGTCGCTTACGTTATTTTCGCAGTAAGCGCTCGATATATATCGGTAGCTAAAATGTAAACGGCCCTCAATAAACAAAAATATAAAATCGCATAAACGCAAATGTTCAAAAAAACTTTTCGACCAAAATAGGCGATTTTTAAGCACAAAAACAAACGAAACTACCAACAAAAGCTATAATATGATAAACGCTTAAAGATCTTATTAACCGTTAACTAATTGTTTATTAATGAAAAATTTATAAATTAATTATTTGCATTAAATTTTTGCTTCCCCTATAATATTTTCGAAATGATGTATATCAAGGCCCATTGAAAAGGTATGCGCAAGAAGCCTGATGATCATTATTTATGTTATTTTTAGTCGTCAAAAGTTGTTTACATGTGCATGTATACGTTTGTTTACGTTTATGGTATGCCACACATACACGTTTTTTCCTTTTGCTTTGTATATGTGGTAGTTAATTTTTGACAACTAAAAAGAATCGTTTTTTGTTTTTGTACAAGAAAGCAGACCTGATAGATGGGCCTTGATGTATATGTTCCATTTAATTTATATTTAATTCTAAAATTAAAATTTTATTTTTTTATAAAAACTAAAAAAATCCTAAATGATCGTAATTTTGAACGTATGATTAATATTAGAAAAACAAACATATATGTATACGCTGTCTTGTACTTTTAAGAAAATAAATTAAACTAATTATTAGCATACTTTCGAGGGCGAAATAATTATAATATTTTTTTTCTCCACAAATTTATTCTTACCGGCAAAACTGTTGATTATAAAGAAAAACGTTATATGAACGGATTAAAGAAATTGTAATTCTAAATTTTTTTGAGTTTGTTTTAGCAAGATCGGGCAAGTGGTTCTCGAGTTATGTTAAACAAAAAAACATCAAGATAAGGAAAAAATTTAAAATGTCATAAAAAAAAACTGACACATACGAACGCCAAACCCTTTGAGGGTTTTACTATACTGACCTAGTACCATCACCCTGACTTGGAATTTCTCACCCCCCAGATTGGCTGTTGTACTGTGTTATCTTTACAAGAACAACTCTAAGAAACAGGAAAATCTCGTTTGATTTCAATTCTACTTCATACACTTTTCTCTGCTATTTAGAGCAGTATGTCTATCCGAAATTTACGTGATTTGTCCTTGGCCTCGAAAATTCAGCAATTCTGTTGGCTCTGAATCCATATACTCCCAGGAAGATAGAAAAAAGAATTTTCAGTTCAAAATTTGTAAATTTCATATTATTTGCAAATCAAGTAAATGAAAAGGGCCCCTAAAATTTCCAAATCATGTAATATTATTGATAATATCTGCAATTTATATAAAATTTTTTGCTTGAAACTTCTTTTCGTAATCCAACTAAAAAATCTTTTCCGCTCGAGCTTCCCTAATGTTTGAACATGCATTTAAATTCGTTCATTTTTATGCATATCCACATAAAATATCCTACACAAACTTACACATTTAAAAATACACAGAAACAACAACATTGATCTAGGAGTAGAGAGTATTTAGGTGGATACCGGAACAGAACCATTTCTGACATGTAAAACCCATGGAAATATAAATAGAAAATATTGTAAAAACTTCATATACAAAGATAAAGTTACTTGTATGTATGTTTGTTAACATTAGCGTGTTAGTATGTGTGTGTAATTTCATTTTCAGTTAAAGTAATAGGGAAATGCTAATATGTACATACGTAGAATGGTAAGAATTTTGTATTGCATACTTGTAGGAGAGAGAGTGTGGAAACCAGCGGATATGCCGAAAATTTAGTTCCCTTCACCAAATATAACAATATATCGAGAGCTAACTTTTTATGTGGGATATGTGCTAAATTATTAACTAAGATTTTGCAGCGCTCCAATTTGCGCTAAGTTTAGCTGTTCGATTTGGGAAGATACATATCTCATGAAATATGACATCACAAGTTTTAGTCATAAAACGAATGCGTATCAGATTTATTGATAGCATTATTATTCGCTAAAGTCTTAGGCACATGAAAGTGCAATACGAAAGTGGGCTATTTTAAAAACTCTTTGGAAATTTGCGGACCCATTATCATGAAAGTGTGCAGTACAATTTGTAGGCAAAGATAATAAATTTTTGCCGAATTTGATGATAAAAACTAAATTTTGTAATTGGTTTATCCCTGGTTTTTGGTGTATCCCGCTTAGATTTTAAGTTTTTTGACATGTTTAGTAGGCAGCAGCAATAAAAAAATTTGAAACCCCGTTTTCACAACTTACCAATAGGTTTAGGTAAGATTTTTTTGGCCATGTGAATAGTGTTCCATTATTGCAACTTCACTTTATTTGCAATAAAAAATTTAAGGGTACTATAAAGGCAATTAACGAATTGTTGTTTGTAAAAATTACAAACTTAACAATTCTTTTTTATATTTTTAAGAGTTACACACGCAAAGACAAACTAAATATACGACTCACACACCACTCGTTGTTGGTTGGAGGGCACACAAATTGTATTACGAAAAATCCTAAAAGGAGTCCATAATTTATGCGGCATTTATAAACAAACAAATGAAAAAAATATATATTTTAGCAGTTAGGGTTAAAAAAAGAGCAGAGTTTAGGCGTTCTTAAATAAGAATTTTTTTTTTTTGGATTTGTTTAAATTAATACAAATATTCGAATAAGTTTATTTGATTACGATATCTGAAATTATTAAAAAAAAATGAGAAAATTTGTTTATTAACGAGCAATAACCGATATTATTGTACAGTTGAACTTCCTTAAAATGAATCTGTATGGGTCCTTAAAATCAGTTCATTACACAAAAACTATATAATATTTTTAATTGTCGGTACTCCAGATTTTTGCCAATGTTCTCATTCAAATCTAAAACTCCAAGAACCGAAAAACAAATGTGCGTCTTAATAAAAACATTAATTCAATAAAATAGAAGGATGAAAAGAAAACAAAATACAAATTATCTTTTATTGCATGTGCTGGTGTTCGTAGGAATATCTTTGTTATCCCTTTTCTTTAATTTATACAATTTTCTTTGGGAAAATGGCCATTGTGCTTAAAGTTTTTAAAGCCAATACTCGAAATGAAAACTAAGAGCTTAAAGCGTATTTGCAAATGTTTTTATATCCATTAAATGGGATTTTGTATTAAGGAAATGTAAGGAAATGAAATTGTTTTTAAGGTTAATAGGTAATGGCTGAAATGCTTTTCTGAAATTAAATTACTTAATAGTTTTTTCCTTCATTGGAGAGTTTAAAGGATTTGGCCCAAATATTTGTGTTCTTTAGTTTAGATATATTTTTTGTAAAAGCAAAAATTATCATCGAACAAGCTGCAAGTATTTTGCAAAATAATTAACTTTAAAAAAAGAAATTATTTTTATAAATAATAGTTTTAACTTACTTTTTTAAAGCGGGGTTTTTTGGCAAACAAAAACTTTTTTCTAAATTTTTTTTATTTAATTATAAAATATGTAGTAATATGCAAGTGCAGATGTACTAAAATTTAAGAAAACAACTTATTCTGTAAAAATTAAAAACAAGTACTTGTTTGTAGAGCATTTCTAAGTACTCTTTTGCAAAATGTAGCTTTTGGTAGGGATGTTCTTTTTGTAAAAAATAACATCCCATCATTTATTGTAACTTTTGTATCTTGAAATGATTATTTTACGAAATTAGTCACTGGTACTGTTGTTAATAAGACGTTTAAAAAAAATAATAAAAATGTTGGTGTAAAGGGAATTTTTTTTTGTAAACTTTACTTTTTGGTAAAATGTACTTTATGTCAGTAAAATGGTAGTTCTTGTACATCTGGTAGACACAGACTTCTAAAAAAATTGTTATGTAAAGATATAATTATGCCCTTTACCAGGAGTGGTGAACGAGTGTTACTAAGTTTGTCATTCCGTGTGAAAGTTTTTAATATTTAACAAAGACCACATAAAGTTAATATATTTTCTGGGTCCTTGAGTAAGTCGATTTCGCCATGTCCGTCTGTTGAAAACAAGATCACTTTCGAACGACTTAACAAAATGGAAAACAACTCTTTATCTTTATCAGTTCGGAATTAATCTCGAGCAATAAACCCTCAATTTTGAAAATGAAATAAACTCCCAACGAAATGAAATAACACTCCAAACAGAAATGAAATAATACCTAAATTGATGGGGGCATATTTCATATGAAATAAGACAATTTTTCCTCTACGGTATAACAAACACTGGCCTCGCTAACTAAATATTCTCGGCATAGGCTGCCTTCGGCCGGGTGCAAGGATTTCCTCCTCTTTAGTAGAACAAATACCGGTTTCGCTAATTTAAGCTTTTCTGTATAGGTGGCTTTAGGCCTA
Source organism: Pollenia labialis (assembly GCA_949318255.1). Lineage (NCBI taxonomy): Eukaryota > Metazoa > Arthropoda > Insecta > Diptera > Polleniidae > Pollenia > Pollenia labialis. The sequence continues at coordinate 8,141,597 of OX439139.1, read as the reverse complement.
GCGCAAGCCCAAATTAAGTAGCCTACTTAGCGAAGACGGTGTTTGGTACAGAGAAGCTTTTGTTAATGACGGCGGTGTTTGTTATACCATAGAAGAAAAAGTCCTTGCGCCAAAAAACGTTTTCGTAATAAATTTAAAAATGAATTAATCCCCAAAAAATATATCGGGGCCTTATGTCATAATGAGTTTTTGGGAAATTATTTCATATGAAATAATCCCCCTATTAAGAAAATGAAACAACATCCCAAACAAAAAGAAATAACCCCCAAAAATCGTTGTTGTTGTGTTCAGTATAAACTTTTGGGGGGTTATTTCATTATTTTTTTGGGGGGGTTATATTTTGGGGGATTATTTCATGCCGTCAGTTTTTTATACTTACGACTCGTACATAAGAGTCGTAATCAAATATTCCAGTACGAATTGCACTAAAACGTACTTTAAACAATCCTAAATGAGATAACTCTTAAAAAAGGAGGCGAAGTTTTTACTGGGTTGTTAATTATTTCTTAAGTGTGGATAAACTAAAAAGAAGTCGACACCTTACAATCCATGTTTATTTTATACAAATAATCTTTGTATAGTAAAGTCAGCATTTCCTTTTCGTATCCTACACCATCTCTTTATGTTTCTTAAGATACCCTGATATTTCTGCCTTGTTACTTTTTTTAAAAAACTAGAAAGTGGGTCATCGTCACTGTCAATCCAATCTAAACTAGAATTATAACACAAGCTTAATTTTTTTTGGCACATCGTTCGGAATAAAATGTTTGGGGAAAAACAAAATTTTCAGGGAAAAAACTATTCACTTTTAATTCACGATAGGGGTGAATAAGTCTTATTCATTTCCTTCATTTACATCACTTAAAAAAGTGGTATCAGGTGGCACAACTAAAATATTTTATTCAGCATCAGCAGCAACGTCATCGTTTTCCTTTTTGTAACTTACAGCCTCCTGAAGTCGCAAAAAATCATTTTGGCCTCTTGTCAAAGTCTGTGGCAGACACTTCAGCAACACCACACAAGCAGTTAAAAAACGATTTGCTTGATGGGTGTAGAAACAACAAAAACAACAGAACAAGACGAAAACACATTATTTTCATGTTTAAAAAGAAAAATTGAAAGCTCTTCCTTTTTATTTCGTTTATATTAAGTTTTTTAAGTAAAAACTATATCGGGAACGATGCTGGGGGTTACAATTGAAATTCTGTAGAGTGTAAAAGTGGTAATAAAATTCTACTTCTAATTTTACTTTTGGCTTATTTTAAGTACAAATTCTGAGATTGGTTCCATCTTAGTTTTACTTAAATCCATTTCATTTTCGGATTAATTCAAGTACGACTTCGGGATTGATTATGGATAAGTTAAGTATTTCGCGATTGAAAATCCTATCGATTACAAACTTACAAAAACTGCTCTAACACGAAACAAGGTATACTTTTCCACACCTATTTCCCTTTCTCTTTTCACTTTCAAACTCAAATGCTTCGCAGTAAATGTTTCATATTATGGACGGGGACAAAGCGGCCTTCTTTAAAGCAGTTCAAAAAGCCTTCATTAACATGGGTTCGTTTAAACGTGCTAAATTCCCATTTCATACTATTGATAACCTGAAATTTATTGTTGATGGGATAAGCTATTCCTATGCGCATTTCACTGGCTGCTTAGGCCAGATCGACATATTATACAAATAAAGCTGTTAAGCGAATAAGAATTAGAAACACCAGTTTTACTTTTAACAATATCAAAGCTTAAACAAAAACAACAACAATAAACAGTGAGTTTAGCTTTTCTTACAGTCCCGACTACATGCATATTAGCTATCAATGTTTTTCTTGGGATTCTAAAAAAATTTTATTACTGTATTAAAATTTTAGTGGCTTTTCAAACAAGAAATAATTAATTTTTAATGAACCGGCCTTTTTTTGGATGGCAGCTCAAAGAGAAGAATAGAGAAAACCGAGCTCATATTCGGATTTAGCACGCCAAAAAACATACATAAAAATTAAAATGTCTACTTGTGTTATTGTAAATTTGCCCCCGTATTTAAAAACCATTGTTTAGGGAAATTATTACAGTAAATTATATTTGTAAACCTTTATTAAATTGAATACATTTTTATGAATACAGGCTCTAATCTTTATTGAAAATCTTGTTAAATCGCTACTCAAATATAAATTTTTACTCTCATACCATAAGTTTAGCACACACTTGACAGTAAAGGCTTAAATTTTCATTTGGGGTTAAAGATTAACAATCAACAGACAATTTCAACACAAACACACACATCCACAGACACTTATGAAAAAAAACATATGCATATTCTCATTCAATTGCATGCTAAAGTGTAAACATATAGAAGAAGCAAAATATGTTTGCAACATTGGAATGTCCTTTTACAACATCAAACAACAATATGCTTAACCTTTTAAACTATTGCTCACACACATCTGAATTCACATAAACATTCATAAACGTAGACAGCAATAAAATATAAATGTCTGTGTATGTACATATATGCCCAGCGGGAAAAGGAAGGGGTACGGATGCCTTCTATAAGGCCTCTGTACTCCTTCTTTTGGATATACAAGGCCTGCTCGCTCCATTCCATACTCATATCTTTTTTACACACGTTGTCATTGCGGAGAAGGCCTTCCGCTCTCGCTTCTTTAGCAGGTACATATATGTTCTTATAAGAATGGCAACGGGATCAAAAAAATAATTGTTTTGCTTTTGCTTGTGCAAAAAAATGTTACTCCTTCTCTACTCCCTTCTCATAGAAGCGAGTATGGAAGGTGTATCTTATCATTTACACCAAGGAGCCGAGGCCTTCAATGAGGCATTCTTTAGCAGTTAGATAAGAATAGAAATTTAACCAAAACAATTTTTAAGCTGGCCTTTTAAAAGGCCTGAAGTAAGAAGGTCTTCTGAATTTTACCGCTGGGTGAGTATAACGAACACATATGTATGCATACTAACAAACAGGGTTTTTGTGTGTTTCTAGAAATTCCTACTCATCCCTTTGGCTTTGATGAGAGTCTACTTAAACGTACATGGACCCATTCATTACACTACTCATTCTATCAATTGATAAAAGAATGCAAAAGGTTAAGTATATCATCATCAGGCATCTTCAGTTTTTTTTCTATTATATTCTATTATCTTTACCCTGCTTTACCTTTTAAGTTTTCTATGATTCCCTCCTCCCTCTCTTTCCTTGCTGCGTTTATTGTTCTTAAACTTTATTTATGCATTCATGAGTATGACCGTTAAAAAGGAAACCAATTGAATGACTGGGCTGCTTTTCAACAAATTTATTTGTTTCGATTCAAATAGAAAAGGAAATGCCTTTGAATACGTGTTGTTGTTGTTGTATTCAATTGTTTAGTTTCTGTCTGCAAGTGGGTGAGGAACTGTATCTATAAAGACACACTCAACCATACAAACATAAATATATGCGGATTTGAAAACAAAATAAAAATGCATAAAGATATTTAGATAAATTTGCTTGTTTATTTGTTTAACTGTTTTTTTTTTGTGATGTGCTTGTCAATATAAATCACTACAGATTGCACGGATGTGTGTATTTTTGATTGGGTAGGGGGAGAAATAATCTTGGTGTGAACCATTAAGGTTAATAGTGGTTAATGTCATGACATTTTAATCTCTAATATAAAGCTTTATTACAATAAGTCTTGGACACATAAAAGAACATCACTTTCGTATCGATATAGTATTTTTCTGTAAATCACTTCAGCTTCAGTAAGTCTGGGTACGGGCTGGTATTAGATCATAATTGTGTATATGTAAATACTATAATTTTGCTGAAATACAATCTGATTTGAAAAGTTCCATAGCTGCTTTATATTAGTAGCATAGTTTCCTGGAAAATATAATGGCAGCCACTGTAGCTGTCATACAAATTTTTTGCGTAACCGAACATTTGCGCCCCGACATCATCTTATTATGTTGGTTCGTCTGAAACATTTTGTCTAAAACCTCTGTCTGTTAAAATCTGTCAAAGTAAAAACCAATTTATAAAAAAAAAATATGAAATGAATTTACTTTTTCACTTTACCAACATTTTTTATGAATAAATATTAAAACAAAAGATTTAACATCTTTTTTTAATCTTTTTGTTCGAACACCAAAACACACACATACACACACACACACACAACTGCATTATACAATTTATATACACATACACAAAACTAATACTAATACATTTTATTTATTATCTATTCTTAATGAATAATGAAAAACTATTATCGAAAAAAAAAATTAAACCAAAAAATAAAACAACAAAGTACAACAAGAATTAGATAAAACAACGAAATCAACAAAATAAAAAGGGACATTGAGGTATTATATTGATCTTTTTTAATCCTTTATAATAATAAAAACATAGAAAAACTTTTGATTTGTAGCAAAAATGAAATTCTAAAACTAATATTTCAGCAAAACTATAATTAAGTGCTAAAATAATACTTTTAATAATGAATGTAGTTAATGGTTTTTAATTCTCGTGAAACACTATTAAATTAAACAAAAAAATTGGATAAAAATTATTTTAAATTATTTTAAATATTTAATTCAATTTAATATGAAAATCTTTTAAATATTTAAAATTTAAATAAAATATCCAAATTTTAGTGATTTAAGTTTTTCAGCGCCTATTAAAGCTAATAAAATGACAATAGAAATTTTGGTTTAGATAAAATTTGTTGTAGTGCAAACATTTTTTATACAAAATACCTTAAACCAACTAAGGCCCCTTTTCACAACTTACCGATAGCTAAAAGTAGACTTTAAACGGCCTTATAAAATGTGTTCCATTATTAAAACTTTACTTTAACCAAAAGTGAGCGATAAAGTAAATTAATGTTCATCCTACATGGTAGGTTAAAGTAAAGTTGTAATAATGAAACACTTTTTATACGGCCGAAAAAATCCTACCTTTAGCTATCGGTAAGTTGTGAAAACGAGCCTTAAAGTCTTGCGTTTTTTCCTAACGGACTTTTTAATTCTTCGAGGACTTATACATAAGTGTAATTTTGTTGTTTAAATTATGCCCAAATTGGAAAACGACTTAAGTTTTTATTGTTATGAGCACAGTCAGTAATTTGTGGGTAAAATATTTCTTTAGTTATAACACGAGTTGTAAATCAAAACGATTAAATAAGTTTTTACAATTTCATAGACTACAATATAAACTTTTAAATGAAATTTCCATCGAATTTTTTTTTTCTTTTCCCTAAAACAATTTATGGGAGGGGGAAAAACTGTTAACTTTTTTGTTTTGACAGGCGCAAATTCTAAAATGAATAAAATATTTTTTTTTGGTTTATAACTAAAAATGCGGAATTAACAATATGTGTATTGCGTATCAGTTTCACGTGGCTTGTGTCTTTGATAACTTATATGTCATTTTAAACAGAAAATATCTGTTATTTTTCGATAACATTTCTTTTATGAAGAAAGGAAGTTTTACAGCTTAAAATGAATTTACATTTTTTTGATAATTTTTTATTCTTGACTGACAATGGGCTCGAACCCACTTTCAAGGGCAGGTGGATCTGTTATTTATTTTCATGTAAGGCTGTGTTGATGGAATGGACGAACTCTGGATGTGCAAATGGTCGGGCCAGTCAGCTGAAACAACAACAAGGTAAAATATCCATGGGCCAGGGTATTGATTCTGCATTTGGTAAGCCCATAAGTTTCACATTTATTATAAGCTGAAAACCATTTTCCGTCCGTTTACCTTTCTTTACAATTTTTATATAAAAACTTTTCCGACTTGAAGTCAAGCTTAAAGTAAATTTCAACTTACACGGGCTGACAAAGTTGACAACTTAGAGTACATCAGTCACTTTTTAAAGCAATTATTTATTTAAATGCATACTAAAACTCATCTAAACAAATCCAACATTTATTGCCCAAAAAGAAAGAATTTTTAAAATTCACGAGGGCACGCCTCCCGAACACGACATGTTTTCTACATTGAACTTGTCAAATTTTTAACTGAAAATTACACACATGTCGTCAGTTACCTTTAAAATATTGCTTTTAAAACAGTCAGGCGTCTGATAAATGTTGAAGTGGAGCATTCTCTTTTTTTTTATCTGACAAACCATTTGACATCAGCAGTTTTTTTATGAAACAATTTGCTGTCAGCAATCTATGCCGTGAAAAAACAAGCTGGGGCGAAATCAGTAGACGGCTGAAGTTGACAATTAACAAGACCGTCATACGTATGCTCTTTTAACAATTTAACAGCAATTGCGTACATATATGTATGTATATTAAAACAACGTTTTATTTATAAATTGCGAAAAAACAGAGAATCAATTAACATGTACATTTGTGATCTTAACCCTCTGTAAAAAAAACAAAATTTTGACAGTCATGTAGAATTAAATGTGGGTTGTAAAGTTTACAAGTCAGGTGTTAAAAACATATCGGGTATGAAAACCTTAAGTTGACTTTACAAAATGACTTTCCTCCGTATTCATAAACGATTATTAAATCTAAAAAGCTTTTATTACGAAAAATTTGCATACAAAATTTGTTTTGTAAACCTTAATAAAGTTTAAAATATTTTTTTAAATACAGGCATTTATATGTACATAATATAATATTCACGCAATGTTTTTTATGATAGATTAGCGTTGTTATACCCTTTACCGAAGGTAAAAGGGTTTGTATAACTTTGTCATTCCGTTTGTAATTTCTACAATATTGATCCTTCACCCTATAAAGTACATACATTCTGGGTCCTTATGAAAAGCGAAGTTCAAATCCGGTTGTCCGTCCGTCTGTCGGTCTGTTGAAATGGGTTTTCCGAAGCCCCCAGAAGTGATTGGTGCTTGGTTGGTGTATATTTCTGTAAGGTATTCTTATTATATTTTTTTTTTAAATTCAGCCAGATCGGTCCAAAAATAGCTGAGATATGAGCAAAGAACCGCGGCGACCTCTAATTTTTTTTTCCAAAAATCACTTGTTGTTGTATTTTTATTACTTTTTTTGTATATCTGGAGAATGGCAAGAGGCAAAGTTTTCAAATTAGATAAAAACATTTAGGTTATCAATACACAGCATCCTACAAAATGTGGGCGGGACTGGAGAAGTGGCGGCCGTGGTACCTCCCTGGATTTTTGGACTGTCATATGACCCATAGCTTATCAAAAGAGCGGAAATCTTTAGTAGAAAGTATTTTCTGAAAATTTCGGAAAAATTGGTTCAGATACGGAAAAGTTATGTCCAAATTTTTTTTAAATACATCGGCAATGTTTAGTAGATCATATTTTCTAGAAAACTCGGAAAAATCGGTTAAGATTCAAAAAAGTTATGCCAAAAAATACCCACTTTCGGGAATCATTGATCATCCCGAGTCCAAGCTTTACAACTCAAGAAAATGGTAAGTTTCTTCTTAAAAATGTCGGTATAAAAATCTGTCAAATCGGTTACAAAATGGCAAAGCTGTGACCAAATGCTGAAATTCGATCAAAACTAAACTTGCTATACATTAATTAAACTTTTAATATACTTAATAGCACACAAACATGTGCAAATAATAAAATATTATTGAGCGATATATATAATATAAATATGCACGTATATAAACATATGGTGAAGGGTATATAAGATTCGGCATAGCCGTTACATCAACCTTATTATGCTTTAGTCGGTCGCTATGTTTCCACCACATCCTGCAGCCATCTTAACCCTAATGCAAATGTAAATGAGATTTAAATACTGATTTAATTATAATACTTTTGAGGAAGTCACCATACGTTATTGAATGAGCCCATGTTCCAATTCACAAGCTCGCATCGACGTCGTATTCGTTGTATAATCGTCTAATTATACAATCTTGTATTTTTGTTGTGGGTTATTTTCCTACAAAAGTACCATTGATTTGTATGTGTTTTGAAAAATGTTGTATTTTTCGCAGGCCAGGAAATGTTCGATTTGTTTAGTGAATTTTTAAAAATATTTTTAGAATGTTATAACTAACACCATGTATTTACTTCTTCTGAGTGATTAATATATTGTAGCGAAATTAGATTTATCTTAGAATTATTTATATTTTTAGTTTAAGGTACCTTGTAAATTATAGTTTATGTCGTATTAGTTAAAAATTGTTATTTGCTCTACCGTAAATGTAGACTTTAGATTTAGATGTATAACATTTATTTTAAAATAATTCGAAAAAAATGTTCTGAAATCGACTAGAAGGTTCTTGAATCTACTAGATTGGTATTAAACTTTAGTTTGATTTGATTTGAGATATAATACGGTTCAGTTCGTAACTATTTTTATAAACGGTTCGATAGAATTTTAAAAAATAACACAACATTAAAAAACATTTTAAAAATAAAAACTTTTAAAATATTTTTTCATAAATGTCAAAAAGTGAGCGCATTATTAAAGTTTGTTAGACAAGTTACTATTTTGGCCTTAAAAGACACCCTTTACTTTTCCTAACTTTAATATAGGTTCCCATCGATCCTTTAAGGAGCATAGGGCCTTCTTGACTTAACAATGTTTAGTGTTCTTTCTACACAATTTTATAGACTTAAATTATTTCACTATTTTTTGGTATGTTTGTGCTTTTAAATTTTTATATGAATTTAATAATTTTAAAATCCATGCTGGTATAAGTTCGCTTGGCTAAGTGTTGTAAGTGTTTATTAAAATGTGTGTGTATGTGTTTAAACTTTTTGTTTAATGGCTTCAAGATGGTTTGCATGAGGTCGTTGCGTTTTTTGTTTTCTCAATTTTCTCCTTTTTGGATTTGATCATATTTCTTTTGTCAGTTAAAGGTATGAAATGTCAGTATGAAATGTCTGTTTTATGGGTGCATATAAAAACTGAACATTTCTATACCTGTACATCTGATACGTTAGTTTTTATGTTTTTTTTGTATTTTAAAAGTGTGTGTGTATGTTTTTGATAGCTGGTGCAGTTTTTTGTATAACAAAAAACCAAAATTTTATTTCTTGCCCAAGAGAAATAAAAACTTAGAAAAGTATGTTATTTAACTTACAATGTGTCTCATTTTACAAAAGGTGCGTAATAGGGGGATGTGGCGGATTTAAGGCTTGTTTTTTATTCGAAATTTACAACGCCAAAACCACAAAAAATAGTTTAATTGAAAATCGGTGGTTTTATGAAAATGGTTTGGTAATTGTAACTTTCAGAACAAGAAAAAAAAATGTTAAATGCGATAACGAACGAAATATCGCCTGTTTGACAAAAGACAAATGGGTCGATTACGGATGGCAACACAACGTCAGTTGTTTAACACATCAGCGGCATTGCCTGATTTTGCTGCTGGCGACACAAAGTCAGTTTCGATCAATACCGAACGTGGTAAGTGCAAGAAATCGTTTGTAGAGCCCAGCAGACTAACGCCAAAAATGAATACTAATGAAGTAATATGCGAAGTATTTAGAAAAAAGTAGTTCAAAAGATTCGTGTCACCCTCCTTACAGGTGAAGTTACTTATCAGCTGAGCTACTTTCTTTTCTTAGTCATCGTCCAGACCACGGCGAATTCACTAGAAGGTCGGGTCAAGTCAACATATGGTGTAATTTTTTCGGTGGTTGACTTGTCAAAGTTTGTATACAACCTAGTTTTTTATGTACACAAGCCTATTTTTTTACTAGCTATTCTCAAATTCTCACATTTTTTAACTTGAAGTTGGCTGTAGGCGTATTTGTATTTATATATAAAGGAGAAGAGGAAAGACAAGAAAAAAATACAAAAATTGCAAAAATAGAATGCCATAATCTGGAAACTAAAGCAATTTCAAGGCAGACATTTTGAAAATTGGAGCAACAAAAATTGCAAGTTTGGATGATGATTACTTAGAGAGAGAGAGAGAGAGAGAGAGAGAGAGAGAGAGAGAGAGAGATAGAAATGTCAAAAGTTACTTGTAATTTTGAAATATCGACCAACAAAAGGAACAAATAAAATAAAATGTTGTGTTTTTGTCGTTTTACTTGTTGTAGTATTGCCAATACCGTTAACATGAATTCGCCTTGGCTCTGATGTTTGCTTTATAGCAATGGTGGGCGCTCCATAGCACAATTGTGCTGAGATAGTTCACACGTAGTCTTAGCCTCTTTAGTTTTGTTTTTGATGAGACACATTTTCTTATATTTTTTGTATTTTTTTCAAGAGAATTTACCCAGCAAACACACGTGTTTTTTTTAAACTAGTTCATTTTTAATGAGACAGCAACGAATGCACATGAAGCGGGTGCTTACATATTACGGTCATATGCTAGCAACCATTCTTTTATTTTTCCTAAATAAATGTATTTATATTTATTTAAAAGTTCTTCCCTTTCTTTGCTCCGGTATGCTCCATCAAGCATACATTCTTTTATTTTCATTTAGTATTTTTTTATTTTTTTTTTAACTAATTAATTTTTAATTGAACCTTTGTTTTACATAAATGAATATGGTTTTTAATGTTTTGAACTATTAAAAAAATGTTTTATTTTACTTCAAATGTGTAAAATATTAAATAAAGAAATATAATGCACCATTATATTTCAAACGCTTGGCTTTGTGTTTGGTGGGTAATTCTGAAATCTCACTAATACTAATAAACATCAATACAAGCACAGTTTTAATTGTGCCCACTTCTGCTTTATAGCTCTGATTTTGCCGGCTACCATTTGTTTCAATCAATGAACAGCGCTCTTACTTAAATTAAATTTAGTTCAGAGCAGGGTATCCTAAATTCCCTCAAAACATAAGCAGTTTTCGCTGTTGCGGAATTCATATGTATGTGGCCAAAATATTGGGTAAAATATTTCACAATAAACCTTAAAAATATTGCAAAAATTCAGCACTTTAAATTTTATGTCGCTTTTGAAATCACATACTCTTAAACAAATTTGCCACCCTTTCTTGGAAATAATCGCTACTTTGAAAGAAAAATTTATAATAATTTCAAATAATCTTCTTTCAATTTGAAACCTCCTTATTATTCATATAAACCTTACAATTTCTGAACAATTGTATGAATTTGTGAATTATTATCCCCAAAAAATTATAAATGAAAATAAAATATGTAAGTTTTTGTGCCATCACATGTGCCAGTGTTATATACGGAAGCAAATGTTTTTTATCCCTAATACGAATAAAAGGTAGAGCGAAGAAACTTATTTCTGGTACAATTTGTTTTAACACAAGAAAAATTAGATGCTTTAAAATACAGGAATTTGCGTTGGATTTGGAATAGTGTTTTTTTTTCGTTTTATTTCAAAATAAAAGTAGAAGTGGAAAACATTTTTTTTTTGATTTTATTTTAGTTCGAAATAGTTTTTGAGTTTGTAATTTTCCAGCAGATTTAGTTTAAGGTGAAAAGTTTGTAATTATTTCTGAAATTAAATGTCGAAAATATAAAGATGTTTTAATGTTGAAAAAGGACTGAAAATTAAATTGTAGTTGTAAAGGGCTCAAAGTCCTAAAATACTTTGTAATAAATCTTAATATCCTTTTAATGAATTTGTGTTTTTTTATAAAATTAAGTTTTGCCTAATTAATCATTTATTTCCTGGAATTTTTCTGTTTTTAATTAAAATTTATTTTAAATTCTGCTTTAAAAACTTTCCAATAAATTAAATTTTTGAGTCTTACATCAATTTAACAAGCAATCCATTTTGTGTAAAATGTAAATACTGTTTGTGAAAAAAGTTTTAGGGAAAATGTTAAAAGCAACAATATGTTTAAATATGCAAATAGTTCTACAACTACAGAGAAAAAAAAACGTAAAGTAAAACACAGATACTCTTTCAATTCACGTTTACTTTTGATTTGTTTTACAAAATTTACCTTGAAATGCGATTAAGCGGATTGTTTGATATTTGAGATCAATCATTTTTGTTTTTAGTTTCTAGCTGTTAAAAGGTAAAGTGCACTACAGTTAAAAACGAAACTATTTGGATTTTCAAAAAATATTACATCTTTTTGAATTTAAGCTTAAGTTGCTCTTTAGCTTTCAATCATGGCTTTAATCGTAAGAGTCCAATTCATGCTTAAATCATAGGTTTTTTTAAAGCCCATTCAGCCTGTAATGACACCTCGTACTGGCTAAAATATTAGGTCCTTTTAAAGTCCTATTTTGATTTTAATAAATAAAACTTATAGAATATAATCTTGATTTTAATGGCAGATTTTTTCGAGCCTCTCTTGGATGAAAGCACAGTCTGTTTTAATTTCTTTACATCGTTAATTTTTATAGAAACCCATTTCGATTGCGTTCATAGAGTTTAGAAGACTTGAATTGGCTGTATCTTGAAATACTCTTATATTGACTTATTAATTGTAGGCCTTTGAAAGCATCAGAGGGCGTTTTGGTATTCCAATTTGAATTCTTTTCAAGGTTGTTGGCTGAACTTACAAGTCTTTATAGAGAAAAAACATTGTTTGTAGTTCTAGGTCTTTGTAAAGCCATATCGTAATTTAATTTATCTTTTTTGAGTTACAGTGAGGTTTTTTTTAATAATTCTTAAATATGGTTTCTAATTAAAGCTTTTATTTTGGGTCTTAGATAAGCGTAAGTTTAACGTCATTAAAACTCCTCTGAGCTTAACGTGTTATGTTAAACTTCGTTCTCAGCTGGTATCGTTGATCTTCAAAAAGGTTAATCTTGGCTATCAGCTTAGGTCCTTTAAGAGTTCTAGTTAGCTTCAATTATTCTTCTTAATACTTCAATCGTGGGTTTTTAAAATTTACTCTCACCTTTTATAGGAGTTGTATCAGACTAATTTTAGCTTAAATCTTATATCTTATGTTGCCTTGACTAGTTGATCCCTGCAAAGTTTTACTTGGCTTTAATTTGACTAATTTATAGAGCCTTCTTTAAGCTTTAATCGTAGGTGCATATCTTTAGCTGAAATGCAAAAAGGCGTAACGAATAAAAAGATTCAAAATCGAGGTTTTGATTGATTATTGTGAATGCCATTAAACTTGATAAAAAGGTTAAAACGACGTTATTTCACATTTTTTCTATTGAGTTTTATCCCAACTTAAATTATGGATCTGTACAGATATTAGTAGGTCTTTAAAAAAAGTCTCATTTTAGTTTTTATAGTAGGTCTATTAAGACTGAAATCTTGGGGATTCATAGTCTTTTATTTTAATTTAAGTCGTTATAGATTTAATTTTAAGATTAGATATAAAAGTATTTATAGAGTCTAATTAAAACTTTAATCGTAGTAGTTAAATTACTTAAAATTATCAGGGGTGTGCTGGTAATCGCAAACGTAAAACGCAGGAATTTTAAAAGTCGTTTTAAAAAAGATTTCTGTAATTTAAGAATTTTATGACAAATATTAAGCAAATATTTCCCTATTAAACAGGATTTTAAACAAAAAATTATAAGAATTAGGTTGAAAGATTATTGAAAACAACTTCCAAATTCTTGCGTTTTGTGTTAGCGATTTCCTGCACACACCTTTAAGCCTTGAATCCTAAAGCCCATAATAGAAACGTCGGCAGTAACTCCAAAGTCGCTATCGTTTTTCTCTTTTTCTTTTTTTTCTTATTTATATTTGCTTACAAAATATGTGATGTTCAATGAAAGTACGGTAGTATTGTTAAGAGAATAACTCTCTTTATGTGAGAGCATAAAAAAACGTTCTCAAAAAGTGTTGAAACTAAATTGAGGGTTTTACTTTAGGCAAAAATCCTAAGACTCATTTACTTTAAATTCTTTCTTATTTTATTGTTTAAATTTTAGATATAGATTTTATTTCACGACGTCTTTATACGACAAATTTGCATGTACAATTTTATGGAAAATGTGGTCTCGATGCAGTTACGCTTCAGTACTTAATTGCTTAATAAAATAATGTTTGAGCTTAAATCGTAGTTCTTTACTAGATCTTATTTTAATGCTGGTTGTCAATGTGTTCAGAAACCGATTTAAGACCAAAGAAAACCTCAAACTAGTATCTTACTAGGGCTCTTAAGTGTTCATGCAGAACAGCGTCGAGACTTCATTTTCCATACCATTTGACACACAAATTTGTGGTAGGAAGCCGTTGTATAATAAAATCTATTTTATTTTGAGAACGCTTTTTCAAGCACTCATTCTCTTAACAAAACTGCCATACTTTTATTAAATTTCAAACATTTATAAACAGAAACTAAAAAACAAAAAAAAAAGATAAAAAAAAAAAAAATTGAAAACAATTAAATGAGAGAGAATTTGAAGGTACTGCGGACGATTAACACGGGTGTGCTGGGAATCGAAAACGAAACAAGCAAGAATTTTAAAAGTCGGGTTTTAATAAGATTTCTGTATGACAAATATTTCTCTATTAAACAAAATTTTATAACAAAAATGTTAAAAATTAGAATAAAACTGTATTAAAAACAACCTGAAAATTCTTGAGTTTTACGTTTTCGATTTCAGCTCATTTCTATATGGGCTTGTGAATTATTGCCTGAAGTTGAAGGCTCACTTAAACACCTAATCGTTGGTTATTTCAAATGAGATTTGTATTGAATCCTAGATCTTTATTGAGTCGTATCAGAGTCACTTTTGCTTTTCTGTATCACATATTTTTAAAGCTCCATATAAGTTTTAATAGAAATTAGTTGTTTTTGTCTATCTTGTCATAAGTTTTTAAGAATCTCGTTAAGGCTTCAATCAGAGTTCAATGTGGACTTCGTAGACCTTTAGAAATGTAAAAAAATCCATATCGTCGTTTGAGAATTACAATTTTTTTTTCTAGATTTTTGTGAAAAGATCTCAAAATTCGTTTAAACTTCAAACAAATTTCTTATTTATTGCATTTCATGTTTTTGTTTTTCTCTGATGCAATTTCAAATCTGTTACAAATTGCCTCTAGAGTCTATAGTTGTGCAAATACACACAGCAAAACAATCTTTTAAAAAGTTAAAAGCATGATTTTGTTGCCTGTTCGCAAAATAAATAATAAAAAAAACTGCAGAATAAAATGTGTATAAAAAAATAAAAATACAAAAAAAAAATTTTTTTTGTTAAGACAAACATTTACATGAAAAAAAGAAAAAGTTTGACATCATGAAGACAAAAAAAGGTGCACATAACCTAACGCCCACTTACAAAGATCTTTTAAAATGTTTCTACTTTAAAAAAATTAATAAAATTAAATTCCTTAAAAAAATTCTTAGTCTGTCAATACAATTTACAAGTTTTCTTTTTTTTTTAGACAATCTACCACTCAACCATTCAAACATTTTTACACAGATACACTCACTCACATAAACTCAAACTTTCTAGGGCATAAAATAAATTCACTTTAGTTCTTAATCTCTTCTTTAAATGAATGTGTAAAATACATTTTACCTATTTTTTTTTTTAGTTTTATCTCTTATTTTACTTAGAGTTTTTGACTTTAAATTCTGTAAGAAAAAAAAAAAAAAATAAACTATACAATATTGTGGATATTTCCATTTTGATCTGTTTGTACTTTGTACAAATGCCTCTCTTTCTTTTTCTCACTGTTGATGCTGATGGTGTCTTCTTAAAGGAATCTCAATTTTTCAATTTGAAAAGTTGTAGCGTAAGACCTAGAAAATAAGCATTCATTCATCGACTTTATTAAAGAAGAGACAAAAAAAAAACGAAGAATATTTCTTTTATGATGTAACAGCATTGGGACTTTGAGGGCCCCAGGATTTAAAACGTAAAAGAAAGAAAAATGGCATAAAACAAGCTCACACTTACACAAACCCACATACATGCCTACATACAAACACAATCGCACTTAGTTAAATTGACTATTGTTTTGCCAACATTTGTTTCGCCAACTTTTCTACATTCGTTTTAATCAAAATGCAAGTACTCGCATTTCGAACTTTATCTGTGAACAAAACTTTTGTACATTTTATTCTCCTTTTTGCTTTCTTTTTATATACTTTCTTAAGTCAAACTATAAAAGATGAGTTTAAAAATGTACGATTGATTGTGTCTATGCGTATGTGTGTTTGTATGTGTGGGTGTGTGTGCGCTGGAAACATTGTACGTACATATAAATGTTTATGAGAGGAAGTGCTAAAATTACACTTCAAGAAACATTTTTAAACAAAAATAATAAAAAATTAAACTTAATTTGTGGGTTTTATTTTAGCACCAATCGTATGACTTTTGTGAGTTTCATTAAAGCTGTGATTACACTGGTCCACAGCAAATATTGTTTAATTAAAAATGTAAAGGGTGTACAAATTTGTGGTAGTATCAGTTAATGGAAATTGCTGCAGGTAGATGGTCCTTAGATGATTTGACGTAGAGAGTACATGGATTTTTTGCTCATGATTTCTCGTAGAGGAAGAGTAAATTAACACTATATTTAGTGCTGTTTTTTTAAATCAAAAGTGTTCAGCTATAATCGCACAATAGCTCAAGAGCAACATTAACGAGCAGATTAGCAACATTTACGAGCTTACAATTATTTAACAATTATTTAACTGCTATGTACATATATAAATAATAAAATAACAGAAAAATTAACTTTATTATTAATAGAAATTATACTTGAGAGCTCTTTAAAATGGGACTTTGTATACTAATAAGTTATCTACATATATACATACTTTTTGTTTATTTGGAGTTGTAATTTTTCCCTTTTTAAAAAATAAATAAACATCTAAAAAAAAAAAAAAAAAAAAAAAAAAAAAATCAATCATTGGCACCAGTTTATTGAAAAAGTTTGATTGAGAAATGATTGGGAGTCTGCCGAGCCAGTTGGGGGACCACTTGACCGACATCATTTTTCATTTTCAATCGGAACCTATTTGTAAGAAACTAAAAATTATATTATTAACATCTCAATAAAAAACTTTTTTCTTTATTAAAATTTAAATGATACCTCATTCTTTGAACACACACAGGGTGTATTATAAAAATCAAGGCGAATTCACTTTTCAGCTTGCAGCTGAGCTACTGTTTTTTCTTACTTCACGAGACAAATGTTTAAAGGTCCTTGTATTTTTGGCATATCAATCAAATCTTTATCACGTCAATTTTGAGGCTTTTTGGAGATTTTGATCAGTAGTTTTTTAGCGAGAATTTTTTTTAGCACTATTTTGTTCAAAATATTTTTAACGAAAAATCATGGCCACAAATTTTTCTCAGTTAAAAATCTTTAGTCAAAGTTTTCTGAAATCAAATAAAAAAGAAAAAAAAAATAATAATCTTCAATATTTTTCGTTAGATTTTTTTTTTCTGTTCTATATGTTTAAAGTTCTTTTTCTGTCTTATGTTCCCTGTTCTGGTTGCCTCTGCTACAGCACACACACACACACTTTGTATTGAAAAGTTGTTAATTTTTTTTTATAGTTCTTTAACTTGTCCAAGACCAGTAAAAGCAAATGTCTCTTTGCTGTATTCAAGCTAAAAAAAATTTAGACAAAGTTAAGAATCTTCAGCAGTAACAATTTTTAGTTTTTATACCCACACCACAATAGTGGGAAAAGGTATTATACGTTTCTGCTGGTGTATGTAACACATTCACAAATTGATTTTAGACCCAACTTTAATACCTGTCGACTCAGAATCACATTCTGACTTGATCCAGCAATGTCCGTCTGTTTATTCGTCCAGCCGTAAAATACAGTTCGCCATTTTTGAAATAACTTGCTAAAATTTTGCATGTATCGGGGTTTTCAACAAGAACTTTGTTTTAATTGTCTCAACATTAACAACATGATAGTTTTGACATTAAGTTTTTTGCAGATGCATCGCTCGAAAATTGCATTAAAATAATTAAAATCCACTATGAAAATGGTGGTTCTGTTAAAAGTACATTTCGTGAAATTCGTGATATTTTCGGAGACATTATCGTCCTTCTGAGACCGCTATTTAGAATTTGGTCATTAAATTTGAGACGAAAGGCTCGATACAAAATGTGTCAACACCCTGCGGGAAATTTGTGTCAATTGGTCCAACAGACTGGTCCTGGGATTTGTGAAAATAGAAAAAGTACAAAAAGACAGGACTCATGACGAATGTAAGAAGAACCAATCCCTTAACTGGTTTATGAAGAACAAAAATGTAGAAAAAGTAATGAATTACAGTACAGTCTTCACCGGCGCTGTGACAAATTTGTTGGTACTTTCTAAAATTGGTTCTAGAATTTAATTTTAGGTCTTGTTATATTGAAATAATACTACATTTGAGTAACTGACACCAAGCACGTTCATTAGGAATAGATCTGTGACTGGTCAAATGTTGTCAATTAACCCCCTCCAATGCCAACCGCATATAAAAGTGATAGGTCTTACTCTACCACCAAAGACCTATCACGGGACTTCTTTGGTGTCAGTTCGCTTCCTTATAGGCCACCAACAGGACTGTGCTACGTGCCTAACAGCCAATGAAACGATCAGTTTATTGCAATCCAAATTTACCGATCGCATAATTTTACGAACATCAGCTGTAATAAAGTGGCCAGACAGAATGAGTGATTTAACACCACTATTTTGTGTGGGGCTATATTGGGGAGTCTATACCGAGCCAATCGAATCGATTGCAGCCTTAAAACTCAAAATCCTTGATTTAATTAGCGAAATAGACCCGCTATTTTGCCAAAAAGTGATTGAAAACTTTGATAAAAGGATCGACATCTGTCAGCGTGCTCGTGGTGGACATTGCCCGATATAATTTTTCATTCATAATTGCCCAACTTTGTGTCATCTTCATATACATTTTTTGTTTTATTTTGTTGAGTTCGTATTGAAAAACCCGATAGATTTTAATTGTTACAGGGACTAACCCTTTCGAAAACGGTGAGGATCGGTTCATAATTCCCCTTAGCCTCCATTTAAGAACGCCATTCCGGAATAAGGTCTTTATGACCATTAACCAACTAATTATGTTGGTAATTAGATTAAATTCAACCTACAAATATTTAAAATTAAAAATATTTATTGAAATCAGTCTATGTTTGACCATAGTTCCTATGCAAATACCACTCCCGAAAACAGCTAAACCCATGGAGAAAGGGAACTAATACCAATCTTGTCACGTGCCAGTAATAAAGTTTTAGGGAATGGTTCCAGTTTCTAGGAGGGGTTTGATTGTCACTTTCTTAAAACTGCGAAATAGGTCACTGTAATAACTTTAGTGGATACATTGAATTCCGGTTAATATAATGCCTGTCGAAGAGATTGTCCCGAGTGAACCATGATAGCATGATAGATTTCCCTTTTATAAACTAATAGAATCTGCCTAGTTCTGTGTTAACTATCTTTTCTTTGGAGTAACTACTGATATGTCTCATTATCACCTATCAAAATTCGTTCCTTTTTATTATTAAATTGCATTCACTGGTCACGGCAGTACTGCAAGTTTCCCGTAGCGTGACTTCCTTATAAATGTTGGTGTTTATATTAAACAGCTTTTATGTCGGATCAGAATTCTATGTTGTTAGATCCAGACTTGATAATTGATTCTATATCTTTTTTAGGCCCGTATTCACAACTTACCGATAGCTAAAAGTAGACTTTAACCGGCCTTATAAAAAGTGTTCCATTATTAAAACTTTAGTCTGAACTAAAGTGAGCGATATAGTGAATTAAGGTCCTGCCTGGTAGGTTGAAGTAAAGTTGTAATAATGGCATAATTTTTATACGGCCGATAAAATACTACCTTTAGCTATTGGTAAGTTGTGAAAACGGGCCTTAGACATTAAAATCTCATGCCAATAGATATCAAGAAAATATTCGACACAAATAACTCATAAACGAATCTTAAACTCAGAACCAAATTTTGTTTTGGCGAGTCCATTATTGTCACTTAGTCTTAAATAGGACACAATCTTGAATGTTTGTCCGTAAATACTGTAGCGTAGGGAATTATAAGTTCTATATGGTTTACAGATTATACTTTCTAACATGTTTTTATTTTATTTTATAGTTTCTCTGGTTTATCTTATTTAGTTTTTCCTTTAGTTTATTTCACTTTTAGTTTGGATTTTGTTTGTTTCCACTTTCTGTTGACATTTCAAATGTTTTGAAGCCAATATTAAATATAATTTGTATTTACGACTAGTGATAAATAATTTTTTTTTTGTTTCATGAACTGCTGCTGCTGCTGCCTAAAACCCCCTTTTTATTTTATTAGAGACATATTTTATGAAAGTTTTTGCTGGTTTTTTTCTTCAGATTTTTTTTAAAACTATTATTGACAATAATTTAATTCAACTTATTTATTGTTTGATCAAATATAAAAAAAGGAAATTGAAGGGGAAAACGATGTGATTGTTTTTCCTGACCAATCTTATAAGAATTTTTTTTAGGTTATCCAAAACCTGGTACTGCTGGCATTTACCATTTATTGACAAAATATTTATCAGACTTGTTGGCCTTTTTTTTCTCCTTCTTCTTTAAGTTTTCGCAATTCTTTCACATTAGTGGAGTTTTAGTCGAAATGATTAGAGTTCAGTTTGATTAAGTTGTTGTTGAAAGTTGAAACTACTTTGCAACTGAGAATTGTCGTTGTTGTTCGTGTCTTGTTTCACTTAAGTTGCTTCCATTTATTAGTAAGTTAATTTTAATGACACATTTGGGTTTATTTTCAAGACATAACAGCAACATATTTTGTTCACCTTTCTATGAAAAAAATGGGAATTTGATAAACTTTTTTTGGTTCTTTCTTAAACTATTTTTGGCACATGTCACAAAGTTTGTAGAGAAAGGAGTTTGAATGTTTAAAGCTATTATTTTCTTTTTTGATTTTATTGCTTGTTTTTTTGAAAAAAAATATTATTCTGGTTAAACCAAAATGCTGCAAGAAGCCTTGGCTTTTTTCATGTTTAATAGCACAGTGCCACACGAAAAAAATAACCATAAAGGACAAAAAAAAAGACCCGTGTCTTCCAGTTTTGCCTAAAGTCATGCACTTATTTTTGGGGCCTCGGTGTAATTTTTGCAAAAAAGTGATCATTTTCTCGGCGGTGCCCAAAATGACCCCAGCAAATATGGCCCCAAAAGGAAAGTGAAGAACGGCCCCTAAATTTTACATGTAACACAACAACACGCAGTTTTAGCGCAATTTTTTTGTTTTTTTGGGGTTATTTTTCATTTTTTCGTTAAGGTGTTTTTGCATTTTAAATGCAATGAAAAATGACCCCAATATCAAGGAATGAAAAATGGCCCCAAATAAAATCACAGGTTTTACTTTGCGGCTATTTTTCGTTTACTAATAAAAATTGCAAATTTCAAGAAATGAAAAATCACCCCAAACATTTTTACACAAATTATATAAAATTTTATGTAAAAGTTTCTAGGGATAGTATAAAAACTCCGAATTCTTATACCAAAATAGAGAGGGTAAATTATCATTTATTTTTTGGGGCCATATTTCGCAGCACCCATTTTCTCAGACTCATATCTTGCAAACCGTTCGAAATTTTGATTTACTCTCTTAAACAAAGTTGTAGCTCTTGCCATAAAGAACAAAAATTGTGAACATATAAAATCAAAAAACTTAATCTTCAATATCAAAATCGCAAAAAACTTTAAAAAATAAAATTTATTTTACCTTTTTTCCCCTGTTCAGGTCCAAACCGCTCAAAATTCAAGAAAACATTCAACTGCAAAAATGTACCTAAGATCTCAATAAAGAACTTTCTAGAGCATATGAACTTCCTAGGAATGATTATTAGTACCGTTAAGGTTCTTTATGGCAAGAGCTACAACTTTGTTTCAGAGAGTAAATCAAAATTCTAAACGGTTTGCAAGATATGATCCAGAGAAAATTATCACTTTTTTTGCAAAAATGCCACTAAGACCCAAATATTTGGGGGCCCATAAAAAAAAGTGCATGACTTTGGGCAAAACTGGGAGACACGAGTCTTTATTTTGGTCCTTTATGGGAATTTTTTTCGTGTTGCACTGTGATATTAAACATGAAAAAATCCAAGACTTCTTGTAGCATTTGGTTTTACCAGAATAATATTTTTCCTCAATATTTTTGGTCCTTTATGGTTATGTTTTGTCCGTATATGTTTATTTTTCCATGACTTAAAAAATTACACACAGTGTATATAAATTGAAGCATTCACTTTTTCGTTATTATAGGGCGTTTTTTTTAGCTGCATGAGAACTTTTGATAGCGATAACTATGGTTTGACAGCTGAGAATGTCAAACTGTATAGACATCTCTGTTCAGTAAAGTTTGGCAAGTCATCATGAATTATTTAATGCTAGAACAACGCTTCCAAATAGTTGAAATTTACTTTAAAAAATTCACGAATTTCAAAGAGCACTTCGTCCATTTTAAGATGCTCAAATCTAGATAAACAGCTACGTGCCAACAAGCAAAATTGCCGTGCTTAGCGCGAAGAAGATCCTCAAGCCGTTAACGAATTACCATAAAATTAATTAAAATTGACTCTTTGATACGGTTTACACGCTCTTTCAAAATTTAACGTTCACCAATACGGTGAATGGCGATCGCTATCGAGCCATGCAGACTGAATTTTTATTTTTAAAAATTAATCAGCTGCAAATCAACGACATTTCTTTCAAACAAGATGGCACAACATGCCATACAGCGCGCTTATCAATCGATTTATTGCAAAATCAAGTTGAAGAAATCATTTTTTCCAAAAGTGGTCCTGACTACTGGCCCTTTAGTTCGTGCGTTTTAACGCGCTTGGATTACTTTTTTGGGGCTATGCTAAGTCATTGGCATATTCCGATATCTTGAAGTATTGGAAGGCAATACTCAAGCCACCACGGCCAGATTAATTGGAAAACAGTTTTTAGAACGCGAGCACAAAAGTGACTCGTTTAACTAACATTTAAAACAAAAACAAAAACACAATTTCAAAATTAGTCTCTTAAAATGTTGTTGTAAATAAAATATAAAAAGTTGTTTGTCTCTCCTGTTAAATGTGTTAAAAGGCAGTTAGCAGGTTTGCATATTAAGCCAACGATATGTAACTTTCTTGACTAACAAAGATGGATTTTATGTGATCAAACCTTGTAAAATTATTTTTAGCCACTTTTTTGTTAAGCTTTTTTGCTTAAATTTTATTAATTTTTACTCGTGGAAAGCTGGCAACACTGCAGCATTAGCTTAATGTTTTTGAAGGCTTAAGATCTGGTATTTAAACTCAATGTTTATATAATTTTATTAACTTAAGATTTGGAAAAATTTGAGATAAACACAAACACACAGCTTTGTACATACTTTTTGTTTTCGTCCCACTGTTCGCTGGAAGTACTATAAAGAAGAACATTTGCTTAGAAACCAATAACATTTTAACTAACATTTTAACAAACATTTTTTTCTTAAGATACCTGGGCTTTTGAATATAACAAAACCAGAAAAGATTCTTATCCAGACGATTTTCTAAAGTTAAAATTTTTTTCTCTTTAACAAAATCTTCCAAATTTTGTTTATTTTTTAAATAATTGTTTCATCATTTTTTTAAATATATTTCTGCTTATTTTTAATCTTTTCAATCTTTTCTTTGAACAATATTTCAAGGTTAAAGTTTTCCATTAAATTGATTCCTTTAATAAGAAAAATAAACTTTCATTTAACGCCTTAAAACCTAATCCAATTCGACGGTATTAAACCTTTGACTTGAAAGCAAAAACAAGGCAAAAACAAAAAATTAAAGATTGTTATCTTTCAAAAGGATACAAATACGACGAAATAAATTCAATATGTCCGCCATTAAAAAAAAAAAATATTTACGAACAAAGTAACTTTGATAGTTGTTTTTTAAATGCTCTGATATTTTAAGAAAAGTAAGGCACAGGTTGAAACCTCTCAAAGCCGAAATAACTTTAAACCACTATCAGGGTACTTAGAACAGACTCAAACATCCTTTATTATGCTACATTAAACATACAGACAACTTTTAGTTCCAAAAAAAAAATGTCAGATAATCTTAATCCTGCTTTAGATGAATGAAATACATTTCACCACTGCATGAAGGAATTTTCAAGGAAAAGCTTACAAAAATAACAACAACAATTACCTCGTTCATTCGGTTTCAGTTACCGGTTTCTATTTTAAATTGTCGCTTTTATTACGTGAATCCTTTTAAATTTTAAAAAAATCTTTAATCCTTTAAAAAGTAGAATATAAAAATGTTAAAAATCCAAAATAAGAGACAAACAAAAATTAAAGGTTGCACGGAACATGAAAAAAAAAAATTAAGATGAAAATGAAACACTAACAGCCAAGAAAAGGAATAAAAAAAAAACAAAATAGAAGAAGAAAGGTCTTCCAAAAAGCAACCAAACAATAAAATGTGGCAGGAAGAGCTGGTGGATTTGCGAAAAAATGCGCCGTAGAAAAATATGAAACTAAAAAATCTTTACAGAAAACTAAAACAAACAAGACAATATCTTCCTTGCAAAAACAAAAATAAAAAATGACAAACAACAACGATTGCTTCACAGAAAAACAAAAACACAAAATTTCGCCCGCATCCTTTTTAGCCTTCCGTTTAATTTCTGTCTCGTTTGTTACTTTGGAATTCATGTAATTCAAAGATGCTTTTCGCCATTTCCCTTGTAATAGTGTTGCCAACTTTTCACAACAAAACATAGCAATTTTTTTAATAAACAACAACAATTGCCAAACACATATAAAAACAAAAACGAAATTTTGCTCGCATCCTTTTTTACTTCTGTCTCGTTTTTTTATTTTGGAATTCGTGTACTAATTCAAAGATGCTTTTCTCCATTTACCTTGTAACAGTGCTGCCAACTTTTTACCAAACCAAAAAAATCGGACACATGTTATTAAAAAACATGGCTTAATACTGACTGAAGAAGATTTTCTTATCAAAAAGTTATAATATAAAATGTGAGAATTATTTCTTTTTATTAGTTATTATTTTTAGTATATTAACCATTTTTATTTTACGAAATAATGAGGGAGTACGACCATTGCAAAAAAGCTTCATAAATTGAAATTTAATGCATTGAACACTTTCGACCAAAAAAAAGGATTAAAAAATTACCTGGGATGTACCGAACCCTTGATACCCTTTTGACAAATTTAAAAAAATTTTCCAATTTCGAAAAATATTAAAAATTTCGGAAAACTTTTTTTTCAGAGCGTTTTGCATTGAGCAAAAAAGTTTGATGACGCAAGGCTTAGATTATAAAGCAGTTGAAACAAGACTTAACAGTCACCAGCTTTCCACGGGTTTTGCAACATGTGGCTAAATCAAGGTATTTACACCACGCGTTACACGTCTTTTTGCATCCTACGAAGCCGTCAAAAAAGAAGAATCCGTGTAGTTTAACTTAGCAAGTTAAAGCGTAGGATGCCTTGACGCATTGAATGCGGAAAGTTAATTTACTTTCTACTTTTGCAAGCGTCACAAGCTTCGCTAAAGCAAATCAGTTGATTTGGGCAAATAAAATTAAATTTTAGCTTGAGATGAAGTAGCTTTAAAGGCGTTGCATGTAAATTGAAGGGACGTACGCAAGTAAGGTATGAAAACCATGCAATATGTTGACGTGAAAGCGCGTTGTGTGGAACTGCAGCTTTATCGTTAATATAAATTTTTACGTAATTTTACTGTTTCATGGCTGTTCGTATATTTTCGACTAAGGCGTATATTTCGACAATGATCGGCAGAGCGGTGAGCAGCAAAAAATTAAACCATATGAAATACTGAAGTGGACATGCAATGAGCGGCATTTCTGAGCGGCTAAGAGGTGCCGCTTGGGAATAAACATTTTTGTTAACTTCAAATCTGATGTTATCTTTTTGCAATAGAAAGTCAAAGGATTTCGCAGGCATACGGAAGTATTGCCAAAATCGGTCTGGAAATTTGCTTGATTTATAGGATGATCAACAAAACTTTTTTCTTTCTTATACGCATTAAATTCTTATAAATATGAATACGATTTTCGCGTAATAACATTTAAAAAATGGCATTTTAATAACCAACCGCTCAGAAATGAAGCTCAGTAATGAGATACTTACCGCTCACAGCTCTGCCGCTCACCACTCTGCCGCACGCCGCTTTACCACTCATTGCGTGGCCTCGGCCTAAAATAATGCAATTGTGTTTGGTGCACGTGCCCTGGGAACGCCTGTTCCGAATTAATTTTTTTATAGTCCCACCAAATACAGAGCGTTATTGATTTCCGCTGCTTGGCCGTACATTATAAACGATGTATTGCGATTCGGGTTAACGTTTGCGATCTATACTGTATGCTTCCTTGACATACACTTTCTTTATGCAGACATCCGCTTTTGACGGACACTCTTACTTTACCAGTCATTGCGTGGCCTCGTGGCCCTCAATTGTCTTCTGTATTCTCCCTAAAGTTTCTTTATGCAGCCATCCGCTTTTGACGGACACTCTTACTTTATCGCGGTGGCGTTCTAAAGGAAAGCATTATGTTTTTTAAGAAGACAAATGTACGGAAATATTTTAATGGTCCCTTCGGTACCCGGTCTTAAAAGACTCCACTGTATCTTTCATCGCACATATGATTCGATAATAAAATTACTGCGTTTTCTATTCGATTTGCAAAATTATCTTGCCTTTAGCCTGTGCACTAACCGATTTTCTTGCTTTTTTAAATTTTTTTGCGTCTTATAATTCGTCATGGCTCAAAACATAATTCTAACTACTAAATGGCTGAAATAGCAATACTGTTTTTCAAAAATATAAAATGATACTAATAAAATTTAAGACAACTTAAAAAGAAAAAAAAAACTTTAACAACGTCTGAGAAGAGAAAAACTATAGAAATGACAAAACTGGGAATAAGAAGAACAAGAATTCATGTAAAAAAGGATAATGGATTTTGCTTGTGCTATTTAGCTTTGTTTTTATTTAGTCTATTTTGTTTTCATGAAAAAATATAAAAAGCAATGGTAGAAAATGTTTCTGAATTTATTAAAAAAACTGACTCAATACACGATTGACTGATAGAATGAACAAATGATGAAATAAATGTTAGAATTGGTAGTCGTGTGACTAAAGGAAAGTTTGTTTTATAGTTTAACTGACTTTTTATGCAGACCATTTTTAATGTTATTTGTTTGCTGCTGTATTTTATTGTTTTAAAAAAAAATTTTAGTTTTGCCAGAAACGAGGAACAAATAAAAAAGTAATGAAATAGTTTTGAATTTATATAAAAAATACTTAATTCGGCTGTGCAGAATCTGTGATGCCATAACTTCCAACTAGAATTTAAATTTTAAGAATATTTTTCGCTTGAACTTTAATAATTATTATTGCACATACTCAACAAGAGGGCATTAACTCAAAATTTAAAAATTTTCAGTAGAAGCAAAACAATTTATAATTTTACATTAAAAGCATGTAAGAAGAATTTTTAAACCAACATTTTCATTACCAAAAAGTAGAAAAAATAGCATGATATTTTTACAGCGGGTAATACGCTCTTGTTAATTTTATGTATTTTACTTATTTAAAGATACAGTAAAACAATAGTTCATGTTAAACGTAAAGCGTTCAATCTTGAATTATATCGGTGATAAATTATAAACATTATTTATTTTAATTTTAGTCAAACATGTTAAGTTTAAGATGGGTTATGCGCCCAAGGGCACACTTCCACTCCGAGACCAATGCGGTGAATTCCATTAGTTCATTCCATTAGTCAAATAGATAAATCCAAACCAAAATTTGTCACAGGGGAGTATTTTTGGACCTGTGGCTTATTATAGCCCCATTATTCTAAAACTTTGGAAAATGATTGTACCCTGCGGGAAATTTGTGTCAATTGGTCCAACAGACTGGTCCTGGGATTTGTGAAAATAGAACAAGTACCAAGAGAAAGGACTCATGGCCAGTGAAAGAAGAACCAATCCCTTAACTGGTTTATGAAGAAGCAAAAGGTAGAAAAAGTAATTAATAACAGGACAGTCTTCAACGGTGCTGTGGCACATATTTTGATACTTTCTAAAATTTGGTTCTAGAATTTAATTCTAGGACTTGTTTTATTGAAATAATACTACATTTTATTGAAATATTACTACATTTTAGTAACTGGCACTAAGCACGTTCATTGAGAATAGTTCTGTGACTGGTCAAATGGTGTCAATTGACCCCCTCCAATGACAAGGCCATGTAAAAGTGATAGGTGTTATTCATATAAAATGTTAGAACTAGAACCGGTCTCTATCACCACAGACTTATCACGGAACTACTTTGGTATCAGTTCGCTTCCCTCTAGGGTAAGTCATATGATATCGAGTTGGACCAACTTTCATTACAATAAAACTACTCGTTTGTGTTTTACAGACAATTCATTTTTTTTACGACGTCTCTGGTGTAGAGAAGAAAAAAGGGTGAACAAAAAAACTGGGCTTGTGTTTTTCATGTTGTTTTTTATATTTCTCTTTAAACTTCTAACTGATACGCTTTATTATTTTTCTTACTTTAAAGTGTCAGGTTGAAAATACAGTGAGACCTCGATTATCCATAACAGACAGGACCGGTAGCATTCTGGATTATCAATTTAATTTGTGTGTTTCTTATTTTATGTAAATATAAAATGTATTATTATGTAAATATAAGAATAATATGAGGAAATAACTAATTTTAGCAGAATATGCTTGAAGTGCGTTGGAAAATTTCCTTTCTTCGTTTATTTAAAATGTTTTGTTGATTGTGCGAAAGTTAACGAAAAAAGAACATTTGGTTTATAATTTCGTATAACAGAGATAATGCCGGATAGTAGGTTTAATCGTTGAAAAAAAATGTAGATCATTGCAAAAACTTTTCTTTATTTCCCGGTTAATTACGGATAATTAATGCCCTACTGTAAATAAAAAAACATGCAACCAGAAATCATCGTTTTAATACAAAAATTTTTGGAAATTGCTTTAAAAGGAAATGAAGAAAAAACGACGTAGTAAATGCCCACATTTGAATTGGGTGTTAGACGTATTTAAGTGCTTTACGGTAGAACGCTTTACGCAAGAAAAAACAAAAAAAAAAAAGTATTTGAAAAGAAAAATTTTAAAAAATTTTGTGGTAACTTTAATGGAGCCACAACCAATTTATGATTGTCTATTACCATAATATGGTTAACAACACTGTACAACAATTTCGAACTTTTTCTAAAATAAGTGGGTTCAGCAAAGGATTCTTCTATAGAAGACAAAAAAAAATAAATATACGGTGGTCGGTGTTTTATAAGATCGCCAAAGTCATCATGGGGCAACATAACGTTTTTGTGTATATATATTTTTTCAGATTATACAATTTTTTTTCAGATCAATAAATATACAAAATGGAATTTTTTTCGATTAAGACCCATTTTCATTACTTACCGACAGCTAAAAGTAGACTTTAAACGGCCTTATTAAAAGTGTTCTAACTTCGTTGCAGATTCTGTTAAATGTCTTAAAAAAAATCCTTATTAAAAAACAGGTACTCTGAAAAAATAGTTAATTTTACTCTACCAAACTTGATCAATTTCTGGGAGTTCCAAATAAAAAATTCACAAAGTTTACGAAAACCCAAAAATTATTTTTAATTTGTATTATTAACCAACAATTATTTCTCTTTTTTTAAAGTATAGTGGTTAAAAGAACTATTAAATTCGAAAATAATACATTAGGAAATTAATTTTTGTTAATATTTTTTTTTAATAAAACTGGAGTTTTTATTCCACAGTTTAGATCAAAATTTTTTGAATTTGGTACCCTCCACTTTACACAAAAAGTGAAAATTATGAATTCTACTTCAAAATCTATTTCAGGTACCTTGTTAGGTTTACAAAAATGTATGTAACATAAATATTCTAAGCAAGTTATTAATCGTTAGTTTTGAGTATTGGACAGACCACTGTGCATCGCTTGCTATTACTTCTGTCCAGTCTGGAAAAAATGCTTAAATTATGATTCAAAGTGTCGCATTGGAAGACATTTAAATGACCTAAAAAAATAAAAAAAAAAAGTTTTATTATTCCACTTACTGATTTATAAGTCCTACTCATTTTAAACATCGTTAAACACTGTTGGAAAATAATACAAACAACACTTATGCAATCACACATTCGCACACAATTTGCCATTTACGTACACATGCACAAGCCTACGCCAACTAAAACAAACAATTACAGAATATTTAGTGAACAAAGAGGAGAGAAGGAGGAGGAAACAGAGAAATTGAAAAAGAAAACAGCAGCATAGTTTTAGTCAGTATTTTAAGGATCCTGTATTATTTACAGTTTCCGGTAGTGGAAACAAACAAAATGTCAGTCGAGAGAAATATGAAACTATGAAAGGTTTGGGAGATGAAATGTTGAATATTTGTGTGTGTGTGTGTGTATGTGTGCGTCTATTATGTGTTTTGAGTGAATAGAACTGTAAAATACACTATTGTTTTTGTTTTTTTTTCATGTTGTATTTATGACAAACTTCCGTTTTCAATATTTCCTATCCCTGAAGGTCATTCAAACAACATTTTGTATTGTTGCTGTGTGTGTTTTAGT
This sequence comes from Pollenia labialis, assembly GCA_949318255.1. Taxonomy (NCBI): domain Eukaryota; kingdom Metazoa; phylum Arthropoda; class Insecta; order Diptera; family Polleniidae; genus Pollenia; species Pollenia labialis. The sequence goes on along the minus strand of OX439139.1, from coordinate 8,111,118 downwards.
GTTTGCTTATCTGTCTATTTGTTTTTGGGTGTATGTGAGTATGTTAAAACGTTTTTGTTCATATGTATGTTCGTATTTTAACAAAGTTTTTAATCTACTTTAATTCAATTTTGTTAGATTGTTATATATTGTTTGTGCGTTTGGCTTTGTATTTAAGTTTTTATTTACATTTTCTTACCCAATTTTGTTTTATTAAAAATTGTATTTTCTTTCTACTTTTATTTGGTTCTATTTATAAGGTATTTGGCAAATAGGTTTTATTATGTCCAGTATTTATTTTTATATTTTATTTTGTTTGCCCAATTTAGCATTTAGTTTGATGTTTAAAGTGCTGGGTTCTTTATATTTCCTTTGTGTGACTTGAAGTTCTTTTTGTTGACTGGCACTTGGCTTATTGCTCGTTATAGTTCTATTGCAAGTCAACAGTTAAGAAATTTACTTTTCACATACAAACAAATTTCTTTTTGTTTTATGTTATAAAAATAAACTGTTAAAAAAAGAAATATCATAAGAATGCAAGCTATTTGTTTTAACTTTTAAAAGTATATTTTTTTTTAATTTTAGCAAAATGGATCAGTTTTAAAAGAAGGTACAGTGGTGTAAAATTCAAAAAAGTGGTAACAAATGTTGATCCTTTTAGTCAATTGGCATAAAAAGAAACACTAAGGAGAGTTAAGATAAGAAATAAATAGAAAAGAATTGAGGACTTCAACCAATTCTATACGCACTAGGGAGTTTCACTGAAACCACTCTTTTTTGATTCTTGCAATTTTTTAGAAAAAAATTATTTAAGACTGGACTGATTTCAGCAGCATCTATAAATATTCGGTTGAAACATTAAATATTCGGTGCATACTATTCTGGTTGTCATGATAGATGTATTTTTACCACCAATAAAATGATTTCTATTTAAAACATTCAAGTACATTTTTGAATATGCAATATGTTGCTTGGCTTTATCTCGCTTCTTTGCTTTTGTATAATTTCTGCTAGAGTTTTGGCTTAAGGGATACCAATAATTTTGCAAGAAGATTTAGGTGCGTCAACAATCTATACGCAGTTGTGCCTCCAATTCATTATCATCAATTTTTTTTAAGTCTACTACTTACAGGACAAACAATAACTCGCATGCTGAAAAGTGAAGCTTTGGCGACCAATTTATGATCTTTGGCTGCGATTTTGTTCAAATTGAAGATGTAAGGCAACACTTTCTGCATTACAAAAATCAAAGAAAAAAACCTTGTTAATTACACTATTCCGTTTAATAACAAAGCGATAACAAATGATAGATATTTATTCAACAAAATCAAAGTAAATCTCTAATGCAAAGTGAGAAGTGCTTAAGGATAACTTACGCTTTCACGCAAGTCTTATGGTTTTTGAGGAAAATACAACGCTGTCATGATAAGTTGTTATTTTTATTTGAAAACATTCAAACTATAATTAGATCAGAGATGCATTTTGGTTAGACTTGTGTGATTGTTTAAAGCGGCCTTTAGAGGTTACTTGTATGCATATTCAGGCAACGTTTAAACCATAATTAGTTTCTTAGAAAAGCCTTAACTGGGAAGCGACGTAGTAGAGACAGTGTTAAATATCATGTCACCGTAATATTGTCGTTAAAAAAACTGCCGCTGAATAAGCGCTACAGTTTCAATGTGTGATACCGTTAAAAGATCTCCTTTAAACAGAACCAATGAAACGTTGAAAATTATAACGAAATTAAAACTATAAGCCCTCAACTTCTCAGTTCTATTATAAATTTTTTATTATAACAGATCACTGTTTTATCTGTAAACTGACAGTGAAATGGGGAATCGGTACGTCTTAATTCTATTGGATGTGCGAAGATATTAAGAAAACAGAGTTTGTAGAACTGTCTAAAAGCTTTTTAAATTCATCCATGCTTGGGCTAAGTCCTCTTAAAGTTCTTTCTTATGCAAATATTTTTATAAACTTGGGGCATGCAACGTTAATGCAACTCTGCGCTGCAAATTCAAATGTCTTCAAACAGTTAACTAACAAGTGTGCCACACAAACAAGTGTCAATTATATATGTAGAAGACAAATGGCTTTGGCTATACAAGATGATCAGCAAACTTGCCCTGTTATGGCCATTTTCTCAATGTATTGACAAACTGTCTGTTAAAGATGTTAGGTTTCTCAATATACCGACAAAAACATTGTTTTCAGTTGGCGACACCTCTCAAAATACATGAAAAAGTTGGGAGCTGATTGAATTTATCTGAACGGCAAATAAATGTTAAATAAGAAATTGGTAGATGCGTGCAGATTTTCGTTGGGGAAAAAGTTAGTGGTGTAATAAGAAAACGGCCGTTAGTGTAAGCAATCTTTACACGTATGATGCACAGTAGCAATTTATTAACGAACAGGCTTTTACACTTTGTAAGTTCTAATTTTTATTTAAACCTTTTACACATTGTGACCTGCTAACTCTATACATGCATATATATTTTTAAGTACCAACTAAAAGTACTTGCACAATTTACTTCTTACATATCAACTAACAATATTGCTTTTGATATTGCCTTTTCTATAAAAGGTACATGTATTTTTAAGCAAAAAAAAAAAAAAAAAAAAAAAAAATTACGCCCTCTTCTGACCCAAACTGGCATTTAAAATACACAGAGTTTTTTAGACATCTCGTTTTTATTTTTTTGTTGCATTCATCCACGTTTTTTTTTTACCATTTCCCAGCTTGTATTGGTTTGTACAATTATTCCTGTTGCCATTGTTAAGGTTGTTGTCATTGCTGCTTTTGTTGCCATAGAACTGGAGACACATTGCCCACTTATCTAAACTTGTCGTTTGTTCGTTGTTGTCATGGAGTTTTTTCCAATTTTAAAGTACTAAGCAAATACTTGACTAATTCACTCTGCTCGCACTCCTCCTGCTCTCATGTTAGTTTGATAGAGGGTTTTGTTAAAGTATTAACGTAGTTGATGGTTGAACGCACACATAAACTAAGCTACAAAAGTGTGTGTGTGTGTGAGTGTGAGTGCATGTGTGTCTGTTTATTTATAAACTTCATTCTGTTCTTTTATCATTGCAAATGACAGCTTGAACTTTATTTTAGTCTTGTTTCCATTGTTTTTCTAGTTTCTGTTTTATTCTGAAAATATTTCCAATATTCTGACTGATATTTTTTGTGCGTAAGTTTTTGCATTTCTAATGGTTAAAATTGACAGTGACAATGGAAAATAGTCATAAACATTTATGTGTTTTATATTGTATCCACATGTCCTTCAAAGTATGTATCGGGATTTGTATATTTAGACTTTTATGGAAAGTTTCAAACTTCGCTTTTAAAAAAACCAGTTCAACTTTTAAAGCTGAAAACGCTTGAATAAAGCCGAAATGAAAAATATGAATTTGACATCTTTAAGCGTTTATATGAATTCAAGTTCCTTGGTTTTAAATGCATCCAAAAGGAAAAATATTAATATAAATATTAGTATGTCTCTTAAGTTTTACCCACTATTTTGAATTGTACTCTCAGGGGATACATCTTTGGTCATATGTAAGAGTAGCTTAAGTCAGTATTAGACTGAATTCTGTCTTAAATTGATTTAACATACACTTCCATGTGTTTTTACAAAAAGAAAAGGTGTCCACAAACTGAGGTATCATTTCAATTTTAATAAAAAAGGAGTTTTTTGAGATACTATGAAGTCTTATTAGCTTAAAAAGAAAAATAACTAAAAATAAATAATTAATTGGCGAAGGTATTCATTCATTGGTGACAGTAGGTTATCCAATTCTATTGACTCCCTTGAGCACCGTCGCAATGTGGGTTACATTTGCCTTTTTTATCGTTACTACAATGGGATGTGTTCTGACGAAATTAGCGATATGATTACCGAAACCCGTACGTTTGTTCGTAATTCACGTTTTTCCTTATGAGTTCATCATTTTGTGGTCGATTGTACAACACATTACAGGGAGAATTGGTGTTTTGGCCGGACTGTTCGTATGTGGAATAACCTTCCTGCTGAAGTCTTCCCTCTCACTTACAACATGAATAAGTTCAAGTCGAATGTTCATCAACACTACTACTCCCTCTTTTCTTCTTCCCATAACCTTTTTTCCTAGTTCCAACACAGTGAAATGCATTAGTAGGGGTCATCCCCTGAGTGCTGATACTAACAGAGAAAAAATTTTCTCGGCTGGATATGACTTTTAGGGCCATTATTACAACTTGCCAATAGTAAAAAGTCGGATTTTGCTATTTGTCGGTCCAACAAAATCCGACTTTTAACTATTGGCAAGTTGTAATAATGGCCCTTAAAAATTAAACAATAAAAAAATGTTATACTTTTTTTTTAAAAAGTGTGAATTCAGATAAAAGAATTTATAGTCTTTAAAGTATAACAACCAATCTTTCAGGTTCAAGGAAGAAAAGAATGAGAGAGACATAGAAATAGATAGACGAAGATTTTTAAAATTTTCAAACGGTCGATTCCTGTGGAATTTTTCATAATGAATTACAATTTTTAGAAGATCCTCTTGACCTCTAAAAAAAAGGCCGTACCAGCGCTCATAAATATCACAAGTACAAATGCTGTCACAATGCCAAAACTTATTTGTATAGCTAATATTTCCGGCTTTATTAATTTTACTTTGTACTCAAAAAAAAAAGCCAAAAGCGATTCAATTATGTTTTTGACGTGTAATTTTTGGAGGGTATTTTTCAAATTAAACAAATTTAAATTATTTGAACTAAAAAACAATTACAAATTCCATTTAAATGTTTCTTTTTAGTTTAATATTTTTTTGTTAATTGTTTTAATTATATCAAATGAGTTTACAAATATCAAATGAAATGGCTGTCTAAAAAATTTCAATGTAAAACTTAATAAGAATTTAAAATAAAAATGAAGTCAAAAAATTGTTGGCAAGATTAATTGAGAAAAGTACATAATAGAATGTAACTAAATATATTTGTTTCTGATAACAATAGTTTCAAGTTTAAATTTCCAAAATGTACCTTTTATTTTTTAATCTAACCATAAATATCTTTTAAGTCTTAAAAAATGTTGCAACATTTATAAAAGTCACTTTTCTTTAAAAGACCTTAATTAAGAAACTGTAATTGAATCATTTTCATTACTCCTTCTGCCCTGCGGTTTTCTTATTTCTTTCATCTATTTTTCTCAGGTTATCCCTGTAACAACCTGTGTGAGTATTATTCTCATTCATTCAAGTGAACAAAATTTGTTGTTATTTCTATAAAATAATAATAGCTTACCAAATCCTAAGTACACAAATTCACACACATATACCTGTACATACATACTCTTAAAAATAATGCATATAAAAGCTATGTATGTATTTATCTTTTATGTATGTATGTATGTATTTATCTTTTTTTTTATAAACTTTGAATAATTTATGGTTACATTTCTCCTGTTCTTTAAATATGATAAAATTTTAAAGCTAAAAACAAAAGGTTTATGAATAAATTCATCACAACTATAACCTTTAGTTCTCTTAAAAATGTTGACGTAGGTTTCAAGGATAATATGAGGATAATCAAGAGAATATTAAACAAATTAAGAGAAAGTTTATATGGATTATTTGTAAAAAAGCTTTGGATTGAATAAAAGCTTTTGTTTTAATAGGATTTCTTAAGCAGCTGTTGGTTTTATTACAAAAAAAATCTCTTTTGTTTTAAAAATTTTGCTCTTTAATTTTTTTTTTTTAAAACCCTGGTTTTTAAAAATTTTGTAATCTGAGTACGTGTCTGCTGGGTTTTTTTATGGGGATTTCTTAGAAGTTATTCCAGATTATGGATTTATTCATACAAATAAATATTTGTATGTTTGCGTCTGCTTTCGTTTTTTGTTATTTTCTACCATCTGGGATTTGCAAAAGTTAGGAAATATCAGCAATAATACAGGGTGGCACATAATGAGCTATTAAGTTTAAATTCTTTATAACTTTTTTAATTATTATTGGAATTATTAATGAATAACTCGAACAAAAATAAAAAGAGCAGGTATGTGCGAAGCAGAAAATGTACCTCATTTACAGGATATCATTTTTCAAAGCTAATTGCAAAAAATTCTCCAATAATATAATGTTTTAAAAAAAATATATAATAATCGCATAAATAAAAAAGTTGTAAACCATTTAAACCATATAGCTCACTCTGCGCCACCCTGTATTAGCTGCATACACACATACCCTCATATATACATGGGTCCATATTAAATAACTGGTTAAACAGCTGTTATCTCAATTCGTTTGTTTGGCTTTGAAGCTAAATAAAACATTATCTCACCTTTGACATTATTACTTATAATTTATTATACAAAATTAATTAATTTTGTTGAAATTGTTCATACAAATTTTTTGGTTGGCAAATAATATTATTCCTATCGATATTTTTAGACTATCGGTAGTACTATCGATAATTTCCCAGCACTTAACTGTATGCATTACACAGACAAAATTATTGCTAAACTATTTTCAAACAAACGCTTGTTTGAACATCATTTAAATTTCTAAAAATTTTTTTTCTGTTTCAATTTATATTTTTGTTTCATTTTTATTTAACCAACAGAAATGTTGACAACTGGTTAAAAGTATAAAAAATATAATATATTTTTTCCAAATTAAAAAATGAAAAAAAAAAACGATAACATTAAAGAGCATTAAATATTTAATACAAAATTAGAAAAACTTGAAATTTGCTAAATTAAATAATGTCACGTGCGACTTTAATGTTTGTTGTTTGCAAACGCAAAATGTTAATAGCAAAATTATTGAACAATAAAAAAGTGTGAAAAGAACAAAATGTTATTTTTATTATTATTTGCATTTTGCATTTCTAATTGTTTTTAGTGCTAACAATTTTTCTCGCCCCATTTTTATTCGTCAGTTTTTTTGACATTTCAAAGCGGGCATTTTTCTCACAAAAAAGTTACAGACACACACTTTTTCTGTAAATTGGCGAGTAATTTCCTTACGTGACAGCTAGTACTCGGCCAAAAAGTAACAGACACAGTTTGGTGAGAAGAACAGCTGTTTGCTTCAATATATGGCATTCATTTCACACATTTCAATCGAAAAATTTCTCGTCGCGAGAGTTTCAGAACATGGGCACTGTTTTCGATTAATGCGTTACATAACTTAATGTGGGAACATAAGCGAAGTGCAAAATAAAGATGAAAATATTATGACAACATTTAAAGGATCAAAAAGTAATGTTTTGGGGATCAAAATTAGCAATTTAGGGATACAATTTATAAAACATCTGGCAACCCTGTTAGTAAGTAATTGTTATTAAGTAATTGTTGTTTTTGTTTACATGCTTATTTATTTAATTTTGTTTGCCCTCGTTTGTATTTTTTTTTTGTTACAATGTTAGTGTTGTGGATTTACTTTTTTAGTGCGTCTTTGTAATTTATTTTTGTTGTGATTTTTTTATGTGTGCCCAAAAAATCTTTCTCTAGGTTAGTGTTTATTTAAAGTACAAGGATTATGTTTCTTAGCATAAGGAAATAGATTTAAAGCTGTGTATTTTTAAGTGTGCAAAATAAATCCAAACACTTAATATTTTATTTGCTTTTTTATATTTCCTTCTTTTTTTTTTTGCTGAACATTTTTTCTAAACGTATCTAATAAAATTTACAAATTTTATGTTGATTGTTTCGCTCGTTTCGTTGAAGGCGGTTTGTATAGTTAACTTCCTGTAAAGTTTTTTTTCTTGTTCTTTTTTCTTTGAATACGTTCAAAGTATATTAAAGATTTTTCTTCTAACTTTAAAAACTTTTTTTCTTGCGACTAATAACAAACTGAAATAAAATTACAAAGATTAATGAAATTGAAATAAGCTCAACAAAAAAAAAAAGTGACCAAAAATTTATAACAAACTTCTAGAGGTGCCAGAGGCTTTTCTACAATTACTTGTCGTTTTTTAACTTGTTTTTTTTTTGGAATTGAAAAATATGTTTTTGAAGAATTTTTTTTTTGTATTAAGGTTTTAATAACATTAAAAATTTGTCTAATTTACTCTTCTGAAATTTTAATAAGATTCTAATTAAAAACTCTATGACAAAATAATGTGGTTTTAATTTTTCTTCTGTAAATTAAAAATTAAGGCGGGTTTTTAAATTCAAAATAAGAAGATGTTGTTTTTCTAATAAAAAAAAAAACAATTATGATATTCTTATATTTAATAAAAAAAGATTTTGAAAAAAAAAAATTTTTAGCAAAGAAGCACAATAATTCTTTTTAATTAATAGGTTTGATTCACAATGCCAACCACGTTTTCACTAGGTGTTCACAATAACCCAACAATTTTTTCACAAGCACAAATTAGGAAAACGTTTGCGATTTTTGCCCAGAACAAAATTACGTATTTATTATTAACTTATTAAAATTTCATTCAAAACTAAATCAAAATTATTATGAACGTCATTTATAAAAAAACTCTAGAAAGGATAAAAACGAAATTGTTGCTGTCATTGTGGACAAAGCTTTATAAATAATTTTTGTTTAAACAATTGAAATCTTAAATTTTAAGCTCTTAAATCGCTACGAAACAATGTCATACTTTGTTCGATGATAGTTCTCTATGGTGACGCCGTGGTAAAAGTGCTTGGGCAGAGGACGAACATTTTTCTACAGTTTTAAAAAATTGAGTAGCTTCAATTTACCTCCAAAAAAAATCCATCCAGGAAGCACCCTGACCTCCCCTCCTGCTTAATTTAAAAATTTGGGGATTGGGTAAAAATATGGGGGATTATAGATTAGAGTCCTCGTCTTTTGGGAAAAACAATTCTTAGTTTATTAGTTTTTATAAGAAAAATCGATTTTTTTTTTGAAAATATGAGGAATATATTTTGTTTTCTAAATGTTTTAAACAATATAAAGGCGGTAAGATCAATTTTTTATTAATATTAATAAAGCGTGTATTTTTAGAGTATCACAATTTTGAGTAGGCATTACTGCTTTATTTGAGCACTAATTACACAGCTGATAGTTGCTTTTTGTTTAGTTTGCTTTGAAATTTCATTGTGAATCGATTCACACCAGAGCAACGCGTGCAAATTTTTAAAAATTGTAATCAAAATATTTGTTCAATTTAAAATTCAAAAAATTCAAAATTTTATTTTCCGATGAAGCCCATTTCTAGTTTAATGGGTAAATAAGCAGAATTGTCGCATTTGAAGTCACGAGAATCCACAAGCTTTTGTCGAAACACCATTACATACACAGAAAATTACAGTTTAGTGCGGTTTTGGCCCATATGTCTTAACATTAGCAAGGTTCCCCACCACCAAACTAAATACACGGTGAGTGCTGTTTCTTGGCAAGGATGGATGGCAGTCCCATTGTCCTGGGACCTGCTACAATAGATAAATAATTTGCTTATGTGGAACAACTACCGATTTTCGAAACTGATACAAGGTAAAATAACAATATTGAATTGATCAATAACCCAAGAACTAGGACAGATAGATTTGGCATAAACAGAAAATATAGAAAATCGGCTTTAATTAAACAATTCGTTCAGACAATTAAATATTTTACTAATTTTGCCCCTGCATGGGACACAAATTTAGTCAATTAAAAAATGAATTGCATAAACTTAACAATACACCACATACACACAAACATTTAATTTTATGGGTTTTGATTAAAAAAATTAATTGCTGCAAACAAAAAATTAATTTAATAATTAATGTTCACCAATTAATTGTTTAATTGAATAATTTTTTGCAAAAATTTTTTCCCAAAAGGGGGTAATGGAGAAAAAAATTCCCTATGACCATCAAATTTGTATACACTCCACCCACCAACATTGGTAGCCAATCAATGGGGGCATCCTAAGTTTTCCATTCCATCGGAAGCTTTTTTAATAATTATAAAGTATATATTCTGGCTGCTAAGTCGATTTTGCCGTGCCATTCTGTCTGGACGTCTGTTGAAAACACGCTCACTTTCGAAAAACTAAAAAAAAAGAATCACGTTGATGTCAAATTGCTTTTAGTTATCCTAAGCAGTTTGGGATTGAAATTTGGGATTATAAATTTAAATGTGGAACTGCCACGCTTAAAAATTGATAATTTTGTTACAACAAATAACATGATGTTTTAATGCACGGATTTTTATAAAGTTTTGCACAAATTCGTTCTATATGATAAGAAATCATACTGATAAATTTCGTGAAGATCGGTCCATAATTTACCCCACATAAAGTCCTATCCTAAAATTTTTTAACTGTCTGTGGAAGTCATTTACATACTCTTCGGCACAGCCGAATAAACTCTGACTTGTTTAAATGATCGTTTTTTTATTATATGTTAGTCCTATATAAATTTTGGTTCCGACTTTACAACCCATAATTGCCCACTGCTCTTTTAGTAAGGGTTCTACTTTACTAAATTTCCTTACTACAAATACCCATTTTAACCATACTATTTAAAAAATGGCAACTCTAGATAAAATTATTATATCGCTACAGATTTTGCTAAACAATCAAATGATGCAAAATTAATTGGCCAAATATTTATATGTATTAATGTGTATGTGTGTGTGTGTTTTTGAGAGTCCTTATAAATTAATGAAAATTATTATTGTTTATTTCAGCAGCAACAACAACATTATAAAGTATAAGTATCTGCCGAACTCAGTACCAAAGTAGCTTGCTTTTAAAATTCTTATGAAGGTGAAAATTATAAGTCTGCCTGCTTACGTTTTTTTTTCTTTTTTCGTATTTTACCAGGAGTTTTAAAGCTTTTGTTTTTATAAGATTTTTTTTATATTTCTTCCTTCTCGTTCTGACTTTCTTAAAACGAATATACACTTTCTTGGATTTTTATTATTATATTTTTTTATAATTTATGGCTTTATTTTCATTTGTAGGAATGCTAAATTTTAGTATTTCTTTTTTGAGTTTTCTCTTCTCTGCTCCGCTTTTCTTCTTTCTCCATTTCAACCATCAGTTATTGCAACAAATAAAAAAAAAACAATATAAGAAACAAAAAAAAAAAAAAACGCAAAACAACAATGTTTGTTTTTGCGGTCAATTTGAGTTTCATAATTAAAAATCTTTTCGAAAACTTATGGGTCTTTTGTGGTTGAGTTAAATACTTCTGCTGGCAAAGACTTAATAACTTTTATCTATGAGTTTATGAGTTATTATTTTTTTAAATATTTTTTCTTGAACAGCGACGTTATTGCCACGAATATAAAAGTACCTTAGAAACAAACCATTAAGATTTTAGCAAATGAGCTGGAAGGGTCGGGTTTAAATCATTTAAAGACACTTATTCCTAAAAAAATCTGAAACGATGGAAGTGGAAGTCGTTAAGTAAATAAAAAAAGTCTTAAGATCGTTGAAGGTTGGGGTTATAAATGATTTTCGTGTTAATTTAAATCGTTAAATCAAGTTAGGGGAAAAAATGTACAGGGTGGCGCAGAATCGGTTTGATTTCTTTATAACTTGCTTAGTTATTAAATTTATTGGTTTTTTTTTGTTTCAGTATTTTGTAAAACAGACTTGGGGAATTCAATAAGAATAAATACACAATCAAACAGTGCATCCAAACAATTTCTATATTTTTCATTTTATTTTTCTATATCGTTGACACCGTGTGCATATAATTTTCATATTAAAGGGCAGATTTCCTCCACAATGTCAACAATAAATAATCATAGAGCAGTTTATCAGCAAAAATTACGCCTATTAATTTTAACTGTTTGATACGGTGTTTCGTCCGCCTTTTAATTTATTGAAAATTACATCGGTGTTTCAGGCTCTGTAAACGGTTGTTCATATCAGATAATGTTGGAACATTTTGTTGAGCCAGCTGGGGAAAATCATTCAACTACCTCAATGGTTCTGGATTAAACAGTCCCTTTGGGTGGGTAAATAAAATGCTGTATTAGGAAAACAAAAATAGGAATTTCTTAATGGCATAAACAAAAAATTTTAAACATGTTCTATGTGATAAATCCAAGATACTGCGACACCCTGTGTATAAATAAACAGAGCTTTTCTTTATTAAAATCTACTTTAAAAAAATTAGAAAGTGGAAAATACGTAAAAAGTGGATGTTCTTGTTATTTTCCTAGAATAAAAGCACTAACATTTAAGTCTGTGCCTAAATTTTTCTTTCAAAAGTCCATTTTTTTTATTTTTACAATTTTTAATATTATTTTTTGCAGGTGTAAACAATTTAATAAAATTTTATAATGTAATCATACTTAATGTAAAATCACGTGCACAAGTTGTTTTATAATGTTGCCGGACACTCAACTGTTACAATACAAAGAAAATATCGTAAAGATTTTATTACTTCTGGTGTAAACGTGATAAGAAGCTTAATAACTAGGGCTCACAAGGTAATGAACTACGAAGAACTGTTGCTCGACCTGTTCGCGCTAGAAAGGCATTTAATGCTGTACGAGAAAGTGCCCACACGGATTCATCTGTGTCAACCTTTAATGCTTCTTTATTGGGAGTCTCCAAATCATCGATGCTATGGACGGATATGAGTAAAATTTGGGAGGATAATTTTGATTACAATACAAAAATTTGGTCCAAATTCAATCTAAATACCAACATATCATTCTACTGAATGATGGTTTATGGGCAAAGAAACTTTATTCCGGCAAGAAGCTTAAATGGGGCCATGTGAAATTATAAACCGATTCTCATATATTTTTAAATAGGCTCGGTCCTTGTTTAATTTTCGGCTTTATCGCCTGAATCAAAAATGGTAGGATTTATTTCGAATAAGCTGAAGACCATTTGAAATTCCATATAAAATCACTAATATCTGAAGGAAAACCACTCAATTTAGATTTTTATCAGCCTGATATGTTATTTTTGTTGACTTAATGCGCGCATTTGACAAATTCAGAACTGCGCAATTTGGGAAGCTCTGAGGTACAACAACGCGCAGTGCTGCGTCTTACCTCCACTAACATTTAATATTTCCCTTTACGTGGTCATGCAAAACTTTAAGGCAAGACGGCATAACAAGGGATCTATTTGGAAATCTTTATGACTTGTAATATGCGAATAATGTTTTCCTTCTGTTCCATCAAATCCTTTGCTGAACGCATTGCAAAAGCTGGACTACAAGTCCGCAAAAGCAATTAGTCCATGCCCTTTAACTGCTTAGTCGCTGAATGTTTTTAACTCAGCACTCAAATTAAAGTTGTCAAATATGCCCAACAAATACAAAAGTAGCAGGTTTGCAAGACGGAAATGTAAAAATATCACTTACCTTCTCCCTTACGCAAGGCATAGTTTTTTTTTATTTCCTAAGCTAATCCCCGCGAAGCTATACGCTTGTCTGCAGGAAAAAAACCAGAGCCTCTGTCAGAAATCGAACCCGCCACCCTTCACTACCAGCTAGCCTACCGGGGCATGCATTTTTAATGGCGAATTTCCACTTTGAGGTAATACATGTTTGAAACTAAAAGGTCTTTATTCGAATCATAACAAAATTGGCGGGAGTAAGAATCAGCTTTACACACTGAATACATTTTTTATTGGAGTTTTGCTATTTGGAGAGTTAGTTATCGAAAAGTGGGTGCAGTAAAGAATATGTACAGGATAGGCCGTACAAAGCTAACTCTTCGTTCGGTATTCTCAAAAAATTCTGAAGTTTTCGTATACTTGTCGTACGAAGATCAGTTTCTTTAACTCCAAAATCAAACCTGTTCTCCTCTACGTGTGCGAGACATTGAAACTTTTGAACCTTAAAACCTCAAACAATTTTGTCAGTTACTGTCTCGCGTCTCATTTTCGGCAGTTTATGGCCAAATATCATCTCCAATATCGATCTATTGAATCGAGCCCGTGATACGACGCTAGATCTGAATATACACTGCGTAAATTTTATCGACTGAGGCACACAAAGAGAAAGCCAATGAATTTTATTACGTGACAATTCATTTAATTTAATTCTCAGAGATTCAGAAGACCCAACAGACCGACGAACACCGCGAGATGCCCAAAACCTGCGTGACCTTAACGTTTCATGGAACGGAATAAATTAGTTGAAGACTTTCAGAAATAAATGGAAACCTTTTGAGTTCAGGCCCTATGTCACGATTCTATCTTCATGGACTTTGCTTCAATGAAAGGTTAACTTAATAATTTTGTTTTACTATTTTAAGTTTTTCGTTATTTTAGTACCCAAAGAAAATTTCTCAAAAAAAAAAAAGATTTATTAAGTAGATTCTTAGTTGATTGCACATTTTCTATAATTAATTAACTGGCGGTTTAGGCAGCCATGAGCTCATGCAGGCCCAAGCAAATTTTCCTGCTTGTTTTATTTCAATTCAACTCTTCTTTGCACTCATTATTTATTATAACTGCCACGAAAGTTTTCTTTTTCAGCTATTTTTTTCGTCTTAATATATTTATGTATTTCTTTATTTAAGACAATTTTTTTTTTATTTTTTGTATTTCTCTGCTCAACGATTCCAAGAATGTGAATTTTATAAATTTTCTTATTATTGCTAAAATTCAATATACAAATTTTTTTGTTGCATAAGTTTGTGTATAATAAAAAAAAAAAAAAAATAAAAAAAATTAAACAGTATTTCAATCGTTTTGTTTGCTGGTCTTGACTACTGCTGATGTTAAAAAAAGATGGGAACTTATTTAAAAAAAATTGGTTCTAAAAACACATGAAAGAAAATAATTTGTATTGTAGCATTATTTATATATTTTGTTTAATGTATGTGTGAGTATTCAGAAATTTTATGTATGTGTGTCAATGTTATAAGCAACCAACAATAAACTGAAATGCCATAAATTGCATCAGGCACAAAACAGCAACAAATGATTTATGATGGCATTTTTTCTCTCTCTCTCTCTATCTCTTGTATTGGTAGAACAGTTTGCATATGTATACACGGAGAAAAAACAAAACCCGTAACTGTAAATTAAAACTGATATCATTGCTTTTTGAACAGTAAAGTAACATGTTTAGTGTTAATTTTGCAAGCGAATAGTGCTAAATTTTTCACAGCGCCTGGTTTTTATGTTGTCTACAATTGTTTTTATTCCAATAACGTTTTGTTCTTAATTTGACCTCACACCGTTGTTATATTAACAATTCTCTGTTATCATTTTGATAACATATTTTTCATATTCCGCATTGCGAGCCCAACCAATAAGAAAACTGTTACATATTTTTATTATAGTCCATAAGTTTTTAAATTTAAATTATAAAGATTTTTTAGAAAGGAAAAAATTAAAAATTTTAATATTCATTACAGCTTATCTCGGTAATACAAAAAGTACACCCGTACAAAAAGCACAAGTAATTTGATTTTGTGAAATCTTTGTACAATGACAAAAACAGAAACAAAGCAGGGCTTTTAAGATCATCTGTAATGAATTCGCCTTGATTATTATTTATTTTATTTTATAATACGGCCAAAAGTTCTATATAATTAAAAATGAATTTAATCCATATTTTCCCAACACGTTTCGTGAATGTTATGTTATCTTTATCAAGGGATTTGTTTTTTCAAATTAAGGATTATAAATTTAACAATGTTATTACAACAAACATTCATCAACAATATGTTATGATTTAAGTACAATAAGAGAAATTCATTTTTTATTACGTTGAACAGTAACTTGTTGTAGAAAAACATTAAACATGAATAATCACAGGTTAGTTGTTTTTAATATTAACGGCCATTTTCACCAAGTTCGGTTAAAACTAACTTTCAATTAAAGTTCCGGTTACCAATATGTTTTGACAGCTATAACCGATAGTTAATTATAACCGAACTTGGTGAAAATGGCCGTAAAACACAGTAACTGGCATTAAAGTTTTATGTGTCTTCTTTTAAGTTCATTGTCTTTTTTATATTCTGTTGTACCCTTAACGTCTCTATTTAGAATTTTCTATTTTCTTTTCGATTCTTTTTCTATCCAATATTCCTACTTTATCAAAATCTGCCGTAAGATTTGTATTTTTTATGTGTTTGGCTAATGCAGTACTTTCCTTCAATTTGTTTATGTCCATTCTATGTTCTGTTATTCTTGTTTTCAATGTTCTCTTTGTTGTACCAATATAAATCAAACCGCAGCATTGATCTTTTTTTCCTTACATGGTATTTCGTAAACAACATTGCTTTGTTGTTGTTTGTTTATTCGTGTTTTTATGTTCGTAAATATTGTGCTTAAAGTATTGTTAGGTTTGTAAGCAAACCTGACCGTAAGGTCAGGGATGTATTTTACACTGTAAAACTGTTTTTCCCCTTGTCAGTATTAGAGTGTCCAGATGTTTTGTTATTCATTTTCCTCACTGATTTTGTTATTAAAGTTTTTATAAGATTTTTTGGAAAGCTATTGTTTGCTAGAATGTTGATTATTTTTTCTATGTTTTTTGAGTGATATTGTCTGCCACCAATGTTGAGTACTCTCGCAGCAAAAAATCTTTAGGTTTTTGGAAGCAGTAACATAATGCGCTGATTTAAAGCGCTTCCGTGGGTGCTCTAAAAGAATGGATAGATTGTATCTCTGCCTCTTAAGCACAAGCTTCATTTAGATGAGTTAATTTTTTCGTGTTTTTACGATTTCATATAAGAAGCAACGAATTTAAACGATGATACGATGTGATGAAAAAAATGCAGCATTCAGTTGTGTGTAGACCAGGGGTTTCCATTTCTTTGCACAATTGTGCAAACCACTACAAACACATATTTTTATGCTCTTCAATTCAGTCGTCGGTGTGACTTCGACAAGTGCACATGTTTAGCGGATGCTATATTATTTTGTTTCAGCTTACACTCAAAAATATTGTGCGGTCAAAAATGCTTTTGGTAACATCCAATGCCTTGCGTGCAATATTTAGAGTCTAAATTTTAAGACTTAAATGCAGAGTAATATAACATTTCTATTTAATTTTAACATAATTTAAATTGTTGAAAATATTTAACAGCAAACCTAGCGTAAAGTTTATTTAGTAAATTTTTTTAACAATAACATTTACTGCAACGTTTAAGCTAACGATATGTGTTTTGTTTGTGAAAAAAAATTCTTTGCTACCTGTAAAAGGGTGCTTTCTTTAAAAAGACGTACCTAAATGCAGAAATTATTAAGAAAAAAAAATAGCCAAAAGAATTTGTTTGTATTTTGCTTGTAAAAATATTTTGGCTTCTGTACCAATTGCGTCGTTGGGTTTTTTCTTTCTTTGAAAACCCTTTTCTTAAGTAAGTAGAAATATTTAAAAAACAAGTAAAAAAGTCTTGTTTTGCTACAATTTATGTGTAAATAACCTGTACACATAAAAGCAAATGTGACAGTAGGTAAAATGTTTGGGTAAGAATATGTGTTTTATTGATGTATTAATGAAACTTTATTGTTTCGCACTATTTTTATTGCTTACTTTTTTATGCTACAATTATTTGACCGAGCACAAAGAGTTAAGGCTCAGTAAGTCTTTACTTTCTGTTCTGTTACGAACCAGCTGATTTATTTTTGTTATTAAAAAACCTGTGAAATTGATTAGTTGTTCTGTTCTGTTGCGGTTCAGTTTGATAAAATCAAAAACTTGAAAAGTAATTGTAAGTGACCGCAAAATAAATAATAAAAAATACATTAATTAAATTTTATTTCTTCAAATTTATGTGCATAAAAGTTATTGAAATAAAACAATGGATGGTGCAAAACTAATAAATTTGTCATAAATGGCTAATAAGTTGCTACAGAAAAAGTAACTTTTACAATTTTGAAACAGAACGGCACGGAACAGAACAGAAAGTAAAGACTAATTCTGCCTTTAACCTTACTAATTTATGGTAACTATTTAACGTAACTTTGACCTGTTATAATGACTTTATACATTTTTGCAGGCAAACTCATATGTGCATTTGGTATTTTCTAAAAAGTTATGATATACCATTAGCTGGAATAAAAATGTATGCACAGATGTTTGAAGTATGAGCAACCCAACACCGTGAATACCATTTCTATATTACTTACCACTATGTATACCCTAACTGTTTACTAAAATAACTTTTTCACGTTATAATTCTCATATTGAATTGAAAAAATGGTTATTAGAAGAGGAAATTAATGAACCAAAATCAGTTTTACAACCGCTATTAGATCTTTTCGAAAACCCTTTTCGTTGCGATGTAAGCAACTACGAATTTGATATTCAATCAGAACTAATCATACAACGAAGCGAAGTAAATGCCCCAGACGAAAATAATATTGTAGAGTTCTGGAAAGATTTGGATGGCGAGTTCTATCCTGAACTAAAAAAAAATTCATTGAGGTGCCTCTCTTTATTCGGCACTACTTACCTATGCGAACAAATTTTTTCGGATTTAAAATTTATTTGTTCCAAGCAACGTAATAAATTAGGTTCATCCCATTTGAACAGCATTCTACTATTACGAAACTGCCATAAAAGTATAAATTTAGAAGATTTTATTTTATAACTTGTATAACACAAGGGAAAAAAATTAAAAATTTTTTGTGTTGCTAGAAAATTTGTAGCAGTTCTTTACCAATTCAATGTCGCTGATTTTAAAACTGCACTTTGTTTTCTATCAGCTGTGATTTGCGTGCAATATTTATTTTTTATGAATTTTTAAAACATAAAAATCTTTAATTTTTTACAATTGTTTGATAAGATATTTGAAACTGATTTAGAGTCAAAAAGCTTCCGAATAAAAAAAAGTGTAGTTTTAAAATCAGCGACATTGAATTGGTAAAGAATTGCTACAAATTTTTTATCAACACAAAAAATTTTTAATTTTGTACCTTTGTGTTATACTTATAAAATATATTACTAACATTTTATTTCGGCTGTAAATAAATGCATTCTCTCAATTTGCTTACTCTCTGGTACTCACTAATACACAACCAAAAAAATTTTGGAAATCCCTGGTGTAGACATTAGAAAAATTTTTTTTATATTCATTCAGCTGAGTTTTTGTTGTGCTTATTTTTTATGGTGAGTGTTTAATTTTTTGTTGTGCGTATAACGGTGTTTTTTAGATAGAATTGAATGTGTTTTTGTTGTGTTTATTTTTTATAGGGAGCGTTTTTTCAATGTGAAGGTTCTTGCGAAGCTGAATTTGGTTCTAAATATGCATTTTTGGAACAATTACAAAAATCCGATGCAGTTTTAGTATATTTAAAAACTTAGACTGGGAATCTTTTAAATTTTCCCATTTTGCCATAATGTTGTTAATTGCGGTATGATCTGGGATGTTTGTGAAAAGTGATATGACGTCGAAAGATACCAATACCTCTCCGGGGCAGATGTTTATGTTTTCTAGCAGTAATTTTAAATGTGATACATTTTTTATATTGTAGTGTCTTGAAATAACGTTTTTTTTAAATTTGTCCTAGGTATTTGGAAAGTTGGTATCATGGAACCTGCTGCATTGAGGAAACAATTGGTCTCAGAGGGATTCCAGTTGTATGGCTTTTTGGTAATCCGTACACTCTTGGGGCCATGGGTCTATGTATTCATTCTTGTGTAGGTCCCTGGGTAAAGCCATAAAAGTCTATTAGTTTCTTGATTTGTTTTAGAATAAAATGCATTTGTTTTGATTTTTATAATAAGAGAATATAAAAAATACAATTTGTTTTATCTACTTGATACAATGCTTCACGTATTTAAACTGCCTTTCAGAACTTTATCAATAATAAGATTATTTGGAGACATTTTTATTCCAACGTCTTCATGAACACTTAACTTCACTTTAAATAGTGTGGGATATTTTCAGAGTAAATATTTGCCCAAAAATCAAAACTTGAAATTATGAAGACTTATTTTACAAAAATTCCAGCACATTCTCAAATCTGGGTTATTTCACAAAGAATTTAATTTTCATTTTTCAATGCGAAAATTATATAACCCGCTTCATTTATACAGATGCTGAGAATCTTAAAACCAAACCCTTTAGATACGAATCTCTGTAAGCTCTTCGGTAAAAATCTACTTTAATTTTACTGGTGGTTACGTAAAGGTTTTGTAAAACAACAAACATTTTACCTGATTTAAATATTTTTCTTAAAAGCAATACTTAAAGTTGTGGTTTGACAACGTATTATTATTATTAATTTGAAGACAAGGCATTCTTGATTTAAAAACCTATAATATTTTCTATATTTTCGTTGTTGACTTGATACATTTTTGTTTTTAATTTAACAACGTAAGATTTCTTTATGACGTGCTAAATTCCCAATTTTTATTATTGATAAATACACTGAAATTTATTGTTGGGGAAAAGCTAGTTTCTCTGCGAAATTCACTGGATGTTTAGGCCAAATCATCCGAAAACCTTTTTCCAAATATTTTGGAAAAGCTAAAATATTATACAAATAAAACCCTCATAGTCTTACTGGTAACAATATCAAAGCCTTAACAAAACACCAACAATAAACAGTGAGTTTTTCTTTTCTTACAGTCCCCTACAATTGCTTGGCTTTTTTCCGACTCGAATTGTAGTTTTTAGTGGGTAAAAAGAAAAAAAAATTAAAAAACAAATTGCTTCATATTATTATTTTTTTACCAGGAAAACTAAAGAAAAAAAAAACAATTTGCCATTTCAGTTTTTTTTGCACGGTCATCTGCAAATTTAATATCAAAGTTATTTTTAGGAATAAAAAATTTATTATTAATAAGATTTCTCCATGACAAGCTAAATTCCTAATTTTCATCTTTGATAATAAATACACTGAAATTCATTGTTGAGGCTTTTGAGGCTTTTGAAGCTTTTAGTCTTCTTTGTTCTAAATTTAACTAATTTTTGTTTTTTGTAAACTTAACAACAAATATTGCCGAATATTGTCGACAACATTTTGTGTTATTGCAATTAGTTGGCAAAATTGAGATCCTCTATTTTCGCGCTGTGTATATGATTTAATATAAACATACAAATTCAAGCATATATGTACATATGCATATGCGCTTTTTCATATTCATATTTCTTTGTTTGGTTGTGTGTGCTTTAACTACATTTATAAATTTTAATAGGTAGTCTCCGGCATTTCGCATGATTGCTTTTCATATTTATTCCATAAAGTTTTTCTGCTGCTTTTTTCAAACTAGAAAAAAACGAAATTCCCAAAAATATTATTGTTGTTGTTGTTGTTATAATATGCCTGCAAGAAAACTAATAATAATTTTTGGTGGAACTAAAAGGAGTTAAATGTTTTTTTATGTGCTGCGGGAGAAAAGTAGTTTAAATAGTTTTTTAAAATTGTTTTGTTAAATAAGGCGTTTGAGAAGGTTTTCTGTAGAGTTTTTAAAACGTTTGAATTTTTAAAGCGGTTTTTAAGAATTTGTTTTAAGGATTCGTAATACAGTGGTATCTGTCATAACTGAAAACGAAAGGTACGTATAAAATCTGTCTGTAAAAAGGAAATGTCAATGCATTCCTTTAGAATCCTGCCAGGACCGACCGGGACATAGAGACCGCTGAACAAGGGTGGTCCCATTAATGAATCTGTATTAAGGGAGATTACACTCTAATTACGAAATTTTTATATTTGTGCTTTAACTGACAGTTTTTATAATTAAATTTTACAAAAAGAATTTTCTTATTCTTTTTTTCCATAAATTTGTGTCTGGGTTATAATGTCTACTGATTGTTTTATAAAGCCTTTTTTAAATATTTAACTGCCTGCTTTTCAAACTAAAATTTTTATTTTCAATATCTTTAATCAGTCTTAAGTTCATCAAATTTAATTTTCATTAAATTGTTTTTTTTATGAAGAAAGCAAATTTCGATCTACCAAAAGGTTAAAATACAATTTGGTTTAAGGATTGATGTTTGACTATCACGTCACCAGTAGTCGATGGCTGCGAGTGTAAAACGGCAAATCCCTCTGAGGAGATCCAGTGGTAGCGATCGAAACATGTCAGGGTAACCAGCCGCCTGAGTTCGAATCTCAGGTAAGTCAAGAATGAATGATTATCAATAACTATTTTAATTAATTTTTATGTTGTAAAATTCCTTTCTTCATAAAAAAAAAAATTTAATGAAAATTAAATTTGATAACCTAAGCCTGATTAAAGATATTGAAAATTTGGATTAAAAACCATAAATAGTTCAACAAAATTACCACAATACTAATTAAAGTTTAAATTTTCGCTTGGGAATTTATATTTAAACAACAATAATAAAAAATTTGTTTTTGATTTTTAATATAAATTTCTTTTCGAAAATTTGTATTTTATTTAAAAAAAAAAAAAATAAAAAAATTAAAAATGAAAAGATTTATGAAAATTAACGTCTATTTTTTAAAAATTTAGGATTTTTATGACTTTTATTTTAAAAGCCTTAACCAGAAAAATACTCTGCTGATACATCCTAAATCTTAAGGAATTTTAATAATGTAATAAAATGTATTTCGACTTCGGTTAATATGACTTTCATCGATCTTTTCGCTGATCGGTCTACAAAATACTTTCGGTAAATTATGTGATATTATTGGCTGTAATCGGCTTTAGTTGTCAGATAAACCGCATAAATCCTAAAAGCCAATTACGTTTATTAAAAGTCAACGTGTATTAAATCTTGCAGAAAAACGGCAAAAGTACGAATTTTGATGTTAAAATATCCATATGACTTAAACAACGCATTAAAATGCTTTCTATATTAAGTTCGATTTGAGAAAACATTTATATGTAAAAATTTTTATGACTCTTCTATAATTATTCACAGCTCTAATGTCCACCCAAGTTCCTGTATTCTTAATTATTATTATAATATATAGCGTAGGGCATTAAAGATTCGACTCATGCGAATTCAATATCCTAACTTTGTCAGTTTTTTGTAAACAATTATGCCTGGTTATTCATTTCTCTCAAATTCCTATGAATTGTGGGATTTTCCATCTCTATTTCGGTGCTATTATAAAGAAAAAAAAAACTTTTAATGATTTTTTCTTGCACAGTGAACACTTAATTTATTGGAAAAAATAAAATAATAAATAATGTTATAATAAATTATAGATTTAATTTCAAATTTTAACTATCAAAAAAAAAATTGTTCACATCTCATTTCGTGAAATAAATGTGTGTTTTAATGTTAAATTTGTCATAATTATTATAAAACGAATTTGTTTTTGAGTTGTTGTTTTATACAGGGAATAACACAGCGTATGATTAATATTTATTGAAACATATGAAATCAATCATACGGCGTTGTTTATTAGAATCAGAAAGCTGTTTACATTTTTTATAGAAAGTTTCGTAATATTTCAATACTTCTCCTAATGAATAAAACTCTTTTTTAACAGCAAGATTTCGAAAATTTAAATTTAAAAATAAATTTTCTAATAAATTCAAAATTAAAAATACATTCAATAATAAGAATTGAAAACAGATCGCGTAATGCTAGGAACACAACGCATATTTGTCGCTAAAATTAAAACTTATTTGTTTATGAGAAAAAAATACGCGGCAAAGTCTGCAATAGATGTATTCACTTTTTATACGCCCGCGAACGAAGAACAAATCAATGCCAGGTGACAATGTCTTATTTAAGTCCCATAAAAATAAAAAAAGGTCAGTTAGAGTAATATTAAAAAAATTTTGAGTAACTGGCTCCGATGCCAATGCAAGACATATATATATATATACATATAAATCGGCTAAGGAAAAACAGTTAAGAACACTTTTCTCCTCTGTTTACTAGTTAAGAACAATGTCTTTCTTTGTTTGTCAACCACTCACGTGGAACATAACATATGAACGGGAGGTTGGTCCGTCGCCAAATCGGTCTCTAGTACGTTCCCATTTTACTTACCTTCCTGCTATATATGGCTGCAGAATTAATAGTTATTTGAAATCACTTCAATCAGCTCAGAACAAAGCTTTGAAACTTGTATTTAATCTACCTTAAAGATATTCTACACTGGACTTGTTTCAGAGGTATGCAACAAATATATTGCCTATACGAGGATTGTATACACAAAAGGTTTTAATCTATGTTCTCAAGACACTGAAAGAAAATTAAAAGAGATCTCTGCAATTTGCTCAAAATTTTAGTCGTACGCAACGGTATACTAGAGAAGCTCATAACTTAAGTTTCCCCAGATGCCGTCTCGATTTAACTAAGCAAAGAACATCATATGCTGGGCCTATTGAATATAATCAATTGCCTGAAAGTTTAAGAAATCTAAATACAATTTCAACATTTAAAAATCATATTAAAGACCATCTTCTACAAAACATAGAAACACTTTTAATGTAAATCTTAAATTCTACTTATATAATTTTTTTTCTTCTTTTCTCTTTTATTAATATATGCATAAGTAAATATTGAATTAAACTTTTATAAATGTACTAACATACATATATAAATATCATTATTATTACTTTTTTTCTTCTATTATCTTTTTTTTTTTTTGTTTGTTTAGTATTTTTTTAATTTTATGTTCTTAAAGTAACACACGAGTTGCCTTAAGCCCCTAGAAAGCCTTTAAGGCGCTGGGGCAACAATTAATAAATCTGTAATATTATCAATGAATAAAGGAATCTACATAAAAAAAATGGGAGAAGGGAGAAAATGCCCGGTGAATGTTTATTCATAATTGGGCTGATAATGTGGAACTGTTATGAAAAAATTGTTAAAAAAAATCGCTAAATATAAAAAAAAGAATTAGGTGAAAAAGTAGCTTGAAATACAAAAAAATCATTCTTTGAATTATTAGCTGAAACAAAAAATTGCTAAAATAGAGGTGTAGAAGTGTTAAATTAATAAAAAAAGATATAAAAACGCTTAAATAATAAGAAAACTAAAAATAAAAGTTACAAATGGAAGCACAAATTATATTCATACTGAGTTAACGGAGCGATAGTTACTTAGGCATTCAGTGGGCTCTAGTAATACAGGGCAGAGTCTATGGCGGGAATTGAAACCGCAACCTTTGCACAGAGGGACTAGCTCGCTATCAACCAGCCTTTCAGAAACCAAAAAGAAAAGAAAATGCAAGAAAGAAAAAAATTGCTAAAATTGCCTCAAAAAAGGCGAAAAAAATTGTAATTCTAAAAGCAAGAAGAATTAAAAAAAAATCGCAGAAATACGGACACATCAAAACAGAAATGTTTATATATTTATTTTATTTAATGAAAACAATACCAAAATTTAAAGATTCTAATGTAAAATTAAATTTTCGAGCTTGAAGTCTTTAATTAAGTTTTCTATAAAAAAATAAGACAAAAAAGAAAATTTAACTGTACACAAAAATAAAAAAGGTCAAGTAAAATACTATTTTATATTTTAAGATTCCATTTTTCTATAGTTTAACCCACAGTGCCAAATATTTGTTACCCTTTCGCTTAATTTACCAAAGGGTATACCTTCAAAAAAAAGTATACAAAAAAAAGCAAACCAAAAAAATATTACAGCTGGATATTAAAGAAATTTATGTTTTTGCATGGATGCAGGACTCGAACAATACAACTACATATGCATCAATTCCCATAGTTGTATCCAACAAATATAAAAATAAACTCAAGCGTACATGAAATTGATAAAATATACAGTCTCACATGCCTGCACTCTCTTAGTCACACTGATGCATTAATATTTGTCGGAGGTATGCAGACATGAATGCAAGTGTATTGGAATGTGAGATGAGGCAGATGTGTTGCTTAAGTGCTGTTGCAGTTGCTGGGTGCTCTTGATTTATTACTTGCAATTGTATTCACATTTTAAAGAAATATTTGTTGTAAAAATGTATTGCTGGATGTTTGGCCTGATGCGGCAATATGCGGTGTTGCACACATTATTATATTTATAAACATTTTTTGTTTCCTCGTTATTTTGTGGGGGAAATCGTATGCCGCCCAATGTTGGAGATTTTTTTTTTTAATAAACAAATACATATAACAATAAAACAATTATTGTAGCCCCCATTAAAAATGTTTACAGTTTTTTTTTACTTTAATAACTCTACATAACATTTCCAAAAAAATCTTTAATAAAAAAAAAACTCGTGGATTAACTGCCCATAACAAAATTGAAGTGTTTGGCAAAAAGCATTTTTCCCAGAAAAAGGATTAAAACATAAAATGTGGGGACATTAACGGATGAAACTCTGTGATATTTTAGTAATTTTTATTTGTGCTGCCACAAAAACCAAAAAACCAGCTACAACTAAAACAAAGACAAAAAATGCAGAGGGAAAAAACTGTTTTAAATAGTTAACACAACAACAGCAAAAAAAAAACAGGATATTTTTCTGCTTGACCACATGAAGCCTTTTCATGGTGGTTTGAATAATTTTCTTTTTTTTTATCCATATTTTTCTCTCACTCGCTTGGTTTTTAATTTAGTGATTAATTCATAAACTGGAGCATTAATTCAGAAATTGTGGTTTTTAGTGGAAACTAAACTAAAAACGTTTCATAGAAGTTTAATTTAGCGTTTAATGTTTTATTACTTAGAAGCCACACACAAATAAACTCCATAATTCGCTATTTGACAAAGAGAAAAAAATTTATATGGGACAAGTACTTTTTTTAATCATGTCTTTGTCTGCTTCAAGATAAACAAGTAAAATGTTTTAATGAAAAAAAGTTTTTTTTGATAAAAAAAAAACTAAAACAAAACTTTTCTTTTAGAGAAAAATTAAGTTTTTATATGAACAACATTTCAATTGTGCACAGAAAAAATATAAAATCGACTTTAATTAAACAATTCGTTCAGACAATTAAATTTTTTTACTAATTTTGCCCCTGCAAAAGAATTGATCATATCAATTAACGGATTAGTATTTTCGAGTCATGCCACACAAATTTAGTCAATTTAAATATTAATTGCATAAACTAAAATATACACAAACATTTAAATTTATGTGTTTTGATTAAAAAAATTAATTACAGCAAACAAAAAATTAATTAAATAAATAAATGTACACAAATTAATTATTTAATTGAAACATTTTTGGCAAACATTTTCTTCTGTCTGATATGCAGGTTATAATGGCAAACATCGAAAAAACTATTAATTTGAAAACAAAATCGCCAAAGGCTTAAAAATACTCCAGACCAAATTTGTACACATAATTAAAATCTTTGTAAAAAAAACTACACAATCGAAAAAAAGAATAAATTTGAAAATAGGAACAAATTTCTACAATAAGCCCCAACAAGAAAAGGATCGGATAATAAGAAAAAACCGCTAAGTTATAAATAAGACGGTCGTGCTGCCTTTTTGTTAATTTTATTTAGGGTTTTAATAACATGACAAAATGAATAGAATCTCTGCGGACAATATGAGTCAATTGTACTGAAAGCACTTATCCCGTAACCAGTGAACACGATATTATACTAAAAATTATAGAACTGTGATTCCTTAAACAAGACATAACATTTCACTGGTGATAATGTGTTTAAGATCTAGTTACTCCAGAGGAAAAGTAACTCCCACTAGAGCATAGGGCGCCTAGAGCTTTGCTTAAGAAATAATATAAGAATTAAAAAAAAGCAACATAAACGTAAATTCAAGAACGTTATAGTCCTAAAAAAATTCAATTTGCTTAGAAAACCTAAAATATTAAAAAAAAACATTTTTTCTACTTTTAACTCTTTTAAGTAACAACAACAACAATAAACAAATAAAACAATTTCTTAAGCATCTTTAACTTAAGCTCGGGCGCTTCTTCTCTATTCCATTTCTTTGTTGTTGCAGTATGGCTTAAAACATTCTTCAAATTCAGTTCGTATTCCCCAGCTCCTTCACTTTTGGGTCATTTACCAGTATTGATGCATTTGAATTGTGCTGGAACACATTGTGAACATAATGATTGTTGTTTATGTTTAATTTTTTTTCTCTCTTCTACACTTCAATTTCTTGTATGTTGTTTTCGTTTTCGTTTTTGTTGTTGTTGCTGCAATATTGTCATGGTTAAATAACCATTCATTAGTTCAGTTTAGTTTAGTTTAGAACGTTGTATGTTTAAGAAAATACATGAGCAATAACAACACCAACAACAACAACAACAACACCACTAAAAGAAACAACATCAGGAACAGTTTTCTTATACTCTGTACTCTCTATTGGATTGGGAGATATTGAGATAAATTGTACAAATTAATCTTCATTCAGTCTTTAAGTACGTTTTTCTTCGTTCTGTGTAGATTATTTTCTTTTCAGTGTTACGGAGTTTGAATGGGTGTATGTTTGTATGTGAGTTTGCTTGTATGAGTTTTTATCTTTTGCTGTTGCAACTAAATGTTGAAGAAAAAGAAGAATGTAAAGAGTTTATAATCGTTTATAGAATTTTGTATGGGAAAACAAATGGCGAAGAGAAATTGTCAAAGTTCAAACTGTTAGTAAATGCTGTCATATTTCCAATGTCGTTTTCTATTCAATTTTTTTATGTTTTGTTTTTTCAAAGGGTCCTTTCATGTTGAGTCAGAAGTGGTGGAGTTTTGTTGTTTTTTTTTTTTGACAAGTGCTTTTGTTGTTGCAGAGCTGCTGCTAGAGTTTTGTGAGCGGAAAAGGAAATTGCATACTAAATAAAAGTGCCCCCGGTGAGCAAAATGAATGAACGTTTATAGAGTTGCGACAAAACAGTAAACTTGTTATGTAAAAAAGTCAAAAGAAATCGGTCAAAAGAAAGTATTTTTTATTCTACAGAATTCCTCTAATAAGATTTTTTAGCGTATTTTAAAATTCAGTTTCGATTAATCCCAGTCACCTTGAAGGTTACCAAATTGTGATATGCATTATAATTTTGTTTTTATTAAATAAAGATGGATAAAGGATGCAATGAACACTGTGGCCCATTAGATGTTTTAAGCAGCCACCATGTTCCCCATGAAAAATCTAGCCGTTTTACAAACAAGATTAAACATCTCCAAGAAGAATATTTAAGAGAATAAATTTCGGTTGGATCCATAATGGGTTCTTCAAGAAGTTTCTGACTGAATCTCTGACATTTACTGAACATATGTTTAGATATCTCGTTAAATCTGCCTAGTTTAATGATAATATTCCTAATAATAACTGATGATATCTGAGACCGTAGTACCCAGTGAATTCGCCAGAAAGTGCCTTAACTTTTAAGATTAACTACGAAAAGAAATGACAGATCTTTAACATCCCAGAAATATTCGTGCCGAGTAAATTTTGGTTAGAATCATGATTTTGTTATCTTCCTAATGTAACTAGTTGGGATACTGAAATACGGCACAGTATCAATAACTAGGCGGCAAGCGCCTCAGCAGTTCATTCGTTACCTGCATGTGCCTCATGACAGGGCATTTAACATTAAGTCAAACTCCTCAGATCATTCAGCAAAGTAATCCAGTCAGTGATCACATGAGACTTCACCTCATTGAAGAATGGGACAGGATGGTATAAATTTCCGTATTACACATAATAGGCCCCTTTTGAAATTCGGCCTTAATACACCAGAACCGGTATACCACACTTGTTCCGCAAGCTCTTGCTGCCATGGTTGGTGTATCCAGTTGTTGGTGATGACTTGCCCGCTCACTAACCACTTTTTGCAATAAAAGGCCTTTTCTCAACAGTTCTTAAAGTCCACAATAACTCGAACAAGTCATAAGTAATAAAATTATTTCGCAAAAAGTTAATTCAAACCACTGTTCGTAATGCGTTAGAAAAATATTTGTTTAGTAAAAAAATGTAAGGGAATTTGTTTATAAAAAAAATCGTTCCCAAATGTGTTGATGTATGTTTTTTGTCAATATGTATGAATGGTTATTGTTAAATGTTAATCCTGGCGAATAAACGTACGGTCAGAAGTATGTTATGCATTTGAATGCAACAACATTAGAATGGCTCAATTTTAGTTTTATCTAGAAATCGTTTCAAAAAAATCTTAAATTAAAGAGCACAAAAGTAATTCTAGCATCGAAGTGCTTGAACAAAAAATTTCCATAAAATGTTTTTTCTTTATCGTAGAAAATAAAATTTCTCTTCCGAGTAAAAGTTTTAGTTCTTATCAAAAAGAAATAAATGTTCTTTAAAAAAAAATTACTTCTGATTTTAAGTAACACGATTTTCTATCCAGATTACAGATAACAAAGTTTTCTATAGAAAATTTCTTCCGTTTTTAAAGAGATTTCACTTTTTTCAGTAAAAGAAAGTTTTTCAAATGGCAAAGTAGAAAATTTTTTATAAAAAATGTGTCTCCAGGATGAAACATTATTTTTTTATGAAGTTCACTTAACATTGAAGAATTCTCACAAAGTTGATGTTAGAAAAACAATTTTTCAATATGTTTACCTCCAACAAAACTATTTTTAATGGAAAAAATTAATCCTGCAAGGATAATTTGGAAATTTAAAGACTTTTACAAATAAATTGTAAATTGAATTGCAATTAAAATGTTGAATAATGTTATGATTATCAAAGTTTTTCTTGGGATTCAAAAAATTAATTAATTGAGGTATAATTTAACCCTAATATAATTTCCGGTGACAATAATATGTTTAAATTAACCATAACATGTTTAAAAATTTTCGTTAGAAATGACTTAAAAGGACCAAAATTTTACCTTTGAGAAATGCGATACGCATTTCCTCTAAATTTTTTCTATTTGAATCCAAGCAATTATTAGCAAAATATCAGATTTCTTAAATAACGTTAACCCGTGGCGAATTGACGACAAAGTTAAGTAATTGACCCGCATGTGAAATATGCGCATAACAAAACGTACTTTTTTGTTTATTTAAATTTTCGAAAAATTGAGATTTAGTTATTTCGCATTCTTAAAAAACTGCAATAACCTGGATTTGGTTACAAGTTTTTTACTTACCAATAGATGCATCAAACTGTCTAAAGTCACTACATAAAAGATTTCAACGCAATTATTACAAAAGTGCCGTAAAACGAATTTCTCACACAATGCGAATAATTACGTTATTTCTGCGGCTCCTTATTAATCAAACAGTTCAAATTACATCCCTACATGATTTATTAAAAAGAATTAATGAGGATTGTGCTCAAGGATACTATTATTCCTAACACAACGGCCTAAGACACATTATCACTTCCAGATTTCCGAACAGTGTAGAGTAACAACTTTTGTACGCTATTTTTAAAATCCAATTTAATACTCTTCACTACGTATTTGTGCACAAAAACGTTAAATAGACGTGTACCAAAGAGCATCGATAGAAGCTTAAATAATAACTTCTTATGGAAATTTCGGTTATTTTTAAATAGGTTATGCACTTTGGAAATGCTTAGGATTTTTTTTTAAGGGCAACAAGTGTTATACAAAAATATATTTTAAATTTTCTTTCAAAAATATTTTTTTTAAAATTTTCAATTCGAGCTGTTCTAATCGATATGAAACATACCTATTAAGTGTATGTGTTATGTATGTGTTTGCAAACTGTATTTATGTTGTATTTCGATCTCTACCTACTACCGATTGCATTTTGTTATGGTAAGTGAGATCTTCCGGATGTTAGAATTTGTCATGTCGTTTATTTATACACTCGATGAGATATGCAATTTTTTTGTTCCTGTTGTTGTTTTTTTTTTTTTTTTTATTTTTCGATTTCGCATTTTTTAACGTTTAAAACTGGAGAGCCATAGAGACCAGGCTGTAAAAAAATTATCATGAAATAAAAATAAAACAAGTAATAAAAGACTGAATAGAAATTGAAGTAGTATTGGAGTGTATTCGGGTGGCTGTGATGTGACCTGATTTTATTTCAGTTTATTTTTTTCCTTTTTTACTCTCCAACTGGTATTGAATTGAAATACAGGAGACTGTTAAGCCAAGTAGCGGCAATAATGTTGTCGCTGTTGCACGTCGGCAACGGCTTAAACAGCAGCGGCAGTAGCAAACGTTTTTATTATTTTAACAGAGTGCAGTAAAAATAAAAATGATTGCACGGAAGTTAGATTTTATGTGTATGTAATCTATACCTTGTTCAAATAAAAACACATACAAATAGATGTGGACTTGTATAAATAAACACTTAAATGTACAACGCACACTTACACACGGTCATGGACACTCATCGATACAGATAGGAAAATGTTGTAAATAAAACTCATATTTTGCAATGATTACACATTACGTTAGTGTAATGCAAGTTTTATACGTACAAATATACCTACATAAATATGTACGTACGGATTTAATACAACTCTACACGTCCTAGCGGTTAAAGAAATGAGTAAATAGGCCTAATAGGAGGCCTGATTTAGCACACACAAGCACTCCTTGCCAAATTACTTACTTATTTATTTTTTTTAGGAGCAATTTGTGCGTTCTTTATAAAAATATTTAAAACGTCGATGGAGTATTCGCTTTATCAATAAACTTAATCAAACATAACATTTTTTCACAACTGATATGTAAAAATGGAGAAAGTTTTTAATTAAATCAGTTTATACACAAGCTTTGTAAGGATAATGGGTGACCTGATCCGCGATGCATGTTTTCGTAAGAGTATAAAAAAATATATATATAAAATTTAGCAACTTCTTTCCCATACTAAAAAAAAGAGAGTAAGAAAAAATAATTAAAACTTACCAGCTCCGTTCCTACCTTCTTGAGGAAAGGAGTAGCTAATTTTTATTGAATATTTCAAAAGGTCTTTTTAAAAGAAATTTATATTCAGAAAAAAATAAAAATGGATTTTAATTCAAAAATTTGCGATATTAGTTAAAAGATTAATTAAATTTGCCCCAGTAAACAATTTAATAGCAGCAATTTAACGTTTAATTGACTTGATTAAACGTTTTATTCACTCGATTAAACATTTTATTCACTTGATTAAACGTTTAATTCAATTGATTAAATTTTTTATTTAAAACTGCTTTTATTTTTAATTAATTCTTTAATTGGTGAACAATTTCATCTGTGTACTTTCTGGAAAGAATATTTCTGAAGGCAAGATATCAAAGAAAAAATAAAAATGGATTTCAATTAGAAATATTAAAAATATTATTATATTTTTAAAAAAATTTATTAAATTTGCACCAGTAAACAAATTTATAGTATCAATTAAAAATTTTTAAATCTTAACAATATTTTCTGCAGAAACGTTGTGGATATAAGTAAACGTTTAGTTCACTTAAGTAATTAAAAAAAATTGGCGAGATATCATTCTGTGATCATAAGAAACAATTCTTTTAGAAATGAGTATATAGGCCTTCAGAGCGCCCTGCCACTAGCGGTTCTTTCAATATTTACCGCTGGAGTAGGTTGGACTTAGCTGTGTATGATGATCTGATGATAGTATGTGTGATAAGTGTATGTATTTGTGTGCAAAATATTTGAACATTGATTGCGATTACATAAATTAAGGACTGGGATTAGTCCAACTTGGGCCTGTATTAAAAAGAATAAAAACATCTGGTTAAATAAAAAACAAAAATTATAAAAGAAAGTTTTCTATAAAAATTATAAAAAGAGCAAAGTTTTCAAAAAAAAAAAAAAAATTTAAGATAACAAACTTTCGATCTCTTAATAATTTTCCATAAATTATCTTGATGTGCTTGCAATTCTCATTCACTCTGCAGTTCGTTTGCAAATATCTTTGGATTTTCTAAATTTTTTTCGAAGAATGTTTCCTAATGATCTGGCCTTAGCAACCAGTGAAATGCACATAGAAACTAGCTTACCCCCAACAATAAATTTCAGTGTTTTTATCAGAAACAAAAAAATTAGAAATTAAGCACGACAAATAAAATCTTGTTTGTTGATATTTATGTTGAAAATTTCAAACATTATAAGAATAGAAACATCTGTTTTACATAATAATGACAAAATTTCTGCGGAGAATTTTACAATGAGCAACATTTAGTATCCAAAACTCTAGAGTTCTACTTATTAGAGTTTGTCCAAATTTCATTAACAGCAAAATAGAGATCTTTTATACGATTTCAAGCGACAACTGAAAAGTATAACTAAGCTTGCCGATTTCTTGAATATTTTGAACAATATATCGGAAAGTTGACTGTTACAGGTTCCTTATGCTTAACAGTTTGTAATATTTATGTGTAACTTAACTAAAGTCCTGTTTGACTGTCTGCCAGTCCATAGTTTATTATGTTTGTGTTCGAATATCTGCATATATTTTCGTACCTTGTTTGTGTCAGTTATACTGTTCAATACTTAAAGCGCTATAAATGTTTTTGTTAAATTTGTATGTTAAGTGTATGTGTGTGCATGTGAAGTAGAGTGTTTGTATTTTATCTATTTGTGCTTAGGCCTGTCCATTCATTTGTGTACGTGTTAAATTTATTCAGATATCCTAAACACTACACATACATTTCTAAATTAACACACTTGCACACATACACACACACACACACACACACACACTCAGATAAGTATGGACGTATGTATGTACACATATTTTATATGTATATTGTCTATATCAACATATGTATTTTACTGCATTTTCCCCATTTACGTTGTTGTATTGTTGTTGTTAGTTTAATAGATAGATTCTTTACTAACCGTATTTTGTTATTGTTATATGGTTTATATATTTTTTTTTACTTGGGTTACATATTTATTCATCCAAGTATTTTGTGTGTTTGTGTTCTAATCAGTATCATTTCATAAGAATTTATGTCTAAAAATATGTTACATTCAAGATAGTTTAAATGTGTTGCTATAATATTTGCTGCAATATTTATATAGTTGCCATCTACTTTTGTTAATAAGTGTAAGCTTTAAAGATTTCGTAAAAATATGGAGAAAAAAAATTATATTATTTAAAACAAATTTATTAACAATTTTAAATACATAAAGAAACATTTTTATTTTCTATGAATACAAAAAAGATAAATTTTCTATAAAATTTGTTGTCTTATATAAAATTATTTTTTAAAGTATTTTTTTGAGTTTTAAATGAACAATTTCCTACAGATAATTTGTAAACAAGCAGGTAAGAGTGCCATATTGGGCTGAACAGAATCTTTAATACCCTCCACCGAGAGTTCGACTAGTTCAGAAGTGAGCTTTATATGCGATCTATAATTTATAAACCAATCTTCATGGAACCTGTCCTCACAGTATTATAATTTATTGCCTAATTGAAATGAAATATAAAGATTTGTTTCAGGAATATTTTTAAAGTAATTTTCACATAATTCGTTAAAAGGATTTCTAGTATGAAAAAAAACTAAATAAGACCAAATTTCAATAAAGTAATACAAAATTTTTTGAACTCTATGCTTCATAAATTGATTTTAGGAAGGCTGATTTATATGGGATCTTAGGTAAATTATGGTCGGATTATCACATTTGTGGTCATATACGGCAACATTGGACCAAAAATTGGTCCTATGCAAAATAATAAACCGATATTCACGATATTCGGCAGAGTGCTTTCTATTCTTATAAAACTATGTCAGAATAAATTTTACTGAAAGAACAATCTTCGTTACGGTTTAAGCTGTTCTTAAGTGTGAGGAGGTTTATTGGGGATCTGTTATTTAATATGCACCTATCTGCTCGAAATTTTCTGTTGTAATTTCTAATCTAATGAAATAAAGAGCCCCATAGGTAAAAAATGGATGGATCTTCATTAAATTTTGTAGTATGATTTTCAGTCATAGATATAAAACGAGTTTCTACAAAATAAAATGAAAATCGGTGTATTTTATAACCAATTTTTGTGAGCTTTTGTACCGAAAATATACTTTTTTTATGGAGGTTGTGCCACATTTGAGTTCATGCGATTGTGCTGGATTTATAATCTAAGCTCCTCAGGAGATTTAAAAATAATGTTTAGTCTTTCGAAAGAGAGCGCATTTGTGATAGATGGATATACAGAAGTGGCTGAACCAACTTAGAATTACTTAATGACCCAGAATGTATATGTTTTATGGGATCGACGGTTTAAAAACTTTAGCTGACAGTCAATTTCTTGTTTTATTTTTTTAAATTATTTTCTAAAGAATTAATAAATTAAAAAAAAAAAAATATTTTCTTTATGAAACGTCTTACGAGAGAACTGTTTTCTACTAAAAGTAAATCCAGCTTACGACAAGAACAATTTTCCACCGAAAATTTAAAAAATATTTCTCACCTTCTTATTTATTTAAAACAGTGTTCGAAAATAAACGGTTCAATATTTAGCGTTCGGTTCACACACCCAAGAACTATATCTTTTTTTTTAGTGATTGTGTAGACGAACACAACCCTTAATACGGTTCGTAACTATTTTCAAGAAAGAGGCGAACATTATTGTTCTGTTCTTCGTTAAAAAAGAACAATTGTAGTGATACTGTAGACAAACATTATATTTTTTTTGTATTGTGTATATTTTTTGTTTGTGCAAATTTATTTTGCTGGCTTTTTGTTTTTTATTTCGTATGTGTATTTCGTTTTTGAAAAAAATATTTGGTTTGTTTTTGACTGCCAAAAGGGACGAACATTAATGAGCTGAACCGAACACAATGAAGTTTGTGGATTTAAAAAAAAACCGAGCGGAATTAAATGTTCTCATCTTTTGTTGATTTTGATATAAACAGTATTATTCTTGTGTTCAAAAGTTATTTTATCATAACATGTTTGGAGGCAACAAAAATAGGGTTGGGGCTTCCTGATGGAGGCCTAATTTAACCATAATATGGTTATCGCTGACAATAATATGTTTATAATAAACATAATATATTTAAAATTTTCTTTAAAAATAGTTTGCTTGGAGGAGACCATATTTAAACATGTTTTTGCTCTGTATGCATGCATTAAGTTATCGCAGATTATCCCTCTGGGGTTAAAATAAAAGTTCCTCAATATTCCAAAAACCAAAAATTTTGTATAAAAAATGTTTGTTCTCTTCGAAAAAACAAAAAAAAAAATTATAAATTCCTTTAAAGTATTTTTGCCCATTTTTCATGTCAACTATGCGCTCTCGTAAACTCTTTTTTTATATCATTCGTGCCTTTATTGAATTTGTTTAAACGCACCAAAAGATAATTATTGTTTTAAGGTACTTCTTGCTTACACATTTTAAGCTTGCACGATTAAATTGTGGCCATTACTTTTACATCAGGCACGTAGAATTCAGCAGAGAGGTGCAACACATGCAAGAAATAAATTGTTAAATGAATGAACTCGAAATATTTAACTTCCTTTTTGTATTAAACAATCTCTTACTCTTACTTACACAACACATTCACACAAACACTAATTTGGGTACGTCAGACTACGTCATACAGGTACTCAAGTTGAACAACAAAATGAGTGTATTGCAAAATGCATTAAATTTGCATGAACTATCCACACGTTTGTTGTTGTTGTTATATTTTAAGTGGATGTATTAGTGTTTTAATGTAATGACTATTTTTGTTGCTGTTATTGCTTTTGCTTAATCGTGTACATAAAAAACATTTTCTTTTTTTAAATGACATGCAACCAGGGTTTTATCTCTACAAATTTGTTGTGCTCCACGACGATACTGGTGAATGTGATCAAAGAGTGTTCAAAAAACTTAAAATAAATAACGGTTAAGTTAGGATTGGTATAAATGGCAGCCGGTATTCATCTGACACACTTATGGCTAATAAATCACTGATGGTTTAAACGTTGGTTTAGTTGAACTAAACTTGAATTTATATGTAGTTTAAACTCAACAACTATAAATCAGTGTCCCATGTAATATATGTTTTTTTTAAAAAAATAACATGTGGCAGCACTACGATAAATCTTAGCAAATTCAAACGCCCAATTTTATGCGTTTAAAAATGGTTTATCTCTTTGGTGATTTATAGATTTGTTGGTTTAAACACATTGTAAACCAAAAAGAGAATTTAACTCGCTCTGATTTTTTAGCCCTTAGACCCCATTGATCCATTGCGATACCATGGAGTTCCACTAAACAGAGCCCCCAGCGTAGAACCGAACCGAACTTCTAAAGAAGTTTCTGTTAAACGACAAAGATATCATACAATCTTTCAGAGATGGCAGATCGCATTTCGGCCAGTCGTCTTCTTTTCTGTGCAGGACAGTGACAGAGGAGGTGTTTTACATCTTCCTCCTCTTTTTCGTCATCACAGCTGCGGCTGCCAGATGATGTGCATGCCAAAAGCTATACGCCCCTCTTAGTCATCGATAGTACAGACATGGTTTGCCCGTCATGCATGCAGGGACACAATTCTGCATCCAGTGTTCGCGGTTCGTCTGTCTTTACCAGTATCAATCGCCGATGTTCGAGTTTGCAAAAGAGCATAATTTGAACCAAATCAAATATTAAAAATTTTTCCAAAGCAAGTCCTTTAAAGAAGCGTTAGCGCTTGTTCGATAGTAGCCAGTTCGTAATAGTGTCAATTAAATTATACTCACTTTATCATCTCTCTTTGTTCTCCTTTTTAATGACCATAACAAAACGGTTGTTCAGTGTTGATGAAAATTTTTATTAGAAAATGCATGTTTTAAAAGTTTTAGCGTGTTTATGCTGATAGTGGTCTAAAAAAAATAATAAAAATTATTTTAGAATTTTTTTCGTTTAACAAAAGCGAATACAATAGTAAGTGTTTTTGAGTGAGTGTGCGTGTTTTAGTTTCTCTTTAAAAAAAAAATAGATTTTATCGTTAAACTAATTTTTTCCCCTGCTCACAATAAAAACAGAATACATTTGCAATATAATATGGTCGTTGTTATCCATTGAATTGGAATCTTGTATTGATTAAAACGCGCAGCAGGAGCGAAAGGATGATGACTTACCAGTTTGTGTTTGTGCCAAACCAACTTCTCTAGAATGTCCTGTGTTTATCTCTACCACCATTATGTTTGATAGC
The DNA here is from genome assembly GCA_949318255.1 of Pollenia labialis. NCBI lineage: Eukaryota > Metazoa > Arthropoda > Insecta > Diptera > Polleniidae > Pollenia > Pollenia labialis. The sequence goes on along the minus strand of OX439139.1, from coordinate 8,072,370 downwards.
AGAGTAATTGTATTGTACAGTGTTTTTTCTTTTTATTTAACAAATTAAAGTGTTTGTATACCCAGTTTTAAGTTTTATTTTCTTTCTTTTTTTTCGCCGACATTGTTTTCTCATTTTGTACTTGAAATTCAATAGCAGCTTGTTGTGCTACTGAGGGGCGTTTGTCTTTTATTCAATATCCATTGTATTCGAAAACTTGTGCAGGACACTCAAGCTTGTTTAATAAATATATTTAATACATTCTTTTGTAATAAAATGTTGTATTGCGAAAAGTTTATTAAAATGTAATTGCTTTTTGGAATGACTGTTTTATAAACAGGAATTTATTTTAAAAAAAATAATCGAGAAAAATTCAAGATTTATATGAAGTTTATTAATAGAAATTTTAGGAAATTTAAATAAAAAATTTAAAAAAAAATTTCTTTTTTAAATAATTTCTGTTTTCTACTCTTTTCATAAGATCGAGTCTCTTAAATTTTCTACGGAAATAATGTTTGCTTCTTTTGTAAGGGCAAACTTTTCTTTAGAAAACTTGACGCTTTTTACAAGAGCAAGATTTTTTGAGAATCGTCTGTCCTTGTTTGCAAAAACATGTAACTTTTTTAAACTAATTTTGCTCATTCTAAAAGATGGTGAAATCTTTTTTGGCTATTTTGAACCTTTCTCAAGGACAAAAAATTTCTATAAAAACTTCTGTTTTTTCCTCAAGAAGAAAATTGTTTTACTGCACTTAACCTTTAAGGCAGACATTTTCTAAAAAAGATGTTTTTTGATGACAAGTGTTTTAACAACAAGAAAAAAACGCATTTCGTTACTTTAATATAGAAAAGCTCAAACTAACGTTTTCCTTACGCTACAGGAGAAGGAAAAAACTAAATAAAAATTATTGTTTTGTGGTCGCGATTTTTTTAACGCATTTTTTTTATAAAATTCTCTAAGCAGTTTAATAAATAACTGTCTTTAAAAAATATCGGGACTTCAAGACTATAATTTTTATTAAGTTTTTTCCTTTCTCCTGTAAATTAAGAAAAACGTTAGTTAGGGCTTTTCTATTTTGAAGAAATGATATACTAGACCTCATCAAGTTGGAAAGCCAATACGCTAAACTTTATTGTACCCAGTAAAAACTTCGCTTACCTTTTTAAAATGAATAGCTACTTTCACTCATTATTAGGTAGCTTTCCTCAATAACTACTTCTGTAACTACATCTATAACTACTTTTTTCTGGATGTATATAGATATAAAATTAATAACGAACTTTTGAATGCATTCATTTTGGGACATCCCTCGTAAAATTCATTTGCTCTTTCAGGATAATTGCAAGTTGTGGTTGTATGTTTTTCCGATTACTCAACGCATTATTTTGTAGGCGAAGTTTTAACTGGGTAAAATTCAAAACATATGTATGTTTATTTACCTACCCAATATTTTTAATTATTAATTTAAAATCAACAAAAGTTTCTGGTCGAGATCTCTACCGATAGTACAAAATGGGTTAGCATACCGAAAGAGAGAATCATAATTTACAATGTATATTATATATTTGTTACTTCCCAGTAATAAATTCGCCTACTTTTTTTAAAATTAATAGCTTCTTTCGCTCATTATTTAGTAGCTTTCTTCTATATAAATACTATAGCTACTTTTTTAACTACTTATTTTCCAGGTGTATGCGTTCATTTTGGGATATCCCTTGTAAAATTCATTGGTTCTTTACGTAGAATTGGAAGAAGTATTTTTGCTTTTTCCTGATTACTTAACAAATTATTATGTAGGCGAAGTTTTTACTGGGTTTTATCTGCTACAAGGATCATAGGACCGTTTTCTTGTTGTCATGGTTTCGATAATCAGGTTTAATTTTTGAAGAATGGCTGATTAGGACAGAGCGTTCGATCCTGGTATTGGGGCTGTCAACATCGCACCCAGGCATGTTGTTGTAGCGGGATTTAATCCATACGGCTAATAGGGTTATACCGCCCATGGTCGGTTGTGTTATTGGATTTTTGGATGGCGCCAACGACTCGCCACGACGTAACAATGATCACATGATTTTGTGAGTGCTCGAAAGATCCTGCCACACTCTCCCCTTGTAAATTACAAAATAGACAGGTAAAATTTCGCTACAATAATTGTATGAAAAGGCTACAATGCCTTTTACACGATAATACTTGATATGCAAGTTTAGTATAAAGAGAGTGAGTGCTTTGCTATTACACTATCATAATACCAGCACACACTGAGTGGTGAAGTTTGTGTTTTTGATGGCGCAATGTATGGGGTGGCGCAGAATGCGCTGTATAGTTTATAACTTTTTTACTATGCGATTATTATATTTTTTTTTTTAAATGCAATATATTATTGGGGAACTTTTTGCAATTAGTTTTGAAAAATGATATCCTGTAAGTGATAGCCATTTTCTGCATCGACCATACGTGCTCTTTTAAGCATATTTTCCATAACTTTCCGCAAAATTTTGCGGGCCATTAATTTTGTTTGATTGTATAATTATTCATTAATAATTCCCCAAGCCTTCTTCACAAAATGCTGGAAAAAAATAAAGAACAAATTTATGATTAAAATCGTTATAAAGAATTCAACCCATGTAGCTAATTTTGCGCCACCCTGTATTCTACAAACTCATGACAAGTTATTTTAATAATAGTCAATCGGGCCTTCTTCACAAAATTCTGAAAATAAAACAAAGAGAGAATAATAATTAAAAAAGTTATAAAGAATTCAAACCATATAGGTCATTTTGTGCCACCCTGTATATTTATTTTTCCATACTTCAACTGTTGCTTTTGGTTAATTTTTTCTTATATATTTTATTAATATTTTTATTGTGTTAATTATGGGCATTTCCATTTTGACGTGTCGTGATATTTGTACCACAAAATGTAAAAAAATTAAATGAAGAAGTCAAATTTGTAAAAAGGGTTTTTTTATATACGAACTAATGAAGTAGCACTACCCAACAAACACGGAGGTTTGATTTCAAATTGAAAATGATTTGAAATCAAACGTTTTCTCAAACGAGAAACGTTTGATAATGATTTGAAAATCATTTGAAAATCATTTGAAAATCATAGCGTTCTCAACAAAAAGGGGAAATTATTTTCAAATTGAAAAATTCCTTTATTTTCAACTTGCTTTCAAACGTAATTCTCAAATGTTTTTCGAATGTGGATTATAATACAATGTGGAATATAAATAAAACTATTTAATTTTTTTAATTTAAATTTATTATTTATTTAAATAAACTTTGAGATAAAAGATGAACTAGTGTTCTTTCCGTCCTCTAAATCTTGGAAAGACAAAATACTTGGCTCCCTTTTATTTTGAGGATTGTAGCACCGCGATAGTTCAACAATATTTCTTCACTTTCCCGTTTTATTGTTTTTCTTTTTTTTCGTATTTTTAATCATTTTAATTTCTCGCAAATAATTTTTATTTTTCACAAGAAATAAACTGTTCACTTTATATTAAAATTTATTTTTAATAGTAAACCACATGTAACCACAAAGTAAAAAAATCGCTTTAATCGCCATTTTTAATGCTTACATTTATTTTTCGCTTTAGTATTGCCAAGTTTATTTTTTTTGATTTGATTTTAACATTTGACATCAAATTGATAAAACATTTGATATCAAATGTTTATTTTCAAATCATTATCAATTTGAATTTAAATGTTAAATCAAACAATTGAAAAACGTTTGAGAATTGCGTTTGATGTCAAATGTTAAAGTCATTTCATATCAAAGGTTTGACTTCGTGTTTGTTGGGTATATTCAGAAAAAACATAACAATTATCGACGCAAAGGATTTGCAGATATAAGCAAAAATCTGCTGGCGTGACGTTAAAAAAACGGAGGTGGATTTTGACTTGCATCACAAAACTGAATAAGACTGCGAATTGAGCATGATGTTTTGTATAAAACCTTTTTTTAGTAAACTTTGGACTAATACAGATTTATTTTTCAAGCTATAAAATTTATAAATCTTTGCTCGTTTTAAGGTAAATATGGGCATGTTCAGTGAAAAGTCTCCTTTTTTTTTAATGTAACGCCAGATTGCAAATAAGGTTGTATTTTTGGACCATGTTTTTCAATCGTTATTCCTTTTGTTACTAAATGTAGAGCTAGTTGCGCTTTACACCAAAATATAAAAAAGTAAACTATACAAATAAAATTTTTTGAGAAACAATTTAAAATACTTCTGGCGTTACGTTACAAAAAGTAGACTTTTCGCTAGAGATGCCCATATTACTTTGTGTCTGTCACAATTCTGGCAGATTTTCTTTCACTTAAATAAATTCTTTTAGAAAATCGCACTCGAACCAAGCCTTATGACAGGAGAGCTATTTCACTCACGAGTATGATGGCATACCATAAATTTCTAAAATTTTTGAAAACCATCAAGCCAAACTGATAACCACGAATTTTGCATAATTACTCGAGTATTTTGTCATGTCAGCATACCGAAATGACAAGCCAATTTAATCGTCTAAAAATAAATAAATAAATTAAGCACAGTTGGTTATTATTTTGTACTATTATTTTTTTTGTAATTGACTTTCGTTTCTTGAGAATAAAATATCAAATATGAATATTACATACTGGCCTTGAGCTCAACAAAATTGTTTTATTTTTCTACTTTTATTACTTTTTTGATCAATTTCAAAATGAGGAAATAATAATAAGGGAAAACTATTTTTTTAATAAATGTTTTTATTCACATGTTATTGTTTAGTTAATAAGTGTTTTTTTTTTGTTATTTTAATTTTTTATTCCACTTAAACTTTTATCCTTAACAAAAGTAAAAAATCGATTTAATATCAGTGAATTATCCAAAAACTTTGTTCATGTTATTTTGGGTTTCTACATGTTAATTTGTCCTTCGTCCATTTAGTAAAACACATATTGGGGAAAACATAGAACCAGACACAATTAATAATTTGTTGTACTATTTCCATTTTGTACTATTAACTAAAATTCGAATGTCAGGCCATTAATGTAGAATTATTTCAACCATAAAATATTTATGTATATTGATTATCAAATTATACAAATGAATAATGTACAAGAAAACGTTAATAAAATTAATTATACACCTAAAAGATCCACTCCAAACTCAATGGTATTTTCGATTTACTGCACTCGTTTCTTTTTGTTTAGTTTATAAACGTTATAATTTATTTTTGTCGTCTAAAGTGACTAATTTGTTTTCATCACGTTTGTTAAGTAATTTGTATTTGTATTCAATTAATTAAATACGTAATTAACCTAAAAAAATGAGGCAATAACATTTTTTGGATAGTATAAGTGATGATGTGGTGGTGGTGGTGGCTCCAGTGCCATTGGTGACACATTTCTGTAAGTACTTCCTTCCAGTTGTTTGTACGTGTAACCTGGTTGGTGGCGTATTGGTATTATTTATTTTTAAGTGGTTAAACTTTATGAAATCATATTAATCATGCGACATGAAAACCTGTATAGTTATTTTTTTAATTTTTTAATACTTGTAGAATCTTGACAAGTCAATTAGTTCGTTGACAATGTGGCTTTTAAAGACATATCGAGGGTTTTTATTCAAAAAGTGCTATATGCAATATCCCAATTTTTCGTTAACTTTAAGAGTAAAAATATCGTGCTATTTTGCCTAATTGTTGCTAATGAAACGGTTGGTTTAAAAATTATTTTTGATATGGCTTTAATGTAAAATTAAAAATTGTTTTACTTCTACTAAACATTCTTAAATTTTGAGTTCATACAGTATTGTTGAACGATAATATTTTTCTGAAGAAAGTCAAACTTATATGTTTGAGAGCATTTTGCATGCCAAATGTATCAAAGAGCGAAAAAGTACCAAGAGAAACATTTTTGTTTAATTTTACATTATAAAAAGTATCCTTAATTCCAATCTGGGCCATATGATATCCCTATACAAAATTTATTTAAAAAAGAGAAAAAGTACTAAAAAGGAGCATTTTTTGTTTTTGTTTTTGCATAATAAAAAGTACCCTTTATTTTTATCTGGGCCATATGCTATCTCTACGCCAAATTTTTTCGAAAAGATAAAAAGTACCAAAGGTTATAGGGTACCAAGAGTACCAAATTTTAGGCCTGTACTGTATGTTAATGTAGGTTTTAAAAAATGTATATTTAATGTATTAAATAGAGAAAAAAATACCAATTTATCTATTTTATATCCCTTAAAAAGTACCTATTTTATCCCTTGAAATGTACCGTATACCACACCAAAGTTAGCAAAAAGAGGGAAAGTTCCAAAGTACCAACTTTTTCCCCGATTTCCCTTTTAAAAACGTTTTGGAAATAATTTAGTTTCTTTTAATAAAAATGACAGATGGAAATTCAGCCAGTTACACGTTGCTTTGCAAAAGCCACTTTTAGAAAAAACTTCAGATATCACTATTTGACTATAAGCCCTCAACATTTATTTACTGCTTATGATATATTCCTTTTTTTTTTGTTGCTCTTTTGGTTAAAAACCTTGTTGTCATGAAAAATGTCTGCAACTTGATTTTCTAAATTTTCTGTTAAAAAAATGAAAGAACAAATTTGCTTAGATACTTAATGTGATTTTAGGTTAAATTAAGCAAAAAGCTTAAAAACTTTATAATATTTTATATTTTAGGTACTTAGACTTAAGTGTGTTAAAGTACTTAAAACGAACAAAAATAAAAGAACATGTTAAAATAAGTAAGAACGCTATATTCAGCTGAGAAGAATCCTTGATACCCTCTACCGAGAGTTAGAGTATTTTGGGAGTGGGCTTCATACGAGGTATGTGATAAAAAGTGTGGCCAATTTAGCAATTTTTCAACTTGCTTAACCATTAAAAAATCAATGTTGCCATTAACCAAATTTCCTTCAAGTTGCGTTGTAACGTTTATTCTTTCTTTATTAGTTACCTCAAATGACTTTTACAATAAATAAAATCAATTTAATCGATAATTTGAATTTTTCGTTATTTAAAGATTGTCTTATGTCTAGTTTATTGTTACTTAAAAGGTAATAATAAAAACAAAATAATCTCTTATATGCAGTTTCAGTGCAGGAAATACATTTTGTAATCTTTTTATCATTATGGAAGCGACTTTTTTGTGATAAAATATTCAGGCCTGTCACAGAAATCAATTGCGATCAAAAGTGATTTCGTTTTATGTGAAGCAAAATACGAAATCACTTCCACTATTCATTAGAATTGATTTCTGTGACAGACCTGATTGTTTATCCATATTTAAGCCACCCCTAAGGTTTTAGTCATATTTTAGTGACTTCCGAAAGTAGGCTTTATATGACGCCTCTTGTAATATTCTCCTCTAAGGAATGAAAAAAGTAAAAAATAAATAAATGACAGTCGGTGCATTACGCTACCAATTTATTTTAGTTCTTTATTAACACAAAAATAAATTTTTTAGGAAAATTGTTTCGTATTTGAATCCTTAACTGCTTCGGATAACTCTTAATAAGAGGACACCAAAAAACGCAATAGCTGGCATGGCCAAATCGATAATTGAAAATTTTCACAAACAATTGGTTTGATAAATTTTTACATGTTCTTCTTTGAACTTTCATTGGCATTCATACAATGCGAGACTTTTTGCTGAAATTTTACGTTTTTATGTGTCTAGTAAGCACACACATGTGTGCGTTGTTAACATTACAAATGAGAAAACAAAACTTATATCCTCCTCGTCCTTCTCGCCTACAGAGGAAAATAAAACTTGCATCGTGAGCATTGGGCTTTAGGATTTTGGCCTAAAGTTTAAGGCTCAATTCTTTTTTAAAACTTACAGCCTGTTTATCGAATTGCAAACGATAACATCGATCGCTTAACTTGCATTTAAAACAAACAAAAATAATAAAATATTGTTTTAGTTTAACATGAAGTTTAGGCGAATGAAGTCTTCGCTCGAAATCGATGAGCAACCCATTATACAAAAACCAAAATTAGGAAATATTTATTTGCTTCTAACACAGTTTTGTAAAAGTAAAACTGTAAACAAATCAAAAAAATAATAACGTGTGATTTAGTTATGATTTAAAAAAATCTTGAAAAAACATATTTTTTCTTGATTCTTGACGAGCACTGAAAAAAGAAAAGTAAAGACCATCTGTCAAGCCTACTTATTCACAACATGTAGTTTGGAGAATAAAAATAATATGATTAATGTTTATATACGTGCCAACGTTCGAAAAATTAGAAACTTTTTTTAATTTATATAACATTTCTATAGGTTGTACTGGAGGCCTGAAACTGAAATCGATTGGAAGATCTTAATTGAAGAATTTCTTAGTTTACAAGATAAAACAATTCATTTTATACATAAAAGATGATAAATTGTAAATACAAAAAAATCCTGGGGGCTCCGCAAACTTGATTTCGTCCGACAATGGACGAAGACATAATATATATATACTTTATAGTGTCCAGTATTAATATTGTAGAAGTAACACAAGTAGTTACAAACTTCCTGCAGTGAAGGTTATAAAAATAAGTTAAAAGAAAAAAACTTTCGCATTTTCTCAATTAAATTATTACGATTTTTGGATTTTCAAAATGAAATAAATTTTACTCAATTTTTCTTTATATAATTTTGTCTTGATTCGCCTCTGTCTACTACTGCTTATTATAAATAACCTTGTGTGAAACAACATATCCAAATACATAATAATTTAAAACAACAACAAAAATTACTTTAGCAACACAACAAAGTAATTTATAAAGTTCAATCTTGTTATTTCACTTTTTTTTTCGTTTTAGGAAAAACAAATTAGATGAAAAAAAACGTGAGAAATAAAAATTATTGAAATTTTTTTTTGCTAAAATTGAAGCATTAAACTAAATTGGTGTACTTTACAAGGCTACATCAAAACATTTTAGCCATTAAAGCTTAAGTGCAAACTCACTCATACACTAAACACACACATAAACATGCATTAACTTAGTTAAAGGAGGACCATTACACATACTTAAACAATATATAAATATACTTAAATCTACTTACCAAACGATTATCATCAGTCATAGAAATTTAAGTCGAAAAGCCATAAACTGCACTTGTCAATATTCTGGTACTCACACAGATACAGAAACTCAAACACAATATACACACAAAGGCAGGTATAAAGTTCTTGTTTCACTTTTTTTTTGTTGGGATGTTATTGTTGTTGGTAATGTTAATGCTGATGGATGTTATTGTTAACGTTATCGTTGTTGTTTTCGTTAATATTGTTGGCAGTAAGAGTTTAAACGACGTACTGAGATGAGTCAAACTGGTTATAAACACATATTAAAAACTTTAACGACTTTATGCAAAATAAATTTTTGGTAACTTAACTTGTTACCTTTTTTGTTTAAGGAAAACTTTACATTAATTTTTTTGCATTATGCCGATAATATTTAAAAGAATAAAATACGAAAAATCGTAATTTTCAAAATAAAAACGGTTCCATTTAAAATAAATCAAAATCTTGCTGACTCCGAAAAATATTAAAATCAGGGGACTAACTCTTGCAGCCATGATCGAATCTTTTTTCGATTCTTAAGCAATTTTATTTTTTATTCTTTCAGTCGATACTAAACGAATTGAAATTATTGTTTGAGAGTTGTGAAAACTCACACTGGAAAAATTATTTTTTTCTAAGCTGAATGAGAACTTAAAATGACAATTTTAGACAGAAGGGTTGTTGAAATTTGTTTTATTATATGCTGGTAGATAATTTCATGTTATTTATTTTTTAAATATGATTTTCGTCATGTGTCCGCCGCAGGTACGAGTTAAACGGGTACATTCGATCAATCCAAAATTTAAATACTAAAATAAATCTGGCCGCATGGCGTCAATCGTGGCTTCCAACACTTGAAGAGTTGCTAGTTTGTCGGCATAAGCCAATTACTGAATATAGCCACACAGGCGTTAAATCGACCTAGGGGCCAGTAAAAAGGACCACTGCTGAAAAAAGCTGTCAAAAAACTGATTTTTATCAAAAGCTCTCATGATAAAAAAAAATAAGATCCTGGCCCCTAAGCACAATTATTATTACTTTGCTTTTCGAATAAAAAGGTCGAATAAAAACGAATTTTAATTAAAAAAAAAAAAAAATAGATATGTTTTCTAATGGCCCAAAAAATTACAATTTTAATGATCTCATCTTATCTCAAACACACACTTGTCTTAAAATACACGTTTTCCTTAAAAACTTTAAAATGTCTTATAGAGTCGGTACAAAGCATTAAATTTGATAGACTTTAAAATTGGTAAATGACTCACACATACACAAACTCTCTAATACTGGCACTCAACCACACTGACAGTCACTAAGTGACTACAACAGCTTTCGCCTCATTTATTGGTTGTCTTATTAGATACATATGCCAGCCTGCGCTGGCAAATGTTTGGTTGGGTATTGATTTTGCTCTTGAAGCCTCTTGTTCTATTTACGAGAATCTAGTTGCTTCTTGTGTTACGATGATGTGTGCGCCTGTTGGTAACAGCCGTTGTTGGAAAATATTTTGTCAGGATTTTAGCCCAAATGCATAATTAAAGTAATTTACATGCGTTGCGGGAAAAGCTTAATAGTATCTATAGAAAGATTAAACATCTCAGCAGAAAACTTAACTTAAATGATAATTATCGAAGAAGAAGAAAAAACAAATTTTGGTTTGGAAATCTTTGTGTTTGCAGAGAATGGCAGAACTTAAGGAAATAGTAAAATTACTTAGAAAAGTAAAATGAGATGAAACCAGCAAATGTGTACTTAGAAGTATCAGGGGAGCTGTAAATATTAGAAAGAGATTTACAGTGAAATAATTTCCTCAAAAATTTTGTTAGAGAAGGACATAACCTGCGTAACACAGTGGGGGTATTCATGAAAATTATCCCGAGAAAAAAAATGAATTTTGAAAAATAAAGCGTTGTAAATTGGCTTGTTTCAAAAAAATAATATTATTCGAATAGATTTTGCTTGTGATTTGCTTACTTAAACATTTTGGAAATATTTGAATTCACTGAGCTACGACGCAATACTGTACTGTGGAGTTGAAGTACAGTCGCCAGCAAAATTAGTTTGACAAGAAAAAAATGATAAATTTAAGAAAAAAAAAACCAAAAATAATTTTCCATATTAACTTCAAAAGTTGGGGAAAAAATTAAATTGTTTACATTGGCATAAGTATTTTGACAAAGAAAAATTTTTAATAAAAAAGCTTGATTGGCCCGAATGACTTTTTAAAGCCGCCGTGGTACTGAATCTACCAAAGATTAATGAACTTCAGTAGGCCCCTTGTTGCAAAGAGTAGTGACTTCACAAATGGTTTCTTCTCTGTTTTTTCAATGAAATATTTTTCTTACGTTTTATATATGCCCACATGTTTTCTATGACGTTCTATTTTTACAAAATGGAACAAAATGTTGTGTCACAACATTCATCAGCCACTCTGAATTGGAACATACACGATTACAAGAGTCTTGAATTGTAATGGAATAAAGCAAAAAATATGAAATTTAATTAATTTATTTATTTAATAAGGGTTACAAACCGAGCGTATACCGTAGCGTATACCTTCAGCCCGTTGTAGTGAAACAGACAAGATTCTCTGGAGGGAATCGAACCCGCAACCCACGCACTGATAGACCAGCTCACTACCAAATAGCCTACCGGGGCACCTTTAAATGAAATTTTGAAAGGGACCGGTCTTAGCAAGAAGAACAAATATTGAAGTAATTTTAAAGCAGGGACTGCAAATAACTAACTAATCTATTTTTAATTTAAACTAATTTAAACTAAAGGAAAAACTAAATATCGATTTCCATACAAAAAGGAACAAACGTTAATGACACACACATATTTAAAGGGTTTTCTTTATTTAAAACAATAATCAAAAATTAAATCAGTTTTGATTAAAAATGTAATCAAATAGTGAGGAACACTAAGTTTGATGTGCGTAACTCTTAGAACAAACTGCATTATCCAACAATATCTAGGCAGTATGGAATGGGGAAGGCGGGAACCCCCCTACAAAAAAACTATAAATCAGTTAATAGTCGAGATTTTTTAATCACACACGCTTTCGCTGAATTGCCTGCCATTGAATGAGTTCGTTTACGAATAACCCAAAAATAGATTTAAGACGTGACAATTTAACTTTTAAGTTCACGCACGCACACTTTTTTTAAATCATTATAATATTTGATAACATAACCAGCGTCCCGTGTAACCAGTGCTGCCAAAACTTATTGGAAAAAAATGCTTGATTTTGTTGAAAAAAATGCCAAAAAAATGATAAATAAATGCTAGAATAAATGCTAAAAGTAATTATATAAAAAAATAGAAAAATCTTCATTAAGCAGGCTGTATTTTGTCCATCTGCTTCTGCAGATGATCGACAGGTGCAACAGAACTGTGCACAGCACATTAACTTAATACCGCCTCTGCTGAACATTGTAACAAATTCTTTTTATAGATATACCCGTTGCATTTTTGTGCTTTCTTGTTTCTGAATGTTGCTCAGGGCTACTAAATTTACAAAAAATATCGCATTTACAGTAATTGCAAAAGGTTTTTCATCTGTTTCTTTCACCCATACTTTTCACTTGAAGATCTTTGTGAAGCTTTTGTAAATAGGTTTTACTAATTTTTGAAAATGTTTTCCTTTTTTGATATTTATTTCAGTTTATGTCCACCTTAATGAGCATTTTCATTGTTGCATTTTTGAGATCTAATGCAATGTTAGAATCTTTCGTTTTTTCCACAAATATTTTATAAATGGAAAAAAATAAAAATATCGCAAGAACTACAAAATGCTAAAAAAAAATTTTATAATGCTAAAAAATATGCTACAAAATCAGTTTTTTCATGCCAAAAGACTTTAAAAAAATGTTAGATTTGCATGAAAAATGTTAAATTGGTAACACGGCGTTAACTTATGCGTGATGACATTTGTACATCTCTAGTTAAATCTGCAAAAAATAATAGCGGAAGTTGAAAAGCTCTTTTTATTCTTTAACTTAACACGTGTTGGTACTAATTCGTACATAACTTCTAAGGCGTTTTGATTCGCACCATTTGTTTTTTTTAAATAACGCTCATTTGTTCAACCTTTAAAATAAAGTTAAAATCTCTGCTCAATTGGGCCAATTAATAACTTTATGTCCACTTATACCAAGAAAATCCATTTTTTTTTGCATTTCCCATATAAACCTAAAAAACATCAGCAATTCCACAAATATATTTTTTAAAATTTTAGCAAAACATTTGAATAAATATCTGAAAATCACTAATCCGTGAAATTACCGCCCTTGGGCCCAAACTAGTACGTTATGACCTCTATAAACTCAACTCACCTCTATACGAGATATAAAACCATTTTATAACTATCGACAAATTTGCTTAGAAACAGTATATTTGATTTTAAAATTTATCAATACATGCCCCATTGTTCTAGAGAAAGAAATTTTGCCTAGACATAAAAGTCCAAAGTCGTATGATTAATATTAAATTTGATTGGTCTAAATATTAAGTAAACGCTAAGCTTTAATAAAAAGTAAGAGCATTATGTTTAAAATTTAAAAAAGTTTTATTAGAATTCTACTTCGCTTTTATATGTGAATTTTCTAATAAAAAACTCAAAAGAAAAACTTTCATACGAAACACAAACCACCCTGTCATACTTTGTGTAAAGATAATCCATTATTTAACTTTTAACAAAACAAATTACTCAAATCTGTTTTCTAAATTTTGTATTTTTTTCATTTTTTACCACAAATATACTTTAGAGGAAAAACAGAAAGTCAGATGCTAAATTTACTTTAGGACATAAAAAAAACCCACTCAATATTAGAAAATTTAGTACAACCACCGCATCTTTGTATAGTAGGAAAAAAATTTTAATTGTAAATAATAAAGTTTCTACGAGGACAAAAAAAAAACTCTGCAATTAAAACACCCTCTGGTACATGAAACATATTTAAATTTATTGTGCACTTAAAAGGTCACTTGTTTTTCCTTCTCTGGCATCCAACAAATTGAACTCTATCTGTTATTTTAAGTTCTTTTCTTCTTCCACACACATATTCACACTTCCTTGTTTACGTCCTCGGCCACTTCCACTTCCACTTTCATGCTAATCTTTTTCTTCTAGTTTATTTCTAAGTTTTTATTAAAGTTATATTCTTGTTTTAGGTGTATTTTGGTTTTCCAGCGCTATATTAATATTCCATATATATTTTCCTGTTGTTTACCCAGTGCGATACTAACCATAAAATAAAGTTTTCATAACAGAAATTCGAATTTATAGTTTTTGTTTAGATTTTTCTTGTAAAAAGTTAAGGAAAAACAAAACAAAAATTCATAAAACTAAATGAAGACTTAAGGCCCATGCAGCTTTCAATAACAACAATAGCAGCAACAACAAGTTGCTGATATTTTCCCATGTTGTACACAACACAAGTACTTTTGCATTGTATGTACAAAGTTATTGGTTCAGTTCGAGTGGTGGTCTTTCCTCTTGCTTTTGCATTGTATAAGTTTTTGAATACATAGCAGGCAACACCAGTTCCAATAGATTCTTTTCTTTCTTTAACTTCCGGGTTTAAGAAAAATACTTGGGAAAATAGTTTATTGTTGTTGCTGTCTTATTTTCTCAGCAAGCAAAAGTTTTGCTCAAAAACTAACTTTTGTTTTCTTAAGTTTTTTTTCTTTGTTTAGTTTTTGTTTTGTAAATAAGTGCAAATAACTAATACAAGAAACAGAGAGAGAGAGAGAGAGAGAGAGAGAGGGAGAGGGAGAGGGAGAGTATGTTTATAAATGTAGATAAATGCATGCATTGATTCCGATGTGTAAATTCAACTGAGCTGAGAAAAAAGTTGTTGTTAACATTGTGTTTGTTGTTGCCGATTTTGTTTTTTTCTTTTTTAATTTGAAATCCGTTTTTCTTCATTTGCTTAAGTCAATTTGGAATTATTATCCTTTTTTGTTTGCATTATCTTTATGTATGGTGAAGAAAAATTTCAGTTGCTGTTTTAAGTTGCAACAGTCGAGGGAAATGCGTCCAATTGTAAATAAAGTAGAAGTTAGCAAGAAAAGTAAAATATATTTTTTCGACGAGAGACTTGTTTTAAAAATCTTTGAAACTGGGTTAGTCAACAATTTAATTCATAACCGTTGGTCTATATTTTTGACTATAGTCATGTCTCATTTAATTACATATTCTCAAAAGTATATTTGAGGGAGTCTTGATCATGTCTATGTGTTTTCTATGTCTTGTATATGTCTTGTCTATGTCTTGTCTATGTCTTGTCTATGTCTTGTCTATGTCTTGTCTATGTCTTGTCTATGTCTTGTCTATGTCTTGTCTATGTCTTGTCTATGTCTTGTCTATGTCTTGTCTATGTCTTGTCTATGTCTTGTCTATGTCTTGTCTATGTCTTGTCTATGTCTTGTCTATGTCTTGTCTATGTCTTTAATATGTCTTGTCTATGTCTTTAATATGTCTTTAATATGTCCTTAATATGTCTTTAATATGTCTTATAAAAAGTGTTGAAATTATCATGATTATAAATTGTTTTCGCTTCCTCTTTTATTCCTTAATATTTGGGGTATTCACAAGTTGTGCTATCATGTTATATTGTCATTTAAACATTTTACAATGGTTTAAAAAAATTGTTGTTGCTTTGTAAACAAAAAGTAATTTAAATTAATAGAACTTTGCTTGGTATGTTATGCTGTCGTAATTAATTAGAAGAGACATTCGCTGACCGGCAGAGCCGAACCGCATTAGTTTTTGTAGCCATCGCCGTTGATTGTATAGTTTTATCCGGCTAACATCCGAATTGAACCTGCGGCTAGCAATTTTTGCAACAGAAGACTTGCGGCGTTTAATTATATCGGCTAAGGACTCTGATGTTTAGTAAACAAACAAAATAAAATTTCTTTGTGGTATGCGTCTGAAAAATGGAAAATAGTCAGGGAAGATCTAATTAAATTTATTAATTCATGGATTAGAATTAAAAAATATTTTTATTTTTGGTAAATATTTATTTTTTATATTTATTTTAAATCAGCTGACTTAAATTCAAAATAGCACACTAAAATATGAGAGGTTGTTCACAACAGTCGTATATTTTCATGTTATTATTTTAAGAATTATGACTTTATGGCTTTATGAATCCCCCAATTGTATTATTTTATTTTTAAATATATTTCTTCTTTAAATTTTTTCTATTTTTTTTCAAAGAAATTCTGCTTAGTCTAATTACGAAACCATTTCTTTAATTCAATCTTAAGAAATATTTTTGTATTTTACAAATTTTTTGGGCCCTTTTTAGTGGCGTGTATTGTTTTTGTTGCTGTTTGTTTGACCTTTATTGTGGTCCTAAGATGTGTGTGTGTGTTTCTTAAGCAGGAAGTTGTTGTGTTGGATGCTAAATAAAAAGAATGTTGTTGTTGTCGTTCTGTTGTTGGCGTTGCTTCACTTTCAACTGTAGTTAGCAGTGGCTGTTGTGGTGTTGGCTGGTTGGTAGAAAAGATTTTTGCAGGCTTCTTTCACTTGAACTAATTTGGCTTCCTCAAGCAAGGACTACCACAAATATTTGGTTTTTAAATGAAAACTTTGCCGTTTTGTTTCTAATGTCAAATGGACGGACGTGCATATAAAACAGACACTTAAAGTTGAAAAAAAGAAAGCAGCAGCACATACAAAAGTTTTCAAAAAAATATATAAAAGAAACAAAACAAGCAGTTGCAAGTAATTTAAAAGAATTTCTATGTTGCTTCTTTATATTTTTCCTTTTTTTTTCCTCATTTGTAGAGAAATTCTTTGGTTCCATGCTGGATGACAAACCAAAAGTTTAGAATTCTTCTTTTTTATTTTATTTACTTTTTTTGTTGTTTCTTTATGTTTCGTAACCCATTCAGTTTTTCTTATTTTTTGCTTAAAGTGGAACTTTCTTTATGTTAATGTATCTATGTAAAAGTTCAAGTACGTATTTTCTAAAGTGTATGAATATGTGTTTGTTTATTATATGTGCTAGTGTTTAAAAGTATGGGTATGTGTTTATATTTTTGAGTCTATGTCTATGAATCAAGAGTTTAATTTTTGTTTAAAAAGTATTTCGTTTTTTCACAATTTCCTTATGCAAATTTCCGTCATGAGAGTTAAAGAAACAAAAAATAGACAAAGTTTACTTATGACTGAAGCACACACATGCACATAATTTTTCTCAAAGTTTCTTTCGTTTTCCAGTTGAGCATGCAGCACCGAGTTAAGTGTATTTATTTTCTTAGAAATTCCGTTTGCTGAAAGTATATGACTTCACTTATACAGTTAATTTAAAATAAATATTTGACTGCAGCTTTTTCCGATCAAAACAAAATTTTTGGAGTTTTTTTTTTAATTCTACTACATAAAGTGTGCTTTTGCATTTAGCCAACTGAGGCTTAGATTATAAATGCATGTGATAAGAAAGAACCGCTTTTACCCAAAATATCGAAGTAAGTTTTAAAATTCAGATGATATTAATGGAAGACATTAATTGATAAATTCAAAGACAGATGCTTGGATGACGTCAACATATACATACGTAGACTTAACATTAAAATATGCCAAGATATACACATTTCTACAGATTAAGGGACATAGGCATACAAATTGCCTTATACATAGACCTAGACAAAGTCATAGGCACAGACATACGATAAGGTATAGAAGTTTATGTGGAAATGCATGTACCTAAACATGAATGTAACCCAGCAGTTAAAAGAATGAGTAAAGAGGCCTTTTATAATGCCCTATTATTTGTGCGCTTTGTATAGAAAAATGTCGTATATGTCTATTTATCAATTTAAATAAACAAACACAAAATTCTTTAACAGCTGATACGTAAAGTCACATTTACGTAAGAGTACCTATTTATACAAAAGCTTGGTAAGGAAAACGGGACAGCTGATCCGCAATGTATACGTTTATTTTATTTATTTAACAATTTTTTACCTTCTCAAAGAACCGAGTAAGAAATGCGACGAGGAAAACAAATTAAAGCTTACAAGCTTCGTTTCTCCCTTTTTAAAGAATGGAATAGCGAACGTGTAATATATATTTTGGAAGGCCTTTTTAAAAGAAATTAAAGACATATTTATACTGGAAAGGAATATAGAGACCTTAAAAAATGCCCGACAATTGCGCACTTTGAATATTTACCACTGGGAACAAAAAACAAAGTCAGACATGGATAAATAAATAGATTTAGATACACACATACATTTCAAGTCAAAAATAAATGTTCTATCTAAAGTTCTAAGAAACAGCAAAATTTAAAAAAAAAATCCCAGTTGTCCTACAGCATTATTGGAATTTCATCTACATGTACTCAATAGCTGACAATTTTTTTTTTAACAATTTTTTCTATCTATTCCATTGTATCATAATGATTAAGCAAAATTATTAGACAATGACTGCAAACCTAGTTGAAGAAGAGAGAACGGATGCAGTACAAAAATAAATTAAAAGTTGATCAGAAACGTGAGCAATTAAAAAGTAGTTTAGCCAAAATTTGTCTTGTCATGCAGTGCATTCCGCAATCGATTGCAAACTCATCGCCAGCAACAGCAGCCGCCTTACCAGCACTACAACTAAAGTTGTGGCAATAGCAACACGACCCCATTCAATACAAATGTGACATTTTCAAAATTTATGAACAAGAGTAGGAGAGGGGGAAGGGTACATTGATTATAAAATCGCATTGTTTGTCCCCTTTAGAAAAGCAGCTCGTAACTAGAATTTTAAAGCCGCAAAGTATATCTAACGAATAGAGCACAGGTTGTTAAGATCTGATTATTAAAATTCGCATTTTGCTGTTGTCGTGCTGGCATTTGGCTATTTGGTCGTTAGGCGCGAATATATTTTTTTGACCCAACAAATACACAGCAACACATGTGTGGTTAACAGAATGCAACGACAAAAAGAATCGAAAGCATTTAAACAAAAAAAAAAAAACGAATTTCGAAAGAGTTTTATGGCGTGCAAGCAGGACATGTGTTTGTAGAATTTACAGGTAATAAATAGGTCGTGGAAAATTCTTTGCCAGTGCAACCGACACTACAAATACAATTGTTGCGATGAGAAGTGTGTGTCCTTTTGTGCATGGTTCTGTGGCAGCATGTGGTTATGCATTAATGATGGAGAAATTTGTTAAATAAATCACAAACTTACATACACCAAATTAGAGATAAAAGTATGTACGTTAGTTTGGTATTATTAATATATCGAAATTAGAGACCA
Organism: Pollenia labialis; assembly: GCA_949318255.1. Lineage (NCBI taxonomy): Eukaryota > Metazoa > Arthropoda > Insecta > Diptera > Polleniidae > Pollenia > Pollenia labialis. Next base: position 8,053,067 of record OX439139.1, on the reverse strand, counting down.
TGGCATTCGATAACGGGTAGTCTTCTTCGAAATGCAATTCGATAGACTAATTTTACCCATTTTACACTTGCAAACAATTCTGAGAACCGCAAGGAAGATGTTTAAAATGTGAAACTTGCATTCCCTCTTCTGAAAAAAAACTTTTTTCAAAACTTTTTTAAAAAAAAAACTCTTTTTTCAACAAAAATGGCAAAAGTTTGACAGAAAACACAACAATGTGTTTGGAATTATGTTGTTTAAAAATATAAAAAAAAAATAAACAGGAAAAGACTAGCAAAAAGGGACAACTTGACAAATGGCAACGCTGCTTAAAAAATAAATGTAATTTTGTCAGTGATGCCACAATATTTCTATATTCATTTCCACTTTTCTTGTTTTGAAAGTTTGACGGTTGAAAGGAATACAATCAGATAGGATCACTTTGTAAAGCTGTTGAAAAATTTGGATTTTTAGCCTCAGATATTCCTTATGTGAAGATGCTAACATCTTGGCAAATTGCTGGTGGATGTTTGAAGGTGACAAGTGTGAAAAGTCTATAAGAGCTCTCGAAAACATAACTTAATGTTTTTACAAAAGAATCCAAAATAAACTTCTTCATTGTTCTAAATTTCTAAGTTTTCCATGAATGCTTAAAGACATTTATAAGAGTTTTCCGGTACCAATTTTACGAATGCTGGGCACAGTTTTGCCTGCAACGATAACCGGTTTTCAGATAGCAACGCGTCAATGTTTTTTGTCTTTTTTCGTTTTTTGAGTTGTCTTAATTGGAAAGCGCGTAATAATGTGCAACTATGTTCGTTTCATTGTTTTTGGTTTTACTCTGCGTGGGTATACCATATGAAACCTCATGTTGTATTTTTTGCACTGCACTGAGATCTTGGTGGCACTGTTAACGACAATCAGCTGGTTAAGTCAAGTTGAGACAATTAAAAGTTAAACGTTTCCTTTGGCAGCCTACATCATTTTAAAACCTTAAAGCATTCACTTTCATACTTGTAAGTAATGTAGTCACTCAGTATAACCTATTTTATAATTTAGTTTATATCTTTATTTATATATTCCCAGTAAAAACTTCGCTTCCTTTTTCAAAATGAATTGCTTCTATAACTCATTATTTAGTAGCTTTCTTCTATAATTACATCTAAAACAACTTCTATAACTACTTTTTTTGGATGTATTAATGTAAAAAAATAATGACTTACTTTTGAATGCGTTAATTTTGGGACATCCCATGTAAAATTCATTGGTTCTTTCAGTAGAATTGAAAGTAGTGCTCTTATGTTTTTCTCATTACTTAACACATTATTTTGTAGGCGAAGTTTTTACTGGGTTTTTAAAAAATTTTATCCTTTTTTTTTACTACAAAGTGAAAAAAACCAATTTCGGCATCGATATGTCTCGAAATTTTAAACGATCACGAATGCAACGATTTGGCCGCAGTTTAGGTTTTGCATCAAAGTGAAAAGTGTTAAAAAGCTTACCTGGCTTGAGTTAATTCACACGTTCATTGTGAAATCGACGTGAGTGCAATTTTCCTAAATGTTGAGGAATTACTTTCAAAGTTAATTTGCTAATTTAAAAAAAAAAAATTTGTTTTATATTATTGTTTACAAACCTGTGCCAGTACGGTTAACAAAAAAATCAAACATTTCCAGCTCATCACTAGCAGTGTATACCTTTCAAGCTTTACATAGGCTGCCCCACATTGTTAAACATTTATTAGAACCAAAGATGCATTATCGGGTGAAACTTTAGCTTTTTGATATTTTCTTGTTCAACGGTTATTTTGGTGTAACTGACTAATGATTTTTGCTTTTTGTAATTCAATTTTTTTATTTTTTTAATAGCGTTATTATTTATGGTTAAAGGCTTTCCAGAGAGCTCTCTTTAGCTGGGGCTTATGGTAGATTATGAATAATTAATTAAAAAGCAATTTAAAACAGTCTGGTTTAACTTTCGATCACATTTCTACAAGACATCCCTTACATTTCTGTAAGAAACCTGTGCGATTAGTCAATCAGTTTTGTGTTAAAAAACAATAATAATGTCGGATAACATATCCGAACTTCCCATGCCTTTTTTTTTAGATTTTCTTCAGATTTCTATCAAAAATGCTGTCAAAATACCCAGAATTTCTGACGACCTGACTGAGAGTTCAGGGCAACCACACTCCATATATTTTTGGGTCAGAAATCTGATTCCCAATGTTTCTGTCGACGTTTCTCTTAGATATCTTGAAGACGGCGGACTAATTTGCTTGCTGGGATATTTAATTGTTTTTTGCTAGTATTTCAATTTACTCAGACAGCAACTAAAATTTAATTTACACAGCATTTTCAAAAAGCTACTTTTCATCTTAGCAACGCGATATTTATTAAAATAATCATTTTGTTTATTAAGCACTAAATTGACAACGATAATAATGAAAAAAATTTTAATTAATTACAAACTGTTGTGTTGGTGCCAATAATCCAGCCAATTGAATACAAATTCAATTTCATATATGTATGTAGATACATCTACCTTAATTTTTCCCATCGTTATATCACAGAAAATTATTTCCCCTGAAAAAGTCTTTAATTTCTTTTATTACATTTCACTTATGTCTTCTACGAGACTTAGATCATTTCTTTATTTACTTATACAAGAATATTCTGGAAAACCAATTTTCCAATTAATTGATTTAATGGAATTTGATAGTATCGCACCAAGGGCAACAAACTGAGCTCCATTATCATCTTCTTACCAGTGGTAATCATCATTACCATCAATAACAATCACTGCGCTCTCTCTGACCAAACTAAAGCAATAATTTGCATAACAATGTAAAGACATACCAGACAATGAACTTTGTCTCCAAGGCTATAATTAATATATTTTTCTTGTATTTTAGAAGTCGAGTAAACATTTTCCACGAAAAATAAAACAAAAAATGGGAGCGATTACTAAAAGTGAATTAAGAAAAATATTTTTGCAAGTTTAGTATAATAGAAATGAGATTAAAACCCCTTTTGGGAATACGTGCGTATGATTAATAATATTTGGATGAAATTTGACATTTTGGCCATACATGTGTTCTTTCTCATCCATGTAACTTATTACCTTTTGGTGTTAGCAAAATTGTCCCAAGTAGCTTCGATTGCTATTTGATCAATCTATTAAAAAAATTTTTAACATTTTTTTTATTAAATTTAAAACTTTTTTTTATTTTTTTTGTTAGGGAATGTTTTTGCTCAAAATTTGTGTCTAAACTACTATCCAATAGGACTTACCTTGGTGCAAATTCCATCCAAATCGAAAGAAATCAATTTCAAAATTGGGTCATATGACATGTAATTCCCCTTATGTATACATCTAGATAATATTTGGCACAAGGAATTCTAATATGAATCTTTACCCATTGGTACACTTCGGAAAATTTGTCTGTACATACTGTGCAGTAGGGTATCATATAGTCGTAATGCCTATCAGGCGCGGATCCAGCTCGAGCCTTAGGGGGGGGAAATTTTTTTTGATACAAAAAAGTAAAAAATTTGTTTTTAAAAATTTATTAAAATTAAAATGTGTATATTTATTAAAAAAAACTCAACAATAAGGTGAAATATAAGAGTAGTTCAATATTAATTAATTTTTTTAAATAACCAATTTATGATTTCCTCGTGAGGCAAATTTATATAGTACAGTCTTTCTTCTGTCTTTGTTGATTTGGAGCCATGTTTTTTTTAGACGACGGGTAGGAAATGACCTCTCTCTCGTGGCATTACTGACGAGTAGGGCAAGTTTTTAATGGCATATGCCATTTCTTCAATTATTTTTTTAAAAGCTATTTTTGGTCCAGCTTGCTAAAGAATACCTTTTTGCAACATAGAAAAATATTTTTAAATAAGCTTAGCGAATATGAGGCAGAATCTATTCGAAATGCTAACTGAATAATGCAAAAATCGGACGTAAAAAGTACTTTGAATGCATCTGCTCAAGCCTCTTGAAGTTACAAACGAAAGGGATTTCTATGAATGAAAGCTTTGGCTTAATTGATAGTGTTAAGGAAAATAATACAAGATGTCAGTAAAAAAGATTTTGTTGATAAGTTTAAAAAACGAAGTTGAAAGAGTGTTTTTCATTTATAGAACTGTTTTATGTGATAACAGGAAATTAACAGTGGTGTTCTAGAAATCGAAGACTCAAAACACAAGAATTTTAAACGTCGTTGCTTAATAACATTTCCCTGATAAAAAAATTTTGTGACAAATATTTTAAAAATATTTCTTTATTAAACAGAATTTTATAGCAAAAATTAGATTAAAAGTGTATTAAAAACAACTTCTAAATTCTTGCGTTTTGCCCCCCAGTATTTTTTTTTTTTGACAATTTGAAGAAACGTATTAGTACTTACAAAAAAAACTTAATAAAAAAAAAGATTCTTTAATAACATGTTTATTTTTGCCATTTTGTGCCATTTTTTATACTTTTTCGTGCATTTTGGCAGCCATTTTTCGTGCCATTTTAAACTTGCCCTGCTGACGAGCATTGAAACGAAAATTTGAAATATTTTTCTTAGATTTCGGTAGATATCTTCATCACAGTTTATTAAAGCATCTACAACGTTATCTGATAGATTTTCAGATATTTTCCATGTTTGTTGCCAATGCAACAGTTCAGACTCAAGTTTAGATGTAAGTAAGTGTTTATCTCTTTTATCAAACATAATCAGCTCATCAGCTACTTGTGATTTTAAAAGTTGTGTATCTGTATTTGACTTGATTACACTTTGAGGTAGAAGTTTAGGTATGTTCAATACATTTAGGAGATCTATTGGGAAACGTGTTTTGAGATCTTCTAAAATAAATTCAATAAGAGGAATGTACCCTACAACTCGGTAGTAATCTTAAACATTTTGAATGTGATTGGAACCTCGATTTGAACTCAGATAACTTTAACTTTTTCACAACTCGCTTTGAATAGTTCTTCGGCTTTATTTCTTTTCTCTTCAAGGCACATGATTTAAGTTTTAATAAGGCTTGATCCTTTTTGAAGATCTATATCGTGCTTTTTGTAAAATGATACTATTTCTCAAATGAATTCAAAAGTACAAAGCGAGTTCCTTAATATAAGGCTTTTGATGAAGCATCTCCTTTCCACTCAGAAATTTTTTCTAAAGCTTCTACACTTGTTGCAAAGTGTAAAATTGAGTCGTGACGGTCCAACCATCTTATCTCGCATAATGTAGAGAGTTTGGCTCCCAAATACTTTGCTAAAACTGCGTTTCGCTTGGGATGAATATATTTAAAAAAATTTGTCGTTTCTTTAACAAATGATACAACTTATTGTATTAATGGCATTTTGTTGCTTTTTAAAATTGAGTTGTTTGATTTATGGGAATAGCAAGGCGTTTGTTTTGCATTTGTCCAGAATTTTATAACAGCTCCATTTTCTGATGACATCAGAGGACACCCATCTGTTCCATTTCCTACACAATTTTTTAGGTCAATACTAAACTTTGTCAAAGCTTTTAGAACTATTGATGATAGTGCCTTCGCATCAATTGTCATATCACATTATCAATATCCTTTGAAGCCTCTTCAAATGCGTTTACAACAAAGCCAATAAATGCTTTCCTAATAATTTTTTGTTGTATGTTGAAATATCTTTAAGATAAGGAAATCTGGGGTTTTCCCGAAAAATCTGTGTTTTCGTCAAAAATTATCGAATATAATTTTTATTCATATAACACATATATACATAAATATTGCATATACTAAGGCTTATTAATAATTCAACCGCACGCATTTTCAAGTCAAACGTTTATTCTTTGGATATAAATAGATGCCACCTGCTGGGATTGAATGTAGAATAATAAGTATTTAAATACAGTAAACTAGATATTTCATTGGAAATATCTAATAAATAACTATTAGAATTAAGTTTTGGATACTTATTGCAAATTTCGTTAGATTCAATAAAAAAAAAACTTTGCTGGGATTTCCTAAAATATTGTGCATATGGGCATTTCCATTTGGGCGTGTCGTTATATTTGTAACACAAAATGTAAAAAAATTAAATGGAGGAGTCAAATTTGTAAAAAGCGTTTTTATATATACCAAGTAATGAAGTAGCACTATATTCAGAAAAAAAATAACAGTAATCGACGCTAAGGATTTGCAGATATAAGCAAAAATCTGCGCTGGCGTGACGTTTAAAAAACGGAAGTGGATTTTAACATGCATTACAAAACTAAATAAGACTGCAAATTGAGCAAGATGTTTTGTATAAAACCTTTAGATTTATTTTATTTTTCAAGCTATAAAATTTATATGTAAATCTTTGCTCGTTTTAAGGTAAATATGGGCATTTCAGTGAAAAGTCTACTTTTTTTTAATGTAACGCCAGATTGCAAATAAGGTTGTATTTTCGGACCATGTTGTTCAATCGTTATCCCTTTTGTTACTTAATGTAGATCTAGTTGCGCTGTACATCAAAATATAAAAAAGTAAACTATACATATACATTTTTTTGAGAAAAAATTCAAAATACTTCTGGCGTTACGTTACAAAAAGTAGACTTTTCGCTGGAAATGCCCATATAAAAAATATTATTATTGGGAATTCTTGTATTATCGAGAGAAACCAAACATATTTTTAGAATTTAGGGGGGGGAAATTTCCTTATTTCCCCCCCCCCCCTGAATCCGCGCCTGATGCCTATACTTTCTTACTTGTTGTTAATTTTTTATTACCAAACCTTACTTTTTTTTAAAAAATAAAAAAATTAATCAACTTTTTCTTAATTCATTGTTTTATTTTGTTAAAAAAAACAAAGTGCTGGTTAAGAAACAAAAAAGGTAATTTCTTTTAAAAAAAAACTTTAATCTTAGAGAGCTTCAGAGAACTCTTTAACTTGTTATCTTTTTAATGTATTTCGTACTTGTGAGTGTTTGTTTAAACGAAATTGTCGTTACTTTTACTATTTTCTTTCATTTTCGTCGTACAAGTTGTTGCATGAGACTTTCGTTTTGTTATTTATTTTTTAAAATCTTTTGTTTTTATTTATATTTCATTTCTTGGTGTTATACTTTTTCTTAAGTAGTTTATGTTGTCTGTCTGTATGTCTGTCTGTTCATCAAACATTTTCATTGTTTTTAGTGAGTGTCTTGTTTACTGTTTTTTTTTAACTTGTCACTTTTGTTGCTTAACATCCATCGTGTTGCTTGCCTATTGTTTCAAATGTCCTTCGACACATTTTTAGATGAACAAGTCGAACCAATAGAACATGGAAGATAATAGAATATAAGAAACGCAAGCCAAGTCAGCTAAAAACAACAACCACTGACATTGTTCTTAAAGCACAGTTCTTTGTGGTAAGAGAAGGAGGGAAGAAGTCCCAAAGAAAATAATTTTTATTTTAAATAACTCATGCCTTACTTTTGTTATTTTGCTTGGCATATCTTCCCCTAAGTAGCTAAAGAAGTATCGTTTATTACATTGTTGTCGTTATTTATCGACACACCAGTGGGCTGCACTTAGCACTCATTTTTCCTAGTTTTTTTTCTATTTCTACATCATTTGTAGGCATGATTTTATTTCTACTGTCCTTAATATTTTGTTTTGGTTTATTTTTATATTTACTTTTTGCAACTGTTACTAACTTGACGCCAAAATGAAAAGTATGGGGGGGGGGAGGGGGTGATCGGTAAACCAAGTATGTTGTAGATTGTTGTATGCTTAAAAGTTGCACAAGTTCGCATTTTTTTGCAACTTATGAAACCTTGGCTTTTTTTATGAAATTTACTTACTCAATACAACCCAACAAACACATACTTGTATTCCTTTATATATTTAGTGGGGCATATATCGTTAACTTAAATGCAAATGGACGTAATTACACAACAATGTAAAAATGGCGACTTGATTAAAGAAATGAAAACTCCAAGAACACTTTATTATTATTGATTTTGTAATGTTGTTTAATTTTCCTGTTAAAATAATTAAAGTGTTGTTACGTCCGTTTGCATTTAAGGTGACGATATGTATGAGTATGAGTGTGTATCAATTAGTGTACATTATTTGTTGTATAGTAGTAAAATAGTTACCAACACCATTAACAATAAGTTTGAAGACCACCTACTGACTGCGCAACCTTCAAGTTAGCAGTAAAATATATTTTAAAAACAATTTTGAAAAAGAGACGCATTCTTCCACTCGCTTACTTTATGAATACCCAGTTAGTATTTTTTTGTGGATTTTTGATCGAATTGGTACCGAACATTTTTACAAGTTTTGGAAAAAAAATTTCTGTGTATAAAACTTCAGATAGTGTGCAGACTTATATATACAGCAGAACGGAAAAAACTTATTTTCTTTCCTTGTCGAATAATATTCTATTCTAGAATTTATTCCCATAGCATATCGAGATTTCATCTAAGTGATTGAGTATAACAAAATATCTTTAGGATTTTAGTATTTGGATTTTTTATTATTTAAAAGTTAACGAATAAAACTTTCTTTCAAATACTGAGCAGATATATCGGCTAAAAGTTCCTTTAAAATTTGTTTGCCGGAATACATTAAAATATTTTATATTAAATAAAGGTTTATAAAATAATTTTTCTGTGAAAAATTTCAATAAGCGTTTGTTAAATTAAATAATTGTTAATGAATACGAGGGTTAAAATATCTCTGCTCAATTCACAAATTCGAAATATCGTCGTATGTGTTGTATAATCGTCTATTTATACAATGTTGATTGATTTTTATAAAAAATATTGTATAAAAAATGTTGTATATATTCCAGGCCTGGAAATGTTTGATTTGTTTGTTAAAATTAGTCGAATTGATATTTCCCATTTTTGACTTTTACTAATACAATAAAGTTACCATTCAACAAGTTTGTCTTTCACAAGTGCATAAAGATAAATCGTATTTTTTTTTAACTATAACCCATACGACAGAGCTTGTGAACTGGACAATATTTTTTTTTTGGACCTATTTAGACAAGCCGTTAAGTTTCTTTGGAACAATTTTGAAAATGACATGCAATATCTGCAGAAATCTATAACATTTTTTGTATTTAATAAAAGATAAAAACAAGGGAAATTGCTATAGTCGACTGTGCCGAATCTTTTATACTCGTTAACAAGAATTAGAAAAATTGTTTGCTGGTACCTTAATACAAGCTCGATTGCTATCACTCGTTAATGTTTTCAAATGTCAGTGTGTCAGTAATAAACGCTTGAAGTTTGTATATTATAATTTTAGAGTGTGGTGTAGTCTCATATAATTGTACACAGACACATATCTACTTACCCTGACACACAGATATCCACGTTGCTTTAACAAAGGCCAAAAATAGAAAGGATTCATTAGTTATCTAAATTATTATATTATATTATACGAGAAGCAAGAATGAGATTTAAGAGAATAAATTAGAAAAAAGGATGAATCTTATTTTTCATTTTTTTTTTGAAAACATTATCGTTTGTTTTATTGAAAAAAATATCTTTGGTGACAAAAGTATCTTCTCTGAAATTTTAATTTTGTTAAATAAATTAAGTTTGTTTGAAAAAAGTATGTTTTTGAGAAAAAGTACCCTTTTGAAAAACCCGTTTCTTTTTATAAAAAATGTACCTATTTCAGAACAACAGTATCTGTTCGTGAACAAGTATCTTTTTATGAAAAAAGCATATTTTTGCGAGAAAAGTATCTTTTTGTGAAAAAAGTATCTATTTAATGCAATGAAAAGTAAATTTGATGAACTCAAACCTAATTAAAGAATATCAAAAAAGTATCTCTTTGTGAAAAAATTATCTTTTTGCGAAAAAGTATCTTTTTCTGAAAAATTTATCTTTTTGTGGCAAAGTATCTTTTTATTGAAACATTATCTTTTTGTGAAAAGCGTACTCTTTTTTAAATAAAAGAATATCAAAAAAGTATCTCTTTGTGAAAAATTTATATTTTTGCGAAAAAGTATCTTTTTGCGAAAAAAGTATATTTTTGTGAAAAAGTATCTTTTTGCGAAAAAAGTATCTTTTTGTGAAAAAGTATCTTTTTGTGAAAAAGTATCTTTTTGTGGAAAAATTATCTTTTTGTGAAAAAGTATCTTTTTGTGGCAAAACTATCTTTTTGTTGAAAAATTATGTTTTTGTGAAAAAAGTACGTTTTGTTAAAAAGTATATTTTTGCGAAACAGTTTCTTGTTGTGAAAAAGTATCTTTTTGTGAAAGACTCTTTTTTTGAAAAATTTTTTAGAAAAAGTATCTTTTTGTGGCAAAACTATCTTTTCGTTGAAAAATTATCTTTTTGTAAAAAAAGTATATTTTTGCGAAAAAGTATTTTTTTGTAAAAAAAGTTTTTTTTTTAAAAAAGTATCTTTTTGTGAAAAAGTGTTGTTTTCTGAAAAAAGTACGGTTTGTGAAAAAAGTATATTTTTGTGAAAAAGTATCTTTTAGTGAAAAAGTACGTTTTGTGAAAAAAGTATCTGTTTGTGAAAAATATAAATATGTATTAAAAAAATTTTAAAACAATGCATGATTATTTTTACACTGAAGGTAATGCTAATGCAATAGGCTTGCAAAGCCACGATTTGGTTTAAAGTAAAACAAAAAATTGTCAATGCATGAAAGTATTTAATACATTTTTCCAAGGCCTGTTTTTAAGAGATAATTGTTGATGTTGGCAATACCAATACTAGTGCTAGGCTGTTGTTGCTGTTGTTATTGTTACAGTAAATAATGTGAAAATTATACCACGTTTATAGTAAATAAAATATAATACTTAAGTTGTACGTTGAACATGCGTTGAGAGTGTGTTGTTAGTAACGTATTATTGTATAAGTGGTTGAATTACTAGTATACACAATCTTATCTATTAAACTACTTGATAGATATGTAGGAGACAATAAGCACCGCACCCCAGAGGGTCTTTTGTGCAGGAATCTAAGTATGTACTTAAATAAAATAATGTAGTTTGAATGTTTGTATGTGCAAAATTAAATGCTTTTTCTAGTCGCTTGTTATTCACTCGAGTTAAGCCTTAATAATAGAATAGATGGACATTTTAAAAGTATAAATAAATGACGTCAAACGCAATCTATTCTACAAAAGCCTGATGTTTAAATATAATTTGTATAAACAATAATAGACCTTTGCACACAGATACATTTTAAAAGTGAAAATAGTTTTCAACTTGTGTAGATGAAAATAATAGGAAATAATAAATACCACAGAAATCGACAGCTACGCCTTCAATTCAAATTAACCTACAAATTACATACCAGGAAATTAAAGCATACCCAGTTCTTAACTTAATAAATTTACACAAGAAATTTCCTCAATTAGCGGAATTCATTCAAATTATACTTTTAAAGTAAATTAATTATAGGTAATTTATACTTTGTAATAGAAAAGGTTAATTTTGTGAGATAAAATTAAATACAAAAGTTAATGTTAAGTTATAAAACTAAAACTTAATTTTGTGTAAAGAGGATATTTTATTTAGCCAGGGATGGGAGCATAAGCAGGGGTTAAATTTAACCATTATGGCGTTGTAAGAATTATTATTTCGTTTAGACTGTTTCATTTAAAAAGTATTTTCTACCCACAAAATGTATTTTTAAGTGTTAAAAGTGTGTCTTAGTGATAAAAGTATTTTTTTTTTTGAGAAAAAAGTGGTTTTTGTTAAAAAGTAAGTTGTTTTGTAAAGAACATATCTCTTCGCGAAAAAAGTCTCTATTTTTAAATGTATTTTTTGGCCAAAATCTTGTTCTTGATATAAAAAAGAAACCTTTTTTGTGCCACGCCTACTTTTGCTCTTAACCTTTTTCAGATATATGGTCTAAGAGCAGTATTGTAGAGAATTACAAACGGAATGACAAACTTTCCACCTTCGGTGAATGGAATAAAAAGAAGCTTTGGTACAAAGTATCTGTTTTTTTTAAGTATCTTTTTGTGAAAATTATCATTTTGTAAAAACCCCTTTTTGAAAAAAAGTTAAAAAGCTTGCATATTTTTTTTTGACTACGCCTCTGCTTAAAAGTCCAATTGCCCCAGGAAGGCTCCTTAAATGAAATTTCAACAAATGTTTATCAAAAAAACCATTTAGGTATTGCTATTACAAACGATTGTCGTATCGGTGTGTGTTTTCCCTACTACACACTGTCCCACAGTTTATTTAAATGTTGCGTGCTTAGCATTGATTGTTATCCATTCAAATCGATTTTATAACCCAATTTTCGCCATTAACCTTCTCTAAAAACATTTACACGCGTACTTTTCTACACATACTTTCGATATAGAAAAAAATAAAATTGAAAAAGCCCGTGTAGATTATCCTGCCACCCCATTAAATTTGCACCTTAATGGCTGATTACCTAATCAAACATTTACAACACACTTAAATGCTAATTTGGAATATTTCACATTTATTACTTTCGATTGGTTCCGACGCACAGTGTTCGATTTAAGAATTTAGGATGACAAAAATCATAACTTTGTTAATAGTTAAGATAGAGTCCTTGTGTGTAGCAAAACAATTTGGTGAACAATGATACCGTCCCGCTTATTGCGTCTGCTACTTGTCAAATATAAATCTGTCCGACCATCCGTCCGTTTGGTTGGGGCAGAAAAACTTAATTTTTTTTAAATTAAATTTATTTATATATTTGGGGTATTCACAAAGTATGTACTTTAAATTTGCGTAAACACATATTTTACAATAATCAAAGAAGAACAAATTTCATAAAACAACCCAGTAAAAACTTCGCCTACTTTTTTAAAATGAATAGCTTCTTTCACTCATTATTTAGTAGCTTTCTTCTATAACTGCTTCTTTAGCAACTTCTATAACTACTTATTTCTGGATGTGTGTAGGTAAAAAAATAATGGGTTACTTTTTAATGCGTTCATTTTGGAACATCCCTTGTTAAATTAAAATTCATTGGTTCTTTCAGTAGAATTGTAAGTAGTGCTTTTTCTGATTACTTAACATTTTGTAGGCGAAGTTTTTACTGGGAAATTTCATACGCTATCATATTCGTCATCCGACTCTTCAATATTTATTACAGTATTTTGCAGTAATTTCAAAATATTTGGAGTTATTTGTCCACGCTTTGTTCTTGGGGCTTTGCAGTCTATTTATTAAATCTGAGTTGGTATCTTTCCGAGATATTTTTCGCGTAAATTGCAATCTGTAGCGTCTGGTGTCTTTCTCTGACAATTGCCCAATGGGGAGGATGCAATTTCGAATAATTATTTTGCCATGCCAAAGAACTTTGTGCACACTAAGCGTCATATAATACCATGGATATAATTTTAAATAAAGCTCTCTGGCTTCTGTTGCATATTTGTCAAAAGCTACCGTATTAATTGAATATCCACACGGTATGCATTCCAAAATAACATGAAATAGCCTTATGAGTTTTATGTGTAATACAAGTTATTTCGGCAGATTCTACGGTATTTCCGTCATTGGTGTTTCCTGTCGTCTGCTTTGGCATATCTATAAGCAATCCCATTTTCGATTTAAACTTTTCTTGTATAGAAAGTTTTCGTTGTTGAAGCTGTTGTTTTTTATCTGTGCCTCTTGCTTGCCATGTTTTTATATCCATTCTATAAGCTGTGTGTAGTAAACATTCCATGAACCTAATCTATGCATGCAATGGCGATAAACCAAACTCTTAAACTTCGGGGTCTAATGTTTTTTGTAAAAGAGCAGAGGGATTATTCATCTCAGAATTTAACATAAACATCCTTTTGGACATTGTTTGTTAATAAAATAACCTCCGTTGAACGTACGATTGCAATTTGATCCCTAATATATTGCACTTTGCCTCCAGAATTACTCTGTGCAACAGAGGTTGATGTGAAATATGAATAATCAATTGCGCATGCTTACCAATCATTATTATTATTATGAAAAAAATCGTGGTTTTGTTTTGTTGGCCTATTGCCATTTTTTTTTTTCAAATTTAGTTCAAAAGTTGCTGCTGAAGTACTACAAAAATTTGACGAAATAAAATCAACTATACAGCCATGCCGGTTTTGTTTTAAAGAAGACAGCCATACATTAAAAACGTCTCTTAGGGGTTGGTTAAAACCGAGCTCATATTGTACTTTTGAAAAATATTGCAATGGGGCAGCAAAGTGCAGAAATTTTTTTAAAAGTCCATACAGCAAGTTTGGAAGATTACAGAAACGTTTTTGGATGTGGTGAAACGGATGGAAATCAAAAGATTTCGTTTGACAAAGTTAGTTTGTTCGTTAATATTTGTAAAAAAAAACTTAATTGGCTTAACACTTTTTAAAAAACTTACTATTAATAAGAAAATAATGAATTTTTGTGTGTTTGTTTTAAAAGTAACAACAATTTAATAAAAATAAAAAAATTGTAAAATCGCTTCTACAACGCCTTCTATTAACTTTTGAATTTGCATAAAATACGCATAGAATTTTTGTGTTTTTATTTGTTTTTCTTTTAACACGCCATTCAGAGTACCGTTATAAGCATACAAATTGAAAGATATACAATAATCATATAATTTTAAGCTAGTCCGGGTCTTCGCTTGCGAACATTGTGGTCAATTAAAATTTTTAATTAACTTAATTTTTTTATTTTTGTCGTCCTAATTTTTGAAATCGAACACTGTGCGACGGTAGCAATTTTAAACTTCTTCTTTTTTAAGTGATTGCGAAAAAGTTTAAAACAAAACTACTGAAAATAAGGTTCCTTTTGCTCCAGCTACATAGATTTGTACATTTGTATGTATTGTAATTTTTGCTATTTATGTGTATGTATGTATGTATGTATGTATGTATGTGGTGTGAAAATAGTGCCGTTTTAACAGGAAAAAGAATAAAAGGCCTTTTTAGTATTAATTAATTGGATTTTCTTAATATTTGAAATATTTGACACAAAAAGTCAAAGATTTTGCATAAACCAGTCGACTTTTTGTGCAAAAACTGTTAGTTTTTGGGTTAAAAATTTGAACTCGTTAAAGATACGAAATGTCGCACTTTTTGTACAAAAGGTAACATTTTTTTACGCAAAAAGTCGTTCAAATTGCACTTTTACAGACAAATTCAAACTATTTACAAACTTTTTTGTGATTTTCTTGAAAATAGCACACGTTTTACAAGAATAGTCACCATGCACAAAAATTCACACTTTTTATACAAAAAGTTATTCTATAAATCAAAAGTCATACTTCGCAAAAAAAGTCACACTTTTATTAAAAAAAGATTTTTTTTTAATTAAATGTAACACGTTTTGCACATAAAGTCACTTTTTACACAAAAAGGCACACTTTTTACAAGTCAAGCTTTTTGCACAACAAGTCAATTTGTAAAAAAAGTCCACTTTTACAAAACAAAGTCACACTTTTATCAAAAAAAAAAAAAAAAAAAAAATCATAAAAAGTCACACTTTTTACAAAAAAAAGGCACACTTTTTGCACATAAATTCACAGTTCTTACAAATCAAGCTTTTCGCACACTCTTTAAATAAAAAGTCCTACTTTTACAAAAAGAAGTTACACTTTTACACAGAAAGTAATTTTGTTTCATAAAAAGTCACTTTTTACACACAACATCGAACTTTTTTGAAAGAAGAAGCCGAAAGTCGTATTTTTAATACAAAAAGTCACACTATTTAAACTAAACTTAAGGCCTTTCAAATTTTAATATTATTTTCCTTAAATAAAGAACACACAATTGCTAGCACAAATGTCATTATACGATTAAATAGAAAAAAAAATTAAATATACACTGCTGGATGCTTATTGTTTTTTCTTTGTTCATTAGAACTAAAGCCAAACAGTTTTTGAAACACTCTCAAACACACACAAAGTTTTCAACAGCAATTAGTTAATTTAGATGTAAATTTACAACATTTTGACGATAATCAGGGAGTGAAAGAGACAAAACGATTGTGAAAGAATTCTAACTAAAAGAGGTTGTTCGAAATTGGTGGCACAGTAATGGAATACTTCTATTTCATGTTTTTCTTTGTTTGAATTTTGGATTGCCGGTAAGAAGAGATGTGGAAACGAGATATAAAGGATTGAAAAAGTATTGGCAATTTGACAAATGAGTTTATCGTTGATTAATGATTGTTTAAAAATCATTAAAAAACTCTTTACAACACACAATTAAAAATTAGTTTTTGTACTGACTTCGAGCGACATCAAAGTACTTGTGTTCTGCGCCCAAATATAAATTGACTCAGTCAATAATATTTCCTTTTTTGAATTTTTTTGTGGGTTTCAGTTGAACTTAATTAAAGTAAAGGGGCTGAAAATTAGAAGATCAACAAAGGAAAATGATTAATTGTGTGGCGTAATAAAAACAAAAGTACATTCAGTAAAAAAAAGAATATTTTTTTTTTAAAAACTATATTTTTTATGATGTAGGTAGGTGGAGTGGTCATACATTGAGAAAGGAAATATTGCCAAAGAAACCTTTGAATGGAACCCACACTTTAGCCGACGTAGAGGTAAAGCCTCTCAAACATGGTGACGAAAAGGTTAAGACGAATAAAGGAAGGCGCATATAACGGGGAGTGAAATAAATTTGTTGGCATTAAGAAGAAGTAATTAGAAAAACTTTATTTATACATGTAGTAGTCTAACTGCCACTGGAGAATGGAGCGTCAATAACAGTCGATCTCCATCTAAAAAGATTTTGAGACAACGACCTTAATCCATTTAAAGATACTCCCAATTGGTTAATTTCGAATTCTGTTGAACGTCTCCATGTTATACGTGTCCTTTCGCATTTTCGGCCACTTTGATAAAGTGGGTTCCATCTAAGCGCCATTTTCGTTTACGTACCTTCGTTGATACTGGTATTTTGTTCGTAGCAGCTAGTTATTCGGCATTGGAGATGGTTTGTGGCCAAAAATACGTGGTTAAAATATGTAGAGTTTTTTTTTTGTCACCTTCTCCGAGAAAAGGGGCCTAGTGTGTTAAAAATCGGGTTTGGACTTAAGAGTGGATTCTGGTACCTAAAAGGGTGTAGAATAAGATGAAATGAGTTTTTCTCAAAACTTAATTTTCACACACTAGTTTCCTTTTCTCGGAGAAGGTCACATATAAGTGCACTGACTTTTTTTTGCCCTCGAAAATTGTGAGTTAAGCAGCTTTGCTGATTTTATTGGTTTGCCAAATGGGCATACTAAGCCAAAAAAATTTCCGGGCATTTGTTATACGCGCGTAAACAGGACGTTCAGTACCGCCAACAGCAGCAAACTGGCATACAAGGTAAAAAAATTGATCGGCCGCTTCAAAAGGACTGTCGTTGACGTGCATATGACACGGGGATGGTATAACATTTTTATAATTAAACATACGGAACGGGCATCTTTTTCTGAAAACATTTTTTTTTTTTTAATCAAAACTACATTTTAATTTTTTTCTTCATTGTTTACTTTTAAATTTCCGTTAAAATGACTACAGGTCAATGATTTTTACAATTTTACATTCAGATATTTTTCGTTACTTAAATTTTTCTACCTTGCATGCTTTTAAGGGGCGAATTTCACACGAAAATGTCCTAATAGTTGGCGATTGACCTCTTTATAGTGTCCGATCGAAGCCAATTTTTAGGCTGAAGTCGTGGCCGAAGTTCGGCAAAATTAGCCAAATTCAGTTTAACCGAAGCCGAAATTTACGTATCATTACCAAAAAGTAAACCAAGTAGAACAATATTTTTACAGCGTGTAGATATGAATATAACGTATCGATATTTTTCAAAAAGGGAAAAATAAAAATTTTGGGTTAACACTAGAGTATCCAATTTTATTAATTTAAAAAATTATAATTAAAAAAGGTCGAATAATTAAAAAAGAATTAGATGATTTTTAAAAATTTCGACTTCATCGACTTCAATTTCACTCGATTTCTGGAAATAATAAATTAGTTTTAAAAGTTTTTCATAACTAACAGGCACCTTTCACAAAATTTGCCGGAACTAAAAGACAAAAATATAAGAAGGAAATAAAAAATTGTCTTGAAAACTTTGAGCTTAAGCCTATATTAAATAAGCAGGCAGGATCTTTTTATAGTCTGTTAAGGGCCAAATACACATTTCAAATGCTTGTCCAGCAGACAAATTCACTCGTGTACGAGTGCTCGACACAGCATTCGCTGTCTTATCAAAATTTTTTGATTTTCCTTCCAGCATCGTCGGTGTTACATTAACAAAAACATGTTCACCAATACTACCATAGCGCTTGAAAAGAAATACTTGATGTATACAGACCCCTTTAAACCGAATTAGTGTAAACATTGTTTATAGTTTGTTTTCATCTTGTTATCCTTGATCTTGTTTCGGCCTTTTTAAAGTATAAAAACTGTATTTTTGCAGCCGATTTTTTTTATGATTTTTAAATTATTTATTTAATTTAAAAGTTTTAAAACTATTTACATGGCACATATCGCTCCTTTATTGCAACATTGACATATCTCAAAAAAATCAAACTTGGCAAAATGCGATTAAAGTCTTTAAATAAACCTTAAGATAAAGGTTTAATGAAATATATTTTGCTATAACTTCGGTTCAGTTTCAGATATAATACTAATTTTAGTTTTACATATAAAGAAGGTATGAATGAACACTTTTGCTAAAGTAACTTGAATTTTTTTATTTTTTGAGATATGACTATGTTGCAATAAACGACCGATATGAATTGTTATTTTATTGTTTATTGTCAAACTACATGTTTGTGTTATTTTTTTTTGTGTTTATTAATATAATAAAAGCATCAATTCATGTAAAGACTTATTTTTTTCTATTGGATAACATTTTTTGAATTATTCAAGTAATTCGACCAATTTAAAAAATCCTCTGGTTCATTTAGTGCAAATTCATTTATAAAATTTTTAGTTATATAAAGAGCAAAAAAAGAAAAAGCTTTTTACTAACAAGTACTGTTTAAATCAAAATATTTGCTGATCATAAAGAAAAAATTTATTTAAAATTCTTATTTGTTACAGAAATATATAATGTCAATTTCCCTATCATACCTGAGGTCTTCGAAAAACCCATTTCAAAATTCAGACGAACATCGTTAAATCAACACACTTTCTAGACTCTTAAAACAATATTGTAGAAAGTAAAAACTAAATGACAATAACATTCATATACCTTTTTAATACATAAAAAATTTAAGCTTGGTCACCCAATCGGTACAGAATGATGCCATGCGGTAGTAGCTTTTATAAAATTTTTCGTTGAAGACGAATATTCGTTGCGAATAATTCGTCGATCGTCCCAATTGTGTTTCTAGCACTAGTCTCTCAAATCAGCAATACGACTGAAGTTTTGTGGTCCTTAAGCTCAGTTTTTGCTTTAGTAAATCGAAATACATGTCACTACACAATTGTTATCCTAAGTGAGCAATAGAGAATTTGCCGTAGATTAAAAAAATGTTTCCAGCATTTCTTAGGATTAGAGAAGAAGTTAACGAATGGGGGCTACCACTTGTTACAGCTATTAGTAGGTGGAGAAAGTATGCAATATTACTGGCGTAATTATTTAAAGAGTGAAATTGTTAACCATTTCGTTAGTCAATAATGGCAATGGTTTTTTTTTTATGCCACAGGCAATTATCAGTCAATAATTTTTTTATACTTTAATTATAAATTTTTTGTTATTAAAGCGATTGTATGTTCTTTTTTCGTTTTGACAAAAATATTTTCAGACTATTTTCAATTTAATCGGCTACAAAGGTTATCAAAAAGTGGAATGCTTTTTTCCCAACATTTATTTTTTATCTATATTTTTATTAAACAAGCACATAAGAATATTTTGTTATATTAATGAAATTGTTTGACATATTATTATTAACGTTATACTAGTGTTTTTCATTAGGGATTTCGCAGGATACAAATCGCGGGATACCGCACATTTTCGGACAATAAATATCGGGAATTTTAAATATGGCAATTTTACTGCTGTTATATTTGTAAATAAGTTTTGGCAACAAAAGATGTGAATTAAAATCCGATAAGCAAGTCAATGTTTAATGTTTGATGTCCCAAAATTTCGACTAGTAAAAGAAGAGGAGTAAAACTCTACACAATTTTAAATTTGTTTGAAGACCCAGATATATTTTATACAATCGAAAAAAAAATCAGATGCATAAAAGATTTTTTTTTGGTTTCGGAAAATGCAGTAAGAACTTTATCTGTAAGAGATGATGATAGAAGAAAAAAATTACCATTTCTGGAAATTTGGAATAAAGCAATTAGTTAAGGAAACGCTAAATCGATTGGAAGCAGTTATTTTTGTTCTTTTTCGTGACTACTTAACACTTTATTTTGTAGGCGAAGTTTTTACTGGGAATATAACTATTTTGCTTTTATGTCAATATGGTTGGCTTCGTATATAAAAAACTGAAATTTTTTATTTTTCTACCAAAGTTAAATTTATTTAAGAATTTATTTAATAGATCTTATAAATTGTTATTTATTTTATTTTTCAATGCATTAAATTATATTTTGCACCGTTTTATATTAAGCGGGATTTTCTGGGAATTCCCAGGAAACTGAAAAATAAGTCCCGCTTTCCCGGGAAATGAATAACTCTACACTTTACACAACTTTGCATATTATTGTATATTATTTTTTTATAAACATCCCTGCAGGAAATGTCACTTGTGAAACGGTACTGATTCACTACTGACACAGTCATTAGTACAAGTGGCTTTCAAACGCCAGACAATGTTATTTACTACAGACATTGCACATGTGCGTATCATTGAAAGTCTACTGCTGCCGTTGTTACTATTGACTAGGAAGTTCTTTTGGGACCTTATGTTGACATTGCAACCAGAGAATCACTAGAACATATAAGAAAATCGAGTTTAAACTTTTGGTACTTTTTTAAAGTAGTTGTCGAAATGAAAATTTTTTTTTTTAACATTAAATTATTTTATTTAAAAAAAAGTTAAAATATAACAGATTTTTCTTCTTTTTTAAGGCAAATATAAATGTCTAGAAATGTCGCCAAAAAGTTACCAAAATAATCAACAAAACTGGTGGCTTGGAGACAGTTGCACTCAGGTTTCCTTCAGGGTATATAGAAGAAAGCTATTTAATAATGAGTGGAAGAAGCTATTCATTTTAAAAAAGTAGTTGAAGTTTTTACTGGGTACTGAAGCAGAGCTGGAACTCGGGTCGAATTTACATGTTTTGAGAACAGCCACAGCTTTATCATCAGAATTCTTTGCCGCCTAACGCTTTCCGCCATTGCGAAGAATGGCAGTCTATAGACAAACATCGCCCTTTAAAAACATCAATATATTCTAAGTTTCAACTTTCGTATTTTTATTATTAGTACTAAAAAAAAAATTAAAATCAGAGCCTTAAAAGAGTCACCAAAATAATGGGCAAAACTGGTGACTTGGAGATACTTGCACCCAGGTTTCCTTTAGGCATGTAAATGATTATATTTGTGTGCGTGTTGGTGTGTTTGTTTTTAAACATTCACTACAGGTGAGATATGCATAGTATGCATTGCATACATAAGCTTGTCTGTCGTTCCGTTTGTAAAATCTACGATATTGATATTATAACAGATAAAGTATATGGGGCAATCCAAGTGTAATCGGACAGTTTGGAGAAAAATATTATTTTAATTTCCTTTATTTTTTACTGTGTTGATGTTCCTAATCAAAAGCACATTTCAGCAAATTTTCAGATTTTTGTGGCTAATGGTTACAAAGGTATCGAAAATTAAACAAATCGAGTAATAAGAAAACTATGTTCAAATAAATACTCATAACTTTTTCAATATTGGTCCAAATATAATAATTATTATTTTATAGTTTTTCTTTTTTTTTTGTCTACTGTTTAAGGAAAAAATTTTAAAAAAATTTTGCATGTGAGCTTGGATGCGATTTTCGGGATTTAATATTTTAAGATTTTTACTGTTTGAACCTTTGATTTTAAAACTTTGATTTTTCCAAAAATTTTAAGACCCATTTGGTTGAGGTTGTGTACAAATCTTCTAGGATTTCGCAAGATATATTTTAAATACTTAGTCATTTATTTTGTTAAATATTGGATATCTATTAATTAAAATTCGCTTAAACTATTGGAAATGGCAAAAATTCGGTATATATTACTAAATTTGCAAAAATTCGCAAAAGGATGCTAACAGCGGCATGACAGCAAAGTCTAATAATATTGATTAAAATCGCTAAAGCTATAAAGAATAAAAAAGCTAATGGAAAAAATCGCGAATATAAATTCGCAAATAAATTAAAAAATTGGAAACAACCCCTGTTTCGCCAGAAAATTTTAATATTTTTTTTATTATTTATTTTGTATTGAAAATTTAATTTTAAATAAATTAGAAATCGCTTAATCGGCTAAAAAATCACCAATTATATGAAAATAAAATAAAAAGCTGTCAGAAGATTTCTTTTTTTTTTAATGGCAGAGAATAATGTAAAAGCCTTGTTGACAGTGTCGCTTAAAGTCACCAAAATAAACGACAAAAGTGGCGACTTGGAAACACTTGATCCAATTTTTCCTGCTTGGTTTCTTTGCATATGCTTGTTGGTTCGCTTGTTTGAATGTACGCAAAGAATTAATCAGCACAATTTGAAAAGCTGTATCAATGTACATGATTGGCTAAAGTGTTTCATGAACAGCAACAACAAAGTAATAATATTTTACAGTTGCACATACACATCCACACATACTGTATTATGCAAAATATATACTTTTTACAAAAAAAAAAAAAGAAAAATTAAAAAAACATTAAGTTCGCATACATCTGTGAATTGTTTAATTTATGGTAATGAGTTTGTAATTTAAATATTAAAATAGAAAAGCATATAGAAATACAATTTATACAATTGCAATATTATCAAAAAGTACTGAAGATAATGTGAGTCTGTATGCAGATTTGTGTGTGTGTGTGTGTGTGTAGTTGTGTACAACCGACCGAATTAACACTTTGGGAATTCAATCATTTGTAAAATATACATTTAAGTTTGTGTGCGTGTGTGTGTGTGTGTGTGTGTGTGTGCGTGTGCTTCTTTTTAAAATTTACTTTATCGAAGGCCATTTTCAATCATCAAAGTCAATTGATGTTTTAAAAAAAACTTGAAACGATAAAAATACTTCAAAGTTAATTATTACCGATTTCATATTGTGGTGATTTTACTTTTTAGTTGTTGTTATCGTTAATACTCACTTGACATGTGGGATTAATTTTCCATAGATTTTATTATCTTTCTTAATATTTATAGCCACAATTTTCTTTTTCTTGAAATTTTTGGCTCTTTAAGACACAAACATATCCCCTGAAGTGAACTGTAAATATCTGTGTAAGTCAAATTTTAAGTTTATTAATAACTTCAGGAAATTATTTGTATGTTTTTGAAATTGTTTTGCTGTGGTTTTTTTTTGTTTCACAGTATCATTTTAATAAATAATATTTGATTTAAATTGCTGTCATTATCATGGTAATAATAATTATATTTTCTTTCTTTATCTTATTGTGTGTTCTGAATTATGCAGTAAATTATATTTCTTAGAAAATATAATTGGATTATTTTGTGATTGTTGGAAAATTATTTAAAATATTTCCTCAAATTGGTTTTATTTAATTTGTTGGAATCAACATGGCAACTGTTCGGTAAAAAGTTAATGAAGTTTAAGTAATATTTAAAGGAAATTATAAATGTTCTATTTATTTCTCAAAACATTTTTTATATAATAAGAAAATTTCTATATAATTATAGTTAAATTATAGTTAAATTAGCCGTAAAATTTGTTTTTGTTATTTATTTAAATCTGAACTAGTGACTTGCGGAAATTTCCTAAACTCCAATTTAAGTTATTTAAGTTTAAAGAATCTTCCCTTAATTAAGTTTTATGTCTTTTTTACAACAGCGACATGGATTGGTGTCAGTTTGAAAGTATTTTAGCTACTTTAATTCTGTCAGATAATCAATCATTAAGAATAAGTAAAAGTGCTATATTCGGCTATATCTGATATACCATGGAGCGATAAGACGAGAAAGTTATATAAATACCACTCGTGCCACGCCCACTACTCTAATCCCGCTCACATTTTGTCGGTTATTGCAAATTGATGACTTAAATGGTTGTACCTTACTTGGAAACTTAAGCACTTGTCGTTCTCCATATAAACGGAAATCTATAATGTCATTCTACAAGAGGTGCAAAGCCCACTTCTTCGAGAGTATTAAAAAGGTTGTGTATTAAGAACCCAGCTATATGTACCAAATTTGGGCAATTTTTCATTTAAATGTTTTCATATGCTTAATGTTGTAAACAAGACAGCTTCAATTTTTATGTTTTCTTTTTCCTAAAAAATTTACGGGGAAAAGCCAAATTTCAAAGAAAAACACTATTCACGATAGGCTTGATATTTAATGCATTTACCTCAGCCAATTTAACTAATAAAAAAACAAGGTAAAGTGCAAACCCATTTCCATATATTAAAAATCGAACCAAACCCTTAAATTAGAGTATGGAGACACAGTGCAATAATTGGTATATTATTATTATAATGGCTCTTTTTAAACATATACATGCATAAATACTCCTTGTTAAAAAAAAAATGTGGGCCAAAATCGATCACAATATCACATATGGACGCTTATTTGCCAAATTCTGGAAGAAAAATAGTAGTTATTTTCACTATCAGTATTTTTCTAAAATTATTTCAGATGACAAACAAAACTTAAGCTTAAAGATTATAAGAAGATATCAAAAAGTTAAGGTCTATAGGTAAAAATAAGAAATGTATGGGTAAAAATTTAAAGCATTCGTGGTAATTTGCTAATAACTCAGACACTTGTGGATCGATCTTATTGAATTTTAATTGCATACTATTCCGGACTATTATGCCGTAACAATATAAGAACTCCATTTCAAACAAAACTTTATATAGGGTGTATGATTAGTATTGTTGAAATAATACAACTCCTAAAAGAATCTTCTGATTATGATAGAATAACAAAAACATTTTATACTTTTAATTATTACTTCACAGAAAAAATAAAAAATTGTTTCGTTTAACCAAATTCACAGAATCAAGCAAACAATTTGTTGAATTCGCACCTAAGTATTACCAAAATGATATTGATTACTAAAAATTTAAAATTATGATTTTGTTTCAATAGATGATATTTTTAATTTAATTTAAAAAAATAATCAGAAAACTTTGCCATTTCAAACAATGTGTTAATTGATTTAATTAAATATTGCTCAGGTTTTGACAGTTCCCAACAACAATTCGACAAGATTTTATTATTTTATTTTAAGCGAAAAAAATCCATTAAGGTTTTTTGTTACTTAATTAATATTTTAATTAAAAATTTATTTCAAAGGAACTGAAATGTAAATTAAACCAAAATTATATTTTTAAAAATATTTTTTTTCAACTAAAAAAATAATTGATTCAATTATCATATTAATTAAATTGCAAAACTTTTCAAAAAATGTTTTAATTGCTAAAAACTACTGAATATTTTTTCTGTGTTGTCTTAAATATTTTCTGAAACGTTCGTTGTTTAATTCTGGGAAGTTTAACATTAACATGCAAGTCTTGAACAATTTTGAAATGATTATTTTCAGAGTACAAAAACAACAATGTTACACTTTGTTGATCTTTCGTCAAAACATCATCGAATGAATCTTTTGCGTTTCTCTGTATAAATCATATTGTCAACAATGATACGTCGTTAATTTTACGAGTTGTAAGATACTTCATGAGTCTCATACAATTCTTGACATATTTTTTGAAGGATTCGGTAGATACTCTTTACCCACATCTCATTCGAATCCTCTACGTTTAAGGTTAACGAGTTTCGCTGTGTTATTTAAGCATCTCACAGAGGAATTAGATCATGGTTCAGTTTCTCCCGTGCAAGGAATATTCTACGATAAAAAAATGCCAGCTGGATATGAAGTAATTATGTTTTTATTTGGTTGTTTTTTTTTATAAAAATTGAAAGGGTATAAATCGAACAAAAAGTGTTTAAAAACCTAAATTTTTTGATGATTTTTCAAAACGAAAAAGACGATTTTTTTATTTTTTCTCAGGAAAAAAAACGATTTTCTCACAAAATTATCTGGCAGCCCTGTGTAGTGTTCTGTTTTTTGTTATAAACCCGAACAATTGTAGTGATTCCGCAAACAAACATTATATTCTAATGTTCTTTAGTGTTTTTTTTACATTGATTAGAAATTATATTGAAAACAAACACAAATTTTCGTATTTTATTGTCGTTTTAAATATAAATTCTAACACGAAATTTTGTTCTCATTTTCAAAAAACAGGCAGTTAATCAAATTCTATTTCGTGTTTTTTTTTTTTAATTTATGATTGTGATGCAATCATGGGTGCTACATTTGATATACAATTAACAGGCTACTTCTTTTACCAAAATTTTTGTTACACCCTCGTTAAAGCGTAATTGCTTGAAAAATATT
Organism: Pollenia labialis; assembly: GCA_949318255.1. Classification (NCBI taxonomy): domain Eukaryota; kingdom Metazoa; phylum Arthropoda; class Insecta; order Diptera; family Polleniidae; genus Pollenia; species Pollenia labialis. The sequence goes on along the minus strand of OX439139.1, from coordinate 8,026,606 downwards.
TCACTATTGTAATCAAACATTAAAAAAATCCTTTTTTTTTGCAATTTGTTTTCACTGTTATCACAATAAATTAAATATTTTATAATAAATTTTTGCACAATTTGAATTTACAAGCGATAAAATTTGTTAGAGAAATCAGTTGTGAATAGATGAATGGCAGTGATAATTATTATGACTTAGTCACTAGTTATAACTTCGTGTTTGTGTGCACGTATATAAAACATAACAATTATTATTGAATAAATATAAAAGTACACACATACATACCAATAAGTGAGTGGCAATTAAAATTTGAATAGTAATAAATGAGCCCAACATGATTAGACATAAAAAGGAAAACGGATATTTGTACAGAAATTATCTATAAAAAAGTTGAATTGTACCTTTTAATTAATATTATTTATTTAAAAACATATGATTAATTATCAAATAACCACAAAAACAACAATGTAATCAATTTTGTTATAAAATGACTACTCATGTCGTTATTAATGTGAATTACATCCAAATACTGAAATATTAAAGCCACAATTACAATAAAAAGTGAGTGAGTGATTGAACAAAATTTAGTGTTAGAAGTTAGAAAGAAAAAAAAACAGAATACAAGCTTTTTTCCGTAGAAAATATGCATGTTAAATATTTTCATGTAAGTGAAATACGACTACAAATAACATAAATTTTTTTATAGACAATCGTTGGGGGCTAAACAAACAATTTTGATTAATAATGTCTTTACATGTAACATGTTTGTATATTAAAATTAGTCAATCAATGGAATTTACACACTGAACAGACGGTATATCGGGTGTTTTTTTAAGCTGCTTGCGAACTTTCGATATTGACTGTGTTGCTATTTCTGTAAGGTTTTGCAAGTCATAATGAATCGTTTATCGCTAGAACAACGCTTCCCAATTGTGGAAAATTACTTTAAATAAATCTGTTCGCGAAGTTCGTGGAGCACTTCGTTCATTTTATGAAGGTCATTACTCGTTAAATGACTACGACAATAAGCAAACTCGCCGTATATGGAGCGAAGACAATCCTCAAGCTGATACCGAATCAATATTACATCTATTAAAATTGACTGTTTGGTGCCTACCGTTATGGTATATAGCGAACGCTATCGAGCCTTGATGACTAAATTTTTGTTTCCAAAAACTAATCAGCTTAACATCAACGACATTTGGTTCGAACAAGATGAAGCCACTTCCCTTACAGCGCGTTACATAACCGATTTACTGCAAAATTTATTTGGTAACAACTTTTTTTCAGAAGTGGTCCGGTTCACTTTTACTTTTTTCACAAAAAGATACTTTTTTCTCAAAAAGATACTTTTTTCTCAAAAAGATACTTTTTTCTCAAAAAGATACTTTTTTCTCAAAAAGATACTTTTTTCTCAAAAAGATACTTTTTTCTCAAAAAGATACTTTTTTCTAAAAAAGATACTTTTTTCTAAAAAAGATACTTTTTTCTCAAAAAGATACATTTTTACAAAAAGATGGTATTTCACAGAAGTACACTTTTTTACAATAAGATAATTTTTTGTTACAAAAAGATACTTTTTTCACAGAAAGGTACTTTTTCAAAAAAAGATACTTTTTGTTACAAAAAGTTCCTTTTTCACAAAAAGAGACTCTTTTCACAAAAACATATTCTATTTACAAAAAGATACTTTTTCACAAAAAGATACTTTTTTTTATAAAGAGAAACTCTTATCACAAAAAGATACTCTTGTCACAAAAAGATACTCTTTTCACAAAAAGACACGTTTTTACAAAAATATACTCTTTTCACAAATTAATACTCTTTTCACAAAAAAAAAACTCTTTTCACAAAAAGATACTCTTTACACAAAAAGATACTTTATTACAAAAATATTCTTTTTTGACAAAACTATTTTCTCTATAAAAATATACTTATTTTAAAAAGATTCTTTTTCACAGCAAGATTTGTTTTTTACAAAAAGATTATTTTTTTTACAAAAATATTATTTTTTTACAAAAATATTATTTTTTTACAAAAATATTCTTTTTTTACAAAAATATTTTTTTTTTACAAATTACAAATTTACGGATTGAACCGTGTCTAGGGTCTAGGGCATTGGACGCGGGGGTAACCAGGGTTCTACTTGGATTGGACAGGGGTGGTCTTAGAACACTTATAGGGTTCTTGACGGGTCATTGTCCTGTTAGGGATTTTATGGGCAAATGGGACAACACCATACCGGACTTCTGCATGTTGTGCAATGATTCTGAAGAGCTGGAGACGATCGAGCATGTATTTTACCATTGTCCTAGGATGCAGGGTCTCAGACAGAAGTGGCTAGGAGATAGATTTCACGACCTGATCTACTAAGGTTTTTCAGGGAAATAGTGCGGTTGTTTCTGTTGAGGCGACTTTAGAGAGGATAATAGTTCTTCGTCGTACCTACTAACTTTCTAACTTTCTAAATTCTATCCACCTCATACTTCTTATCTTTACAATGGACGGCATTGGTCTCCGAGTAGAAGTGGGCCCTTGGGCACATAACCCTTCTTAACCTAACCTAACCTAACTTATACTTTTTTCAAAAAGATACTTTTTTTTTTACAAAATAATACTTTTTTCCCGAAAAGATACTTTTTTTTTATTAAAAATAAAGATTTTAGTTTAAACCAATGATTTAATCACGAAGAAAATAAATTAAATTTTTTTTCCTAAATTTTTACAAAAAATACCTTCCTTTTGAACATGATGTCCATTATAATTCAATATTTTATTTGTGTGCACCTGTAATCATTAAGCTCAGTACATGTTTTCTTTGAGGTTTTTTATTTCTTATTTATTTAATACTCGTAGAATGAAGCAAAGAAAATTGACTACATTTTGTTGTCTTCCACAAATGGAACAATATTTTGTACTCCATACCCGTAAAGGTTACCCTGGTCAATGTTTTCTTCATTTATTATAAATGTACATATTTTGCTAAGTAAACAATACAATTGTTATCTCGTGCTCCTGTTGAAGTACGTATTTCGTATTTATTACAAAATTTTGTATAATAAAAACCATAAATTTATGTATATTTGAGAGTATGTTCTTGCATTGTTGTTGTTGGTTGTAGTTTTCATTCATTAAAGTACATTCAAGTGGGCAGTAGAAGATTCATATTCATTTGCAATATCTCATTTTTAATTTGTATTTATATTTACATGCGAATTTGTAAGTGTGTGCGTGTGTGTAAATGTTGACAATGTCTTAATTCAATTAAATACCAATCAATTATACAAACACTTATACACATTTATTAAATTACTCTGTATGTGTGAATGTAGTAGTTAGTTCTCCTTTATATTTTCTATTTAAACTATTGTACTTGTCTGTTATTTGAGATCAACGCAAACATGACAAACAAATAATTACTATCTTAAATATCATTTATTGTAACACACACATACATACATAAATGCATATAATAAGTGATTGTATGTGTGCATACAATAAGGACTTTTTGTTTTGATTTAATGAGAACAAAAGAATGAAAGATTTTGTTTTAAGAACATTAAAAAACAAGTACACAATGAAAAAAAAACTTCAAAGTTTTTTCGAAAGTGTTTATGGAAATTGAGACTTACTAAGTTGATCCTGCTAATAGCCCGCAATTATCTTGATTTGAGTGGACACAATGCGCGTAATCAAAGCAAAGAACACCTTGTAATTTCAGCACCTAGTATAGCCGTTATTTTAAATTCAAGGAAAAAGAAAGAAGGCTTAGAAACAAAAGCTATATGATATTTGATGTTTGCTATAACAGTTTGAATTCTTTTTTCATTTTAGGAAAACATTTCTATTTTTTCCAAACGAAACGACCGTTTTATGTAAAATTGTTTGTGAGCCCTATTCACATACTTGTCCATTTGAAATTGTGAATGACCTCTTTTTTCTAGTGTGCAATGCTTTTTGCGAAACACGAAATTCTCAGCTGATTGATAAATAGTATCACTGCGTGTCAGATGTCGGCTTGCAATTTATTTTGCCTACGTCGAGTTAATATAAACCATTGGTTTTAAGTAAATATTGAATTTTAACAAAAAAGTAGCAAATGCATTGGTGTATATTTTGTTGGTGTAGAGTTAAAATACAATATACCATTATGCAAATGCTATGAGGCAGCACCATAGGCACAAGAAAACTATTGAATTTTATTGTGAAACATTCTTACTGGCCATCGTTAGCTACGGGCTTTCTCCATATTTCTGATAACGTACTGATTTCACTCTAAAATAATTGCTCATTAATCAAGACCAAGAACGAATTAAGCAAACGTCGGAACCTGTGTTCTAAAGTTAAGCGTATACCAGTGGTAGTTCTAAGCAGTGATGTTATACGTAGGAAAAAATCCCTATTCGTAGGGATTTTCTTCTAAAAAAATTGGCCGTAGAGAAAAATGGACAGTTATTTTAAAATCATTAAGGACTTTTTAAAAATGCGGCAAAACTTTGTATATTTAGCAATCCTTTTCGATTTGTTACAACAAAATAATAAAATTTTTGATAGAGCAACATTATAAATTTTAAAATTTCTTTGAGTGATTGTTTGCCGTCATTTGAACTTTGATTTTAAGGTATCTTTTATAAGAATGGAAATGCTTCGAATTTAATTTTTCAGAGCAATAATCAGATAATTTGCTAAAGATGGGAATCAAAATAGTTTTGGAGAAATGTCAACATTTTAGTGAAAATTAAATTTTCCCCCCTTAACAATTTCAATAAGGATTTTTTTTAAAAGATAAAAACTCTTTTTATGGTTTGGTTGCTTGATTAGGCCTTAAATAGTGCTTCCTAAGGTGCGTTTAAGTAGAGCATAATCAGGACACGAAAAATGTCCTGAGACAGGGATGTCCAAACGGTGTTTCAAATGAGATAACTATTTATTTATAATTATATTAACGTACCTCGACATTTTACAATAAATTATAAGCAAAATCGGGTGAAAACTACTAAAAACACAACTTTCTTCCTCACTAAACTAGCACGTGCCACAATCAACTGCAAACTAAAAGCTCATTTCAGTACAAATTTCAAGAATAACGGAATTAAAAGATATGTACATATGTAAACAAAAGCATGGTTGAATAAAACTGTTGGGACAAAAATAAATATGAATATATTTAAGCAATTGGATTTGAGTTAAGTAGGACTACTCAAATTAAGTTTGGAAACGAAACCTCCAATACAATATATTCTAAAACTTTTCATTGTCCTGGGCGATCTTTGGTTTCCGTGTCAAAATTAGCACTTCAAAGAAGCATTAAAATCAATGGAACAAACTTAGAATAAGTTTTGGTGAGCTGTATTATTGTTGAAGTCAGGAAACACTTCTTTCAAATAATTCACGATTCGTAAATTTGTGATTATTTTGTGGGAATTAGTGGCAGTTTTTAGCTCTTCAAATACAATGCAGATTTTTAAAGACTTTATCACTTTTTGGAAAAATGGCGGGTCTATTTCGTTAATTATACGACGAATTTTTAAGGCTGCAATCGATTCGATTGGATCCGAATAGACTCAGTCATTGACATAACCCCACCAAAAATAATCTAGTGGTATTAAATCCTACTGATGTTCGTAAAATTATGCGATCGGTAAAATTGAATTTATGAAACAATTGCCAATGCTTCTACTACGAATACGTCAACAAACTAAATGTCAAAACTATCATGGTGTTGGTGTTGCCACAATTTAAAACCAAAGCTCTTGTTGAAAAGCCCTAATAAGATGTTAAATATTAAAATTTAATTTCTGAATTTGCTTTGCTTAGGATTTTTGCTTAAAGATGAATGAAGATTTCGTACACTTTTTCTTTATTTTTATATTTACAATATACAAAGTCATTAAAACAAACTTATTGAATTCTCGTAATTGAAATTTCTTTTAAGATGTTATTTTTGTCCTTCAAATTTGTTCCCCCCAATTTTTCAATTATTCTTCAAGTGTACATTTTTTTCATGTATATAATCATTAAATCATATTGAAATGGTTTCATTACAACATTTGCAAAATGATGATAAATTTTTGCTTAACAGTGCATGCAACATCTACATTGATGGAATACCCAAAATCTTGGTAAATAAATTATCAACAAAATTAATATGAACACATAATAACAAACATACACACACACACATCTATGCTCATACATATATTCATATATGTATGTGTGTATAGATAATTATGTAAAAATGATAAGTTGATAACCTGTTACATCGCTCATACCTTCATACACATACACACATAAATGAATACCCACACCCACTTAAATATTCACCCGACTTATACAATTTAGAGAAGAAGGTTCATTTTAACTTGACACTTAAAACATTTTACTTACCAACCAACATTAAACACACACCAACTAGCACTTTCTTTCTCAAGGCTATAGCTAAATCATATGCATGCGAATGTACGTCTGTGTGTGTGTGTGTGTGTGTGAACTATAGAATTTATAGGTTTCCATTTTAATACCTTACTTACTAGATCTTCTTTGAAATTGACACCTTAATTAACTGTGCCTCGAACTAAGAACAACATCATACTCAAACCCAAAAATATGGTATTCTAATTATTTTGTTTTCATGTTTCATGTAAGTTAGCAAATATACAAGACATAACCAATTAGATATTAGTGGGTTTCGTAAGTTTGTGTAATCTAAGAAGGTATTAAAAGTTTTTTGAATTTTGATTTTACGAACCGTTTAAGATTATAAATTTTATTTTAGTAGATTTTAATATTTTATGTGGGAAAAACAAGTGAAAGTGCTATATTTGGCTATATATGGGAGCTATAAATTAAATTTACAAGAACTATGTATGTTATAATTAGCTAAACTAAAATCATCCAATTTCACCACTAAAGACCCAGTTAGGCGAACGTTGCTGTACCCGTAATGTACCGCAGCGTACCGTAAGCACGTTGGTGTACTTATAGAACTTTTAAAAACATATCATATGTTTTTCCCATTCATAAACATAAATCAACAGTATACATAAAACAATACACACAATGATGGGAATCAAAAATGTTTAAATGGTTAACTAAGGAAACCTTTAATCCTTGAGGGTGGTATTCAAGGCATAACAAAGCAATACAAATTAACAGAATAATTTACTTTGCTAAGCGAGGTAGTCACTTTGTTACTGACCTTTTCAACACCAGGGGCTTTTTTTTGGTTTTAAATCACAAATAGCATTATCGATTTCTTTTATCCCACTATATTCGTGTATCCCACTATATTCGTGTGTAGGGTCGTAACACTAAAAAAACGAATATTCTTTAATTTCTATTTTCAAAGAAATATCAATAATAAATGCAATTCTTATTCAACATCACTTGTTTGTGCTAGAAACTTGTCTTTTTTTCGCAGGCCCTAAAATAATCTCAACATTTTTTAATTTTAAATCCTTTAAACGTTGGAAACTGTAGAACCAACCCACAAAAAGTTAATTGTCCAATTCACAAGCCCGTAGTGTCGTCGTGTTCGTGGTATAATTGTCTAATTATACAATATTGTATAATAAAAAAAAAGTGTTGTCTCATCATCATCATCATGTTGTCAATCAATCGTATAGATTTTAATGTGTCTTGAAAAATTTTGTTGCTTGTAATTTTCATACAAAAGTGTTTTCTCCTTATTCGATTGATTGCTTTGTGTTTCGAAAAATGTCGTATTTATGCCAGGCCTGGAAATGTTCGATTTGTTTGGTGAATTTTTAAAATTTTTTTTTGAATTGGATAACTACCACCCCAAATTTAATGATTCCGAATGATAAATATATGTTTTATTTATTTTCGTTTATTTTTTAAGCTATTTTAAATAAAATTGCTTATTAATTAATATATAAAATTTAATCTATTTCAAATCCCCATACCTGGTTTAATTTTATGTTATCAACCAATGTGAATGTCAAGTTTTATTAAAGAAGAAACAAAAGAAAATAAAAACCAATAGTGAAGTAAAAAACTATAACTTAATTTAAATAATTGATTTTTAAGTTATATTTTTCAAACATTTTTATTATCTGGCGAAAAGAAATTTATTAATCTTTTTAAATAGTTTACTCCAATTGAATTAACAATGTACATTGAGTTGATATTTTTCTTTTTTGACAAGTGACAAGGGATTAAACAAAAATATTATTTAAACAAATAGAATGTGGGAATTTATTCCTAATGGTGAATAAAATTTATTATACATATAAATATTCATGCGAGTGTAAGACGGCAAATCCATCTGAGGAGATCAAGTGGTTGTGATCGAAACATGTCATGGTAACCAGCCGCCTATGTTCGAATCTCAGGTCAGTCAAAAATGAATGATTATCAATAACAATTTTAATTAATTTTCATGTTGTAAAATTCCTTTCTTCATAAAAATAATTTAATGAAAATTAAATTTGATGAACTTAAGCCTGATTAAAATATTAAAAATTTGGATTAAAAACCATAAATAGTTCAACAAAATAACCACAATTCTAATTAATATGAAAATTTACAAAAATATTATTTTTTTTTTAACGACATGGCTTGTGAATTTGGCAGCAAATGAAAACAATTTTTGATTTATTCTTAGCAATTTTTTACTTGGTTAAAACCCAACCTTAAGTTCTCTGAATTTTTGCTATAATTCTATGTGTGATATGATTTTTGTAAGTCATTGGTTGCCAAATTACAAAATATCAAAAAAAAAAAACTTGCTTCCAAACGAAATGTTGATAAATTATTTAGATAATAAAATTTTTTTTTATCTAATCAAAAATTGTGGCCACCCTATGATTCAATATTTTTTCAAATATTTTTTTATATCAAGGGCGATAATTGTCATTCTTCTTCTAAGCTTTTTTAGTTGAATTTTCAAATAATCGTGTTAATCAATACTTTATTAAAGAATTTATTAACGACAATTATTTTGTTCTTCTATAAATATTTATGCAATCATATTTCCATTTAAAAGTATTTAAAAACAGAGAACAAATTATAACAATTGTTATTTAAGTATTTCAAATAAAAGTACAATACAGTCTATCTCAAAAGAATACGTTAGCCTTAGCTTTCTAATTTCAATATAGTTATAAACAGTAATTGGTTGTTAAGAACTTTGCTCTAGAAAGCAAAAATTGTTAAGGTAATATTAAAGTAAAAATAAGAATGTGAAGTGTATTTTAAGGACCAATTAACTACTTGAAACTAGAAAAGTAATAGCAAGAGCCTTATATGGATTATAAATAACTTTTTAGTAAGAAATAAGACAGTGCTGGATAATACATACTGGTGCTTTACTTTTTGCCACCACCGTACTTTTACTGAGCTTTCAACAATGGCACAATATTCCTCTTTAAGTGTTGTTTGTTGTCTATTGTCTGTTTATTGTGTTTTTGTGCCATTTACAACATCAAGTGGCTAAATAAATTTATTATCTAGTTTAGAATGGAAAGAAATCTTAAAAATAAACAACTCAACAACAACAATAATTGTAATAAAGCTTATCGTCAACACATTTACATACCTTTTGTTTAAAAAAAAAAATAATAATTTGCAAAAAAATAAATAAAATGATAATAATAAATATAAAAGATTTTCTAAAAAAAAGTAAAATAAAAAGGACAGGACAAATTGTATAATAATTTTAATTTAAGCACTCGTATCTAGTTGAAAGTAATCACAAATTGTAGATGTAAAATAAATAAATTGATTAAAATAATAAAACTTTTCGAAAGGGGACGTAAAGTTCATTTATAAAAATATCCTTTTAGAATAATAAAAACCAACCTTTATAGAAATTTGTGGAATCGATTTGTTATTAGTATTATTATTATTGATAGTCTTGTCGCCGGTTAGTAGCGCATAGTGCCGCATAAAATTTCTTAAATTTACTTCGATCCTTGGCCGTTGTCTTGATCTGCGTCCAACTGATGTTTTTGTCAACAAACTTTAAAATACATTTAGTTAATTTGGGCCCAAAAGTATGTCAACAACTTTATTTTTCGAGAATTTCTGTGGGGGTTCACGGGATCTAAAATTAAAATTCCTTTCAAAATTCGCTACTTTTCTTATGGGATTAGTTTCAGAGAAGTTTTCAATTAATAGAACTTATTGCTAAGATTTTATATGATATAAAGGATTTTTTCGAAATAAATCTTATAAAGGTCTAATTGAGAGATTAAGAATGGTTCTAACGAAGTATTATAGTGTTGTTTGATACAATTTATTTGCGCCCAACAATAAAAACCGTAAAATAAACGGGGACATAAAAAAAATTACTTATTTTGTGCAAAATTTTTGTTAATATGTTTTACTTTTATACCAGCAATATTTTAATTGATCTTTCTGACTTTCAATAAAAAATTTCTTAAACAGTTTTACGGTACAAATTTGTAAAGGCTTAGACCCGAAAGCATTTGAGGTCCTTGGAAAATTGATTTGAATGAATACCATACCATCACCTCCAACAAAACTATTTTTAATTAAATTTTTAAATGTTTTATGGTAAATTTGAATCATATTATTATCCCCGGGACCCAAATTAGTCCTCCACAACCATATTTTGATTGTCTCTATAAATGTTATGGTTAAATATGACAATCATTTGTTGACCACTAACACTTGTTTTGGTTTTAAATTAAAAATAGTATTTTTCTCTTTTTATTATTAACCATAACATTAACGGAGGCAACTATAATATGGTTTTGGGCTTCTTGATAGCGGGCTCATTTAATCATTATATGATGACCATAATATGGTTAAAGTCACCATTATATATTAAATAGATTTTGTTAGAAGTGACCATATCGAAACATAGTTTTTCTCTTGGTACAGGAATGTTAATACAACGAAATCAGTTTCTCATCTTTTGGACTTAAAAACTATTTTTACCATGCTGGAGAGGACATACATTTTGCAGGAATTTAAGAAAGCGTGTTTTAAGGAGAAATTTAATTTTTAGCAACTGCATAATCTAAATTTCTATACGGGTAGTGCGTAGCGCATCTGGCGTCTTCAGATTAGTTATTTAAAGGAAGGCGGGGTCAGATCGATGTAAAAAATCAACTCTAAGGTTTTATATTTTGCAGGGATTTCGAATTAAGCGCTGTATATACACGCTATAATGGCTAATCAATCAGCTTAAGGGGGAAGGTTAATATCCATAGCGCTATAGAAATAAAAAAAAAAAAAATTTTTAAATATTCTTCTTTTAATTTTTTTTATTTAATAAATTTGCCCTACAATAAAAAAGGAAACCGGCATTACAAAATGTTTCTAACAATTAAATCAATTACTTTCTACAACATTCGAATGGCTTAAGAAAATTTATTAATTCCAAATACTTTTAAAAGTTATAATATCTTCCGTTTCTCTAACCAGAATCAATAAATAATGGTCAGCTAAAATGCTTTAAAGTTATTCCTCCAAGAAATTTCTTTTGTGTTTATTTTTGTTTTTTTCTTTTTTTTTTGATAAATAAAAGAAAGCTCGTGACTAAAAACTGCCTTTGGATGGTGATTATTTTAAGTGAATCTTGTTGTACTACTTCATTATTATTTTGTTATATTTTTTATTTCAACTTTTTGTTCCATTTTGCATAAATTTACACGACTAAACATGGATGGAGGTCGCTGGAGAGAAAAATCGATAGAAAGTTTTTTGTTGTAGAATATTATTTTGCATAAACGCTACTAAATTGTACAGAGTTGTTTTATAATATTTCTCTGTTTTTTTTTGTGCTTAAAAATTCTTTTATTTTTTTTGTTAAAATAATTACCTTTAATGGTAATAACGCCAGTGTACGACAATGACTATTAAATTATGGTGGCGATGATGTTGGTGTAAAGGTTGGTGGTGGTAAAATAATAATTTTTTGTAGGACGTTTTAAAACTAACAAGTATTAGAAAAGAGTAAGAAGTAGCAAGTTTTAGCTGACGATGATGAGGATTATTTAAAGTTGTTTTTTTTGCACTTTTATGTTTTAGGGAAGGTAACCAAGTAAAATAAGAAAATTCGAACATTATTTAATAGAAAAACTTGCAAAAATTACACAAAAAAAAAAATCCAATTTTTGCACCATTTAAAACGAATAGCAAATTTACGCAAATGCTTCTTTTAACGGAAAATTTGGGAAAATTATTCCACAAAAAGCTTATTATAAGCAACATTTTCCAGAAATGCAAGTTTCAGCAAAATTTCCTAAAAATAACAAACTTTGGACATTTTTTTTAATAATACAAAAAATAGCAAATTATTGCAAAACTTTTCAGAAATAGCTAATTTTAACAAAATATTCCAGAAATATCAAACATAAATTAAGTAATTTTTGTAAAATTTTTTATAAATAGCAATTTTTGTAAATTTCCTATAAATAAGTAGTAAATTTTCCAAAATTTACACTAAATAGTAAAATTTTTCAATGGTTCCTGTAAATAGTAAATTTCCGTAAAATGTCCTATAAATAGTAAATTTCCGTAAAATTTCCTATAATAGTAATAATTTTCTATAAATAGTAAATTTTTCTAAAATTTCTTATAAATAAAGGGTGGTTAAATTTGAATGTTGAATGTGAACCACACCTAAACGTTAACTTTTTTCTGCATTTTATTTGAAATTTCTCAATTTCACACTAACTTAATTTGCACCATGGAAAGTTACACAATCGAGCAACGCGTTAAAGTTAATCAGGCTGATTATGAAAATGGGCGTTCAAATCAAAATTCATGCCAATTGTAATGGGACGATTTACGCTTCCACTAAACAAATAAATTACTGCAATTGAATAGGATCGGGCAAGGCGAATCGCCAGTGAACTGTCTCAATTTAATTTAAAAATTGAAGTTGTTTTTATTGCTGGTAGCCTCAACAGTCCAGTCATGGTCTTTTTGTGGCTTACTGCAATATATATTCCCTAAGATTGTCCTTTACAAATAAAATACACGTGATTGTGTTGTTTACTGTTTCATTGCAATCCATAGTGAGTCAGAGATGAGGCAGAATTGCCACATTTTGGTGAATAATAATCCAAGAGTGATTGGCGAAAAACCAATACACCCACAATGGCGTTCGCTATCGTAAGATGATAACGAACTTTTTATGGACCGAATCGGAAGATGTGGATATGGGCGATAAGTGGTTTCAACAGGACGGTGTCAATTGCCACACAGCTAACGAAATTCAATGGCCGTGTGATCTCACGAGGTGGCGATGCCAATTGGCCGCCAAGATCGTGTGATTTGACACACTTGGACTTCTTTCTTTGGGGTTATTTAAAAGGAAATATGTACTTCGATCAGCCAGCAACACTTCTAGAGATAAACCATGAGATAATTCGGCACATTAACGGCATAAAACCTCAATTATGCCTCGAAAAATTTGAATCATCGGATGGAGGCGTGCCGGCGCGGTCGCGGCGGCCATTTGGCCGATATTTTGTTCCTTACATAATTGAACCATACCAGTATTTTCTTAATAAAAAGAAATGACAGTCAATTCCTAAATAATTTGTGTTTTATTCAAAATCAACATCGGCCCTTCAAATTTAACCACCGTTTAGTAAATTTTTGTAAAATTCCTTTAATAGCAAATTTTCGTTATACTCGTATATGCTATAATAAGCAAATTTTAATATTCGAAAATTTCTTTAAAATAGCCAATTTTTGTTAACGGATGTTTCTTAAAAAAAAGCAAATTTTCCTAAAACTTATCAATAATCAAACGAATTTTCTTAAAGTAAAACAAAAAATTTTTTAATGAATAACAATTTATAAAATTTACTGGTTTTCTTATTTAAGTAGTTTAAATTTTATTTTAAAATAAATAAAAAAAGAAGATTGTTGCAAAATGATTAATAAATAACAAAAAAATTTTGCAAAATGTCTTTTAAATAGCAAGTTTTCCTTAATTTTCCTACAAATATTAAGTTTTCGCAAAATTTCCTGTAAATAGCACTGGTCATAATAAAAATAAAATTTTTTTTTATTAAATTATCTATAAATTAGAAATTTTTCATAAGCTACTATTCATTTATAAAAGTCATTCTATAAAAACATATTTTTGTAAAATTTCCTATAAAAAGAAAATTTTCATAAACTTCCTAAAAACAAAAAATTTTCGTAAAAATTTCCTGTAAATAGTATATACAGATTTATAAAATTTCCTAAAAATCAAAAATGTTTGTAGGATTTCCTATAAAAAGATAATTTTAGTTAAAGTTCCTATAAAAAGCAAATTTTTGTAAAATTTCCTATAAAAAGCAAAAATTTCCTATGAACAGAAATTGTTCGTAAACATTTCCTACAAATAGTTTATTTTCAAAAAATTTTCTAAAAATCGAAAATGTTTGCAAAATTTCCTTAAAAAAGCAAATTTTTGTTTTTTTATTTGACTTAATATGACTGACAATAGTAAATATGACTTGTAATAACCAAAACAAGTTTAAATATGCACAAAAAATTTTTATTGAAAAACTTGCTCTGGTAAATACTATAGATTTAAGAAAAAAATTAAACCACTGTTGTTGTCACTAGGGGAAATCGCTGCTATAGTCTATTTAATTTAAAAAATAAAATTATTGTATTTGGTTACCTTCTCCTATAAGATTTCAGAGTTTTAAAAGTATTTTTAGCGGCTAAAGCAAAAAGTACAAAAATTGAAAAAAAGTTAAAACAAAACCAGGAACGAACGTGTTGGCCTTTTAAAAATATATTCGCCGTATACAATTAAAATAATAATATGCACAAAGAAAATTCTGCAGTTGTACCTTAGACACGAACTTTGAACAATTTATTATATTTTTGTGCATTAAATATTTTGCTCTAAAGCATATATTTTATTGTTCTCTAAAAGAATCCAGTAAACACATAAAAAGAAACCTTAAACAATTTCAGGGAAAGCAAATGCTATTAAAATTTTAATTTTTTTCGTCTACGCTATTTGCTTTTTTTATTTTGCGTTTAGAATTAAGTAAAATGTGAAAATGAGATTACTTTAGAGAGAGCCAGATCTCAAAAGGTGCAAAAAGTGCACCAAAACTTTTAGCATGCCTAGTCCGACGTGTCTTCATACTTTATTCCCTACAATAAAGTTTCTTATATTTTTATTATAATATTCTTTTTCAGTATTTTTCAAAAGTGTGAGATATTTTGCACGTTTGCAAAACAAAAAAAAGAGGAATCCACAAAGTCTTTCATCAGCTGATTTTTGCTTGTTCATTTTCTTTAGCTGTATTTCTACTTAATTTTTTTTCTGGGTAAATATTCATGGCATTAATGTACGTTTGACCCAACCGAAGTATATGAAGTTTTTGTTATGACGTTCATCTACTCCTATAGTTTAAGCCGTTTGCTTTTTTTAAATTGTTGTGTGAGTTTTTTTTTTGCTAGCTATCTTTTATAGTTGCCCATAAACTCATTTTGCATTTGCGTTCTATTTTATTTTTAACGGTCAGTAAGTACCGGTTGGTTGTTAAATGAACTATACTTAAAAAACTGTCTTAAATTATACGTTCATTTTATTGGCATGTTATAAAACGTATGAAAATAAAACAAACATTGTAAAAGATAAAACTTATATACCAAAAAAGTTTTGTATTTATTACGAGTTACAAATACAAGTAATATTTTAACTTAATTAGCCGAGCAATAGTAATGAATGCCTTCTGTTAGCTGTAGTAAAACAGTCAACAATATCTTTTGGCAATCGAACAAGCAACCTTGGCACTAATAGATTAGCCTTCTTCCTGGAAACAGCAAATTTAAGCAAAATTTCCTAAATACAGCAAATTTTGACAAAATTTCCTATGAACAGCCAATTTTGGCAAAATATCCTATAAACAGTCAATTTTGGCAACATTTCCAGAAACAGCCAATTTTGGCAAACTTTCCTATAACCAGCTAATTTTGGTAAAATTTCCTATAAACAACAAATTTTGCCAAGATTTCCTATAAACAACAAATTTTGCCATTAATTTTAAATAGAAAAATTCCTATAAACAGCAAATTTTGGTAAAATTTCCTATAAACAGCAAATTTTGGTAAAATTTCCTATAAACAACAAATTTGGCCAAAATTTCCTATAAAGAGCAAATTTTGGTAAAATTTCCTATTAACAACAAATTTTGGCAAAATTTCCTAGAAACAACAAATTTGGCCAAAATTTCCTATAAACAGCCAATTTTGGCAAAATTTCCTATAACCAGCAAATTTTGGTAAAATTTCCTATAACCAGCAAATTTTGGTAAAATTTCCTATAAACAACAAATTTTGCCAAGATTTCCTATAAACAACAAATTTTGCTATTAATTATAAATAGAAAAATCCCTATAAACAGCAAATTTTGGTAAAATTTTCGATAAACAACAAATGTTGGCAAAATTTCCTATAAACAACAAATTTTGGCAAAATTTCCTAGAAACAACAAATTTTGACAAAATTTCCTATAAATAACAAATTTTGCCAAAATTTCCTATAAACAACAAATTTTGCCAAAATTTCCTATAAACAGCAAATTTTGCCATTAATTATAAATAAAAAAATTCCTATAAACAGCAAATTTTGGTAAAATTTCCTATAAACAACAAATTTGGCCAAAATTTCCTATAAACAACAAATTTTGCTAAAATTTCCTATAAACAACAAATATTGCCAAAATTTCCTATAAACAACAAATTTTGGCAAAATTTCCTATGCACAGCCAATTTTGGCAAAATTCCCTTTAAACAGCCAATTTTGGTGAAATTTCATATAAACAACAAATTTTGGCAAAATTGCCATTAAATAGCAAATTTCGGGCCATTTTCTATAAACAGAAAAATGTTGGCAAAATTTCCTATAACAATATTTTATTTAAACTGCAATAAAAACATATTTTCTTAAATATCCTGTTAATAACATATTTTCTTAAATATCCTGTAAATAACAAATATTCGATAAATAGAAAATTTTGGTAAAAGTTTTTATGTAGAAAATTTCTGTCAAATGGCAAATTTTGGCTACATTTTCTATAAACATCGAATTTTGAAAAATTTCCATTAAATTAAAAACTATTGTATAAAAAGTAAATCTTGTATAAATTTCCTATAGGAAATTATTGTAAAATTTCTTATAAATTAGCGTTTTTCGGCGTTATTTCTTGCAATATATATGAAAGTTCATTCAAAGTATTGAACAAATAATATTGTCTATTATATGTTTGCGCTTAGACCATTTAACTACTTATGTGCTTGCTAAAAATAATATATTAAGTCGTTCTCTATTTGACAGACCTATACTTAACTATTAAATCATTTGGGTTTACTTTAATGTATGGTATTTAAAATTTGTTACTGCCCATATATAACAGTTCGCACGAGTATCTATTTAACTCTGGGGTATAGTCGAGTTACACTAATGTAACGTTTAATAATGCAGAGAATTGTAATGAAATTTTCGCTACAACTACTAGTGCTAAATATTACTGCTTCTGCTGCTACAGCTTATGCTGTCACTGCCACAAAAGATAATAATGATTTAGAATTTGAAATAATTTTACACTTTGTTATCGAAAGAGAAAATGGGGAGTGAAGAGATGACAACAAAGTACAAGCATGAAAAATGTTGAAAAATATTATTAAAATTACAAAATATGAATGAATAATTGCAAATAATTTTACTACAACTAGAATATGAAGTAGGTATAAGGCTATACACAGTGTTAGTATTACACACATAATGTGAAGTTTACTCACTGGTGTTATGCAGCAGAAAACGAACTTAAGCTTATAGCTTAACTTTAAGCATAAGTTGATTTGTTTATACAGAGAGGCAAAAATAAGACCAACCAGAGTGATCGGTGTTGGTGGTCTTCGTGTTAAAACATTATTTCATAAGTTTACTGAATTTATGCCCACCACTGTTTTTAAAATATTATATGCATTAACAAACTTTTGTGCTGTAAAAACAGTAAAAGAGTACTCCCCTTAATTTCGCCTGAGTTTATGCAATAAATTGCGAGTTTTTACATCATTGATTTTAACGGATAATCACAGAAGCAAAAAAAAAAGAATATACATGCCTGCATTAAAAAGGATTATAACAGTTAAAGCCTTTTGCTAGCACAATTTGTTTTACAAACACTTAATATATATGCCAATGCTGCCAAAGAGAAACAATGAGAAAGGGTAAAAGAATGCCTTTGCCTTTGACTTTGTAAAAACATTGAAATAAACATAAATTGGAAACAATTACTAATCAATGAACCCAATAATGGAAAATACCAAATTTATGATCAAACATTGGCATTTATTTAAACATCTACGTACAAATTCTATGCAAAAAGGTATTTTTTATGAAAACAATTCCACATAACGCAGCTGATGAAAATTTTTCTGTTTTATACTTTTATTTTCTGCTTAGTTGTTGTCATTGTTGTGTTCATCCCAACACTCATTGGCTAAATCAGTAAATCTTTTCCCATCATTCTGAAGATTTAAGCAAAGAATTTACATATTTTACACATTCTTTCCATCATCTTTCCATTTATACTGACATCTAGATGAAACATGTTTGCTGTATTAACTAAAGAGTAAAAAAGGAGTATAGTTTTCGCAATGTTTTGGAATTGTTTCGTATAGAATTGTTGAAGCGTGTAATTTTAAGAAATTAATGAAGCATAGAAATCTCTTTTTTGCCTTCTTTTTTCCTTTTGCCATCATAATAAATAATATTTCTTCGCTCTATTGATGATTATGATGACTACGACATCGATTTCAAATGACAAGTGCGCTCAATTCAACAGATTTCAATGAACACAAGAAATATAAAGTTTTTCTTCTAGAAAAGAAATCTATAATTGAGAACGGAATATCTAGAAGAAACTCTAAAGAATAGAAAGAAAAAAAAAAAATAGAAATTCTAGAGTGCATTGGGGTCTATAAACAATTTCATGCTACAATATTATATTTAATACAATTCCAGAAATATAAGAATGGGATGAAAGAGAACTTGAAGGAATATAAAAAAGAAAAAAAAATGTTCTTGAAAAGCAACAATGACCAAAAAATGGTGTTCTTTGGTTTATTTTGTCATGAAAACAGTGGTTGAATCTGATATTGGATAAATTTTTTGTGGTCATGTTATAAATTATTTAGTGCATTTTTTTAAATAAGCGCCATTTTGCCAAGGTGTTATTAGGTCTCTTACGCAAACTACAAAAAAAAAAAAAAAATTCGCGCGCATGTTAAGAAGAGTTGAAGGTGCTTTATAAGTCGAGGTTCTAAATTTAAGGCTTTTTCTAAGTGCTAACATGCACCCAAGAAATTTTCACACAAGGGGTTCCAGCACGAGAAAGATGACAGACTTTGTTTCCAAAAAACAAAATTTGTTAAGGACTTGGTGCTTTTCATCATAACATAAATTTCAAAATGTAATGACGTCAAAATTAAGCCAGAACCCCATGTTCTTCTGGATTTTTTCACATCATGTACTGTAGTAGAGTATCCGGTTATTGTACTTTTGCTTTTGTACGAGTTAGGAATCAATCGATTTTTTTATTATAAAGTTGCTTGATTAATCGAATAGCGGTCGAATAATCCCAATAGTCCAATGGGAAAATACATATATCTCTATTTGAAGTGATAATTTACAACACAAGTGATTAAACGTGTAGTAAAATTTATAAGAAATGCACTCAGTTTTTCGAGTAGAATTTTACTAAAAATTTTACTACACGTTCAATTACTTGTGTTGTAAAAAGCACAAAAAAATAAACAATAAAACAAACACGTAGTTAACTAAACAATAAAAAATAAAATAACAATTGGTTTGTACCACATAAAAAAAACCCTAAAGCATTTAAATACATAAAATTAAAAAATTTAAAAAAAAATGCAAAAATACAGTTTTTAATAGAATAAAGAGATCGAAACAAGATTAAGGAAAACAAAATTAAAAAAAACTATAAACAAAGTAAATGCTTTTTCGGTTTTACAGACTTTAAATTGATATGAAAGCCAATGTTAATTATAATCAAGTTTAGCAGCAGGCGTGGCCCTTTCATTTGTTTTTTTCTGTTCATTATTAACAATCGTTCCCGTCTGCTTAACGGGCTTTTAGCTCATATTTTTTAAATGACTTTTTATTTATTTATTATATTTTTTACTTTTCAATCCCATCCTTTATTGCGAAAGGTGTCAGCCAGTTATGAAGAACTATTTAAACCGATTTATTGTTTCTAAAAATCATGTGAAATTTAAATTGATGGAGCTTCTCTGTTTAATTTTTTTGGAATCACCGTAGTTTTTCCTGATTTCAAGAGCAGTTCTTAAAGGTTTAAGTATATAAAAGGGATTTTTTATAAACATTTAAAACAGAATCGTTATTAAAATAAGTTTGATTATATTTTTTAAATGCTTTCTTTCTCATTTCTGGATTGTAAATCCCATTTCAGTTTAATAAAATTAGATAAGTTCAGAACTTAAGTACATATTAATTTACTTAATTCACTGTCAATTTCGTATGGAATCTTTTTCTTTTTATGTAATTCGAAACATTCCTGTTGTTTCTCCGCTAAAACTCAAATATTTTGGAATTTTTGAACCTGAGCGTTTCTACAAAAATATAAAAAATTCGTTCATTTGCAGTCAAATGCATACACTTTTACCATGACAAACAAATTCGGGTTTTCTACAAACAATCACATGTAAATAGTGACAATGATACTTTATAATATTTTTAGTTTTACTCCACGAAAAACCATAAAACTCTTCAGAATTTCACAAAAAAGTACACACAAAAAACCACCAAAAAAGTACAAAATACAAAGATTTAGTATACTATATTTGTTTATAATAAAAATATTCACCTCGAGTATTACAACTCATTTTAAATAAAAACACAATATCAATTGCTTCTAAATGGAAATTATTCCTTGCAGTATGCAGATCAGTGCAATCGTATGCAGCCCAAATATGGGGGTTTACAAATTTTGAGCATGTTGATAAGTTACAAATATATTTTCTAAAGAAAATCTTGCGGCTCCCAAGCTTCACACCAACTTATGTGTTATCATCCGAAACAGGCATGGAAAATGGACATATATATACCTTAGATCTACATATGAGATACATCAACAAAACTTTGTTTGATTACGGAGAAAATCGGTTGCCTTATCAATTTTCTAAACTATTGATTCAAAAAAATCTGCTTTGGGTAATTGAACTTAACAAGCTCGGATTAGAATTTGAAATTAATTGGACAGAAGCGAACATTAATAAACAACAATGGAATAACAATAGAAAAAACCTTTTAAACTCCTTGAAGTCAAAATATCAAGAGCAAATTTGCAACAAAAAAACTCTAACAACCAGAATATATTCAAAACTAAATGCAATTGAAGGGAATAAATACATATCTAATGAAATTAAACTGGAAAATATAACTTGGATTTTTAAAGCACGAAGTGATTTAATAAAATTAAATGGTAACCGTTTTGAAACGAATTTATCTAAATTATGCTCTTTATGTAATTCAAGGGAAATTGAAAATATAGAACATTTTCTTGGTCGTTGTAAAACTTTGAAAGAATTTAGAATAATGTACTTCAGTAAAGCTTACCTTACGGAAGACGAAATCTTAAATATATTAAATGGTGTAAATACAAATTGGAATTTCTTAGCAAATTATATAAAAACATGTATAAATTACAGAAACTTTTTGATAACAGAGTTTAATACATAAAAACATTTATCTCGATTAGGAACTTAAATTTTTATATTATAAGCGGCTGACGACGATAGTCAGAGTCGCATATGTTTATTTTTAACTTTTATTTTATTTTGTAATTTTATTTTGTAATTATTTTGTATATATTGCTGAAAAATAAATACTACTACTACTACTACTACAACTCATATTTACAAAGTTTTTTTACAAGAAAATATTATTATTAAACAGTTTTTAATTTTATAAAAATTTTGCTGCTTCACTTGTATTAACACGTACTAAAAAATATGTTAACATTAACAGATGTTTGTACATAAACAGGGTTGCCAACAGTAAACATTTTTTTTAGTTTTTTCTTATCAATATGTTGGATATTGAACACCATCAAAAAAATTTCAAGTTGAAAAATTTACTTTTTGCCGCTAAAATCGCGATTTCGACCATAGTGGTAAATTCTCCAGTAACTATTATACAAACTTAATTTTTTTATATTCTTCCTTTTCCAGCACCTTAAAAAAATCCCAATTGTAACTGCAGTCTTTAATAACTTTTTAAATTCTTCCGTAAACTGTTTCGTTAACTACTGTGCTCAAAAAACAAAATAAAATATAACTTTCCCTTTATTCCCACAATCTTTCATTTACATTCAGCCAAAAGAGGAAATCAGGAAAAGGAAATAATATTTTCATAAAAAAAAATCTACAAATTCAAATACAAATACACACATATTTGTTTAAATATTTTTCAATATTTTTACAATTTATAAAACCACATATTTGTTTTTTATTTGTCCCATTCATTGTCCTACCAGCAGTACCAGAAGAAACCTCTTCCAAGTCCTTTCTTTATGCTCGAATATTGTCGAATAATGTCTGTCACTCTGTTCATCATACACTTGTCGATTTCAATCCAATAATATTTCCTTTAGCTACAATCCAGACTGCAACTCAAGTGGCTTGGAACTATTCATTCAAGTCCATTTCTTTCTCTGTGGTCATATCAATCATGTATGCTATAAAATTTTATGCACATGTTTGCTATAAACTGAATTATAAGATTGCAAATTCATGTGTATATACAAAAGTATGACATTTATACTTTAACATGCATAGTTATGGCTGTGCGTGCGTTCATGTGTCTGCAATTTCGTATTTGGTATTGTGTATGTCTGCAACAACGCCAATAATAACAACAACAATGAACAATTTAAACGGAAATTTATGTTTTTCAACATTTTATAGTTTGGCATATTTAAAAGTTAAGCAAGAAAGATATTAAATCAATGGAAAGTTTTTGACAATAAAAAAAAGTTTGTAAATCGGTTTCTGTAAGTCAATTGTTCAAAAAAAAAGTAATTTCCTTGTGGTTAACCGAATAATTTATGGTTTTTCACCCAAATTTGATTTTATTTCAAATCAGGCTTCATTTCATCAAATTTAATTTTCATAACTTCATTTTAATGAAGGAACATGAAATAAAACAAAATTTAAATTTAATGAAAATTTTTGATAAACCATAAACATTTCGATTAACCACAAGAAAAATTAATTGTTGTAAAGCTTTGGCATGAGGTAGATTTGCCCTTCAGGTTGTACACAGAAAGGTCAACAGAAACAAAGACAAAAAGGAAAACAAAAAAACAAATGTACTCAAGAAATATTCTTGACAAAAGTACGGAAAACGGAAGTAGGGAAGAAACATTGAAAAAACTTAGTTTCTACTAGTGCTGGGATACTGTCGATATTTATCGATTGTTCCGATTTCACTATCGATATTTCTTTCGACTGAATGATTGTGCTTGTGCAGGAAACCCAACAAGGTTTTTTATCAGGCTACAGTTCGTTGTTTTTAGCACTTTATTGAACGTATGAGACAAATAAATGTATGTTCGCACGTTATTTTAGATGAAAATTTTTGAAAAATTGTGCTGCTGATTGTACGATATGACTACAAGTTATTTAACTGCAACTTAAGATAATTTTCTAAATTGGTTTTGATTCTCAACCTAAACGGTAATCAATTACGAGGACTTATCCTCTAATGTTCGTTCATTGTTTTATCCCATGCTCGCAATTGCAATTCTATTTGAATTTGCATTTTTTTACAACATGACTAAATTTTTGACATTTCAGTTCCTATGTTAACATATATAAATTTCGACATAAATGTCTTTAATTATCAGTAAAAAATCACGGCTAAGCAACACTTCCATAGTCTAATGATGAAGTAGAGAGGGTTCATGTTCTGAGTCGAATTAACAATGTTTGTCCGGCTGGCTGTCCATGTAAATCTTTTGCGCAAAGTACAGGTCGCAATTTTGGAGATTATTTAATAAAATTTGGCACAAAGGTTCTAATGTGGTGTAGGGTATCATATAGTCGCGGTAGACCGACTATACTTACTTACTTGTTTTTTTAATTGTAGATCTGGACTCAAAAGGTGTTGGGTAAACATTGTAGTGATTATGATTTACCTTTAAATTATTGAAAACTAATAGGCACGAGTGATTCCTTTGAGATGACCAATAACGACATCGAATTTATCGATTTATCGATATCAAAATATTTAACTAATTGATCTTAACTTACAATTTCATCGTAAACAACTTTAAATTAATTATTTCTGTTTTGTTATTTAATTTTAATGTGTTTTTATTTCCCCCCATACATACGATGGGACTAAGTGTTTATGGCCCATACAGTCCGGAGTTGTTTACTATTACAAAAATCTAAATTTTACCCATAAATCCCATGTTGTTGTTGTTTTTCTTCTCCGAAGGTAAAGGGGTATATAGAAGTTTGTCATTCCGTTTCTTTGTTTTTAAATACTCATCTTAGACTCCATAAAGTATATACACACCAAAAATTGTTTAAATAGTATTTAAATTTAATAAATCTAATAATTGAATCAATTATTTTTTTTAAAGAAAATTAAAAATATAATTATGATTTAAAAACATTTTAGTTGTTTTAAAATAAATTTTAAATTATAATATTAATTATAAACCAAAAAACCTTAATTTATTTTTTTCGTGTAAAATAAAATAATTTAAACTTAATCTACATATATAATCATTTATGTTGGTTCAAAATACTGTTTTTCATGCGGGATTTTTTGATTTGTTTAAAGACCCAGATTTACTTTATAAAAATGAAAAAAGTTTACACATTAAAAGTCAGTTTTTACAAAAAAGGCCACGTTTGTACAAAAATTATTTTCAAAATTTAAGTAATCAGTTTTTCCACATAAAACTTTACTTTTTACCCAAAACATAAAAAGTCTCTTTTATACAAACATTATTTTTTCATACAGACATTGTTTTTTAAACAAACATTTATTTTTTACATAATGATGGTATTTTACATAAAAATTACCTATTTTCACATAAAGCAATTTTCTTCACAAAAACTTTCATCTGATAGTTCAAATAATTTGTCCCAAATTGTTTATTGATTTAAAAAATTCAAAGTGACACCAACAATAAGTCACTTTGAATTCATAAGTCTAGGGATTTCAACAAGCTGTTTCTTTTCTAATTTTATTAAAAAAAAAACTTTTATGGTTTTTAATAAAGAAAGTATTGACTGTTTTCTAAAAACAATTTTACTTTTTTTATTCCAAAATAAACGCCTACCCAAATATTTTATTATAAATCTAAATATTAAATTTTAAACGCAAAACCAAAGAAGTCAAACAAATATTACAAAACAAAATATTATTTCAAAGTCCTTTTTACGTTCTGACTTCTCTTTGTATATCCCCTAAAGGAAGTGGATGCATAAAGCAAAATAAAAATGAAGCTTATTGAGGAAAAGTGATTGAACCAATTGAGTTTGAATTTCTTCCCTTCACATTTAAATTTTTCAAATTTTGAGGTAAAAAAGGTCACATCGAAAAAAAAATCATAAAAAGAGAAGTATACAAAAAATTGTATCAAAAAATAAATTCCACTTAATTTATCATTTTTTATGGGACATTAGTACAACAACTGTAACGACAACTTATTGAAAATAGTCTGAATAAATAAAGAAAAAACCCCAAAAATAATATCCGAAGAAATATAATTTCCATATAAAAAATCTTGATATTTTTGTGAGGAAATGAAAAACTCTAAAAAAAATCAAATAAATAAAGTTTATCGTTCGTTACAACAAATCAAATTTTTATTGTTTTTCCCATCCCATCTACTTCTCCCTCCCACGAGTCTTATTAAGTTATAACTGTAATCAAGTTCTGGTCACAACACAAGGGCGCGTATAAAACACATTTCCAGCCAATTGGCAATTAAAGCCGGCAGTTAGTCAGCTCTTGCTTGGTGTGAAGGGATCTGCATAGAGTTCACCCGACAAACTGTTAAGTTGTATTGAGTGACTTGTTGACAGTTTTTAGCCAGACGGTCTTCTACATGGATTCATTTTAATTTAATAATAACAAATTACACAACTAATTTGTGAATATTCCCTACAAAAGTCGCAGTTTTCAGAGGAAAGGCATTAAAATGAATTCTTAATGCCCTTTAACTTGTTGTAACAGTTTCTATTAAATGTTATTTTTTTCCTTCTTATGTAAAAAAAAAAAAATTCTACAGTATTCTGAGCAGTTATTTAGTACACTCCCCTTTCATGTTTTAGTTGGAGTTTGGTGGGAAAAATACATTTAACTATTTGTGGGGGTAGGATGATAAACAATTTCAAAGTCAGAAATATTCAACACCATTAACAATTTGCTTATCTTTATTTCGAAATAACTCAATATTAATGGCTCAATTTAATTGTTAAAGGGTAAAACAAAAAAGCTGCAATTTTTTCTATTCAAACTTATTTAGTAAAATATCAACTTCCATATAACAAGTGACTTTTCCATATAAAATATTTAAGTTTCATGCATAAAAATGTACTTCTTATTTTATTTACTTTAAAAAAATAAAAATATGTTTTTCTTTTTATAGTTTTAAAGTGTTGGTGTTGTTGTTGTTGTTGTTTCTAAATATTTGGTATAATGAAAGAAGTCCCATAATGGAATATTTTAAGTACTTTTTGCACAGAAAAAATTAAAAAATGTCCCTAATCAACAATCAAGCAATCCATTTTTTGATTTTGCACCAATTGCCAAAATGATTATATTGATTGCTAAAAATTTTAAAAATTTTATATGTATTTTGAATATTTTTATTCAATAAATGATATTTTGTAATTTTAATTAAAACAATGATCAAAAAACTCAAACAATTGGGGGATTCACAAGGTGTGCTATCAAGTCATATCATCACAATGACCTAAATAATATTTTACAATTTTTCAAAATAAATATTGTTGTGTTTTAAACAAAATAAAAATTTTAATGCTGTGTTCATTGATTCGTCATAACTGTACAGTAGAAATCTTAATTATAAGCTGTAGCTCACAGCAGTCATATGTATATATTTCATGTAATTATTTTAAGAAATATGACTTTATAACTTTATGACTACCTTGTGAATCTCCCAAATGTGTTGATAGATTTTGACAATTTCCAACAACAATTTCACAAGTTTAAAAATTTTAATTTAAACGAAATAATTTTTTGTTTTTTTAATTATTATTTTAATTCAAAATTTATTTCAAAACAACTAAAATGTTAATTAAATCAAAATTATATTTTTAATATTCGTTCAACAAAAAAAAAAAAAATAATTGATTTTATTATTACATTAATTAAGTTAAATACTTTTTAAATAATTTTTTTAATTGTTAAAAAACTACTAATCATTTTTTCCTGTGTGGTGTTATTTGTACTTAAATTTTGAAGTACAACTAGTACTTAAAATAAGTGGTAAAAACTTAAATGTAGTACGAGTATTTTCTTTCTGTGTTTGATATATCAAAGTTTTTGTCTCGAGAAGACAAATATTTTGCTCTAAAAGTCAGATCTTGTTTTCTATCACCCTTATGTTCCACCCTAATGTCTAAAATTGCGTAATATAAATTGCAAACACTAAACAAGTTTAAAATGGACAAATTTAGCCACTTAATGGCTAAGTTGGCAACACTGAAATTGTGTTTCAATTTAAAACGATATACATAAAATGTCGTAATTTGTGCTTAGGTTTTTTGGATTATAAAATGTTTAAAAAATGATTTTTTGCAAAAAATATATTTAAATTATTATTTCGTAGGAAAAATAGCAAATGAGCGAGCACCAACTTTTGTGCCATCCTTTGCTCAAAAGTTTTATCATTTCGCATCGCTTAAGTTACACAAACCACCCTTCATCCCACTCAACAATACAACAATATAAATTTACTACACATTCTCTACATAAATTCACCAAAACAGTAACAAATATTTGTTACATTCTCATAAATACCAATCATCATCCGTTTGCAACTTCTAATATTTATTTTTGTCTGAATTTCTATGTTTTAGAAAATGGGAATACGAACACGAAAAAGAGTAGAAATGCTGGTAGAAAGTATTAAATGTTCAACATTTGAAATACTTTGCAATTCATAATTGTTAATGGGGCCATTGAATGTTTAATGTGCAATAAATAAGAAATTATTGAGGCAGTTAAACTAATTAAAATGTTCCATAGTGTCGTTATAAATAAATTTCTTGTTCATGTCTACATGAATATTAACAATTAGCAAATTGTGAATGAATTAATGACAAAAAGTTTGTAAACTCATACATTATATGGGTATTAAGGAAATTAGGCACAGAAAAGATTCCAAGATAAAATTGGCCTTTGGGAGGAAAGGGTATGACGTGCAACAACTTTTAGAGGGAATAATTTTTACCTACATCCATATTAATGAAGCTATTAATTCAATTAAATTGCTAAAATGATTTGAATTTTGAATGCTGTTAAATCGTTATATCCTTTTCAACATGTAAAACAGTTAATTAAGTTCTTAATTGATTAACACATTAATCAACTTAAACGTAAAATTCATATGTAATTTTACTGAATTTGAAATGTTAAATTTCAAAAGAACTTATTTCCATTTACAACATTTTTTTTTTTATTTAAATTCTAACGAGAATTTCTGACACTTCTGAACATTTGCTTTAAAAATTATTTTCACAAGTATATTTAAATGTAATTATTTCAAGTAACTTCACAGTTGCGATGCTTGATAAAAGCGGATCTCAAAAGTGCAGTAAAAAATAAAACTTAAACAATAAAAGAAACTACAAACTATTTTCGAAGAATGTATCTTCTTAAATTTGTTACAGCGCAAAATATATTTTGTATAAATAAATGGAATATAATAAATAATTCATGCAACATTTTGTAAATGTGAGAAACTCTACGTCACATTCTACAGACAGCATTCAGCACAAGAGAGATTTATCTAAAGTGCACTACAGAACCAAGTGCTATCTGCAGAATTTAGGGTGAATACAATTGCTTTTGTAATAGAAAATTTAAATTCATTTGATTGTTTTTTGTTTTTTTTTTTTTTGATAAACAACAAGTAATTAAATTAAGTTTCATTATGAAATTGAAAGTTGACTTGAGGAGGAACAAGTAATTAAAGAAGTCAAACTAAAACAGGATTTGCTTTTTTGAGAAAACAGTAAAATAAAAAAGGGTTTTTTGTTAAAATGTACCTCTTGTTAAAAGGGTACTCTTTGTTAAAAAACCAACTTCTTGTTAAAAAGATACCTTTTGTGTAAAAGAGACTTTTTGTTTAAAATGTACTTTTATTCCAAATTTTGTTATTTTAATTAGGCTAAAGTTCATCAACTTAAATTTTCATTTACTTATTTTTATGAAGAAAGGAATTTTACAACATGAAATTTATTAAAATTTATTGATAACTTTTCATTCTTTACTGCCGCGGAATCGAACCCAGGCTTTCACGGACGGGTTGCCCTTACATGTTTCAATTGCAACCACTCGACTCTAAAGTTTAAGTTTGCTAAATATTCAATTAGAAAAATTAAATTACGGGTTTATTTATAACAAAAGAAAGGAAAACGTATATAAATTACACATTACTAAAATAACCGGCTTATTTACTAAAATAACCGGTTTATTCGATATTCGAAAAATGGACATTTTAAAATATTCGACTTGAGCAAAACTAAAATAACCGGTTAAAACCGGTCGAATACTATTCGATCGATCTCCCTATCAAATATCAAATATAAAACTAAATTTATCAAAATCAAACGACAATGGTAAAAGTCAATTTTTAATAATTATTCGTACCAAAATGCGATCCATCTAAGACTTTCTTTGGATATATAAAAACTGCAGTGAACATTTGGGACATAAATCTAGTATTTCCTAACGAACAATCTATTTAAATAAAACTATACATTGACATCGTAGTTCAAGAGCTTCCCGTAGTTCTCAGGAGCGCAGATAAAAATTCCAACGCGTGTCATTTTATTATTTGTCATCCGATTTTAAAATACTCTTTCTTCTTTATGTCCCTTGCACACTATTAGGCATTATGTTATCGTTTGAGCAAAGAAAATATGTATATTTGCTTAAAAACTAAAAAAAAAACATGAAAGTATTCCAAATCAATTAAACAAATTTGTTATTTTAAAATATGTATCCTCTTTTCTGCCGTCCTAAAATTAACAGCTAAATAATATACAAAAGTTTTTTGAATGTAACGTTCAATACCATTTTGTACGAATTTTAAGTTTTAGGATTGAAAGCAATTGCGCTGTACAATCTTCGATAAGATTTAACATAAAATCATGATTTCCATTTATTTCAAAAATTTTGCATAACAGTTAAAACATATTTTTAGAATACAAACTATGATCAATCAATGAATCGATTTGCAGTGTAACAATACCTAGATTTCACAAATACACAAAACTTTTAAACAATTAGAATGACCAACCAACGCTGTTGTTTAAGTGTATGTTAAGAACGCAAATGATTAAATGCAAATAAATAATAAAACGTAATACAGATATTTTAAAACCGTTTTAAATTTGCTATCGTACTTTGTGAAATTTATAGTTTCTTAATATGCAACAGCAAAAGCAAGCAAAACAGACATAACATTTTATATGAAGAGAGAGTTAAAGCGGTATTTTCGTTCTTTGTTTTTAACTCATTATAAACAGTCTTTCACTAAAAAGAACTGAGTACATTTATTTATAACCAGGTGTGTGCCGGAAATCGGAAACCTTAAACGGATACGTAAAACAGGATTTCAAATAAGAATCACCCATAACGAAATGTTTGTGAAAAAGAGTTTTTTCTTTTGTTTTAAAAAAGAGATTCATTCATAAAAACGTGTGTTTTTGTGCAAAAGGAAACTTATGTTAATAAAAAAGGAAATAAAACCAAACATTAAAATTTATAAAGTGAGTCCTCGATAATTCGTATAATCAATCTTCCCTGTTAAATGTGAAACAATTTTTTTTTTGTATGTGGGCTCTACAAGAAACAAAGTTGTGCCAATCACTCCCAGTTAAAGTCCGATCTCATCATATCGATGTTAATGGCTTGGACGTAGCTTTATTTTTGCCTTAAGTGACTTATTGATCCGACACCAAATTCTGGGCGCCACATATGCCATCCTGTATCCTGCCAATTTTTTGCACGTGTCAATAAAGTCTTTCTAAGACTTAGCATGTCTAGCTTTTAATATACTCACTTTTAGGACACCCCTTACAAATTCCACCTCTTCATTAATTTCCACATCCACATGTTACATTAAATCAGGTTGATCCGAATACAAAACAAAAAATTTGCACCAGTCACACTCTAAATTGAAAGATTGATCAATGAAGTTTTAAGAACTTTAAACTAAGGTTTTGTTTTTATAACCACACCACAATAGTGGAGAGGGTGATATTAAGCATTTGTGCTGATGTGTGTAACACCTTTAAATACTGGTCCTAGTAGACCCACCTTAAAGTATACCGACCGATATAGGGGCAATTTCTGCCTCTTAGAAACTATCAAACCGATTGTAAAGAAATTTAAGACAAATACACTCTCGAAAACTTGTTTTTAAATAACTGTAGTGTAGGGTATCATATGGTCGGGCTTGACCGAATATACTTTCTTACTTGTTTTATATATAGCGCCGCCATCTGGCATTGAACAATTTGTTTTTTTTTTTACTTTTTTTAAATTAAAATTTACCTACATGTATCACGATAGAACATTCAAAATACTTTCACTCTTAAATCCCAATCCATATTATGAAACATTTGCTGCAAAAACTTTCTTCAATCCTTTTTTGAAACTGCATTCGTGTCCATAGAATAAACATTTTGATTTATTATCTATGTCTTCTCTCTTTCTTTAAATAACAAACTTACAAAAGCAAATTACACTTTTTCATTTGTCTTTCCCCTTGTATCAACAAACTTAAATGATTCGCAGCAAATTTTTCATAATATGGATTGGGACTTACTCTTCATTCCTTAAATCTACTTTATTTCAAATTTCCTTTAAATTTATATTTTCCTGCCAAATACTTTAATCTGAGTTGTCCTAAATATATGAGATGGCTTTCTTAAAGTTTTCTTCTACATTTATAATTAAAATTTTAATTTCTTTTTCTTTGGCAAAAAATAAACCACGTTAAATCGTATTTTCTATTTCATTTTTATTTTTTTTTAATTTACTTTCATTGTAAGCCCTGTGACAATGTGACGCCCTACTTTCCTATATTCTTGCTACACAAAACATATGCATATGAGCCACTAATGGAATAAACCAACTTAGCATATCTCCTCCAGAGAAACACACACACACATTGAAAGAAAGAATGGAATAATGCAAACGAATAGAGAAAAGAAGAACAAAAATACGAAATGTTTAAAGAAAATACCCCATTGATATTTAAGACATTTATACCTGACATTGAATGGCTTTTTGAAATGATTTTACACAAAATATACGACCAAAAGTGTATTAGGTAAATGGAACAAAATTACCGTATACACAATATATTCAACATTTTATGTACACATACACACACATACACACTTGTACTTACACAGAAATATTCTTACATTTGTATGGCTGAAATGTAAAATACCTTGTCGAGTTAAAAAGGAAAAAGAAAAAAGTATTTATGTTGGTGAACTCAGCAGGTGTAGTTGATTAAGTGACATACGGTTTCAAAATTACAGCCATAAACTTAAACAAACCCATTCTCAGTGGATATACAAACACATGGGACATACCTACACATGAAAATATTTCAATATCATAGTGTTCGTTAGTTTTCAAAATTTATTTAGCAATCGAGAAACGATTTTAAAACATGGCAGTCCAAAATAAAGAAAATTAGAAAATCAACAATATAAATTATAAAAAATGTTGGTTTTTATCACAACTTAAATAAATTTCTGTCATTCAATAAAACACCAATCTGTACGATTGAGTACAGTCAGCAAGAAAGTGTTAATACAGACAGCTGTATTCGTATAAAATGTGCAGACAATATCTTTTAATGTAGTAATAATATTCCTTTGCTTATGCAACCGCCCTACTGGATGCATCTTAAAATCATGGATGCGTATGTGTGTGTGTGTGTTCGCAATACATACTTGGCAAAATTCTCATACTGTAGATGTTTCGGATTGTTAGAAATGTCACTTTAAATCGACTTCGATTTTGAACCGGAAATGCATACAACTTTTTTAAAATGTCACATTTACATTTGGAAAAGTAAATCTATTTTAAGTGTACACACATGCACTTTCCTATATGAATATATGTATACGATGAACAAAAAAAATACAAATTTATACTACTAATACGCATAGAAAATTATGTACATACAAAGGAGTTTAGTACTTTTTACTAAGTGACAATAAAAATTAACCCATTCTGCTATATAGAAACCATTTTGAACTAAATCATTAAGCTAAGTTTGGCCCAAATATAAATCTCTGTGTAAAATTAGACTTTGATTTTTAAAACTGAATTTTTTTTTGCAACAGGAACATTTTTGACTGAAAAGTAATTTTTTGGGAAATAGTCCGTTTTTATCCTTTTTTGCAAAATGTTACATTTTGTGTGAAAATATACTTTTTTTTTGTAAAAAGTGACACTAACAGACTGGCACACGATGTCGATCGACATTAAACGACCGACAGCAAATCACTAATTATCGACTTACGGTTCCATTTATTATCGAATTCCACAAATTAAACGATAGTTTGAAAATAAAAATCGGCATAACATGTAAAGTAATCCATAAGAAAAACTCTGCATTAGAACAAAAAAATATAGATAGTAATTTTATGAAAAATTTGATGATAATACACATTGCTGTATTTCGAATATTGGAATAATATAATAAGGCCCAGATGTCGCCAAGAATATTTCTGTCGTATATTTGAGGCCATCAGCTCAAAAGTTGTGTAAGCCACATTACATTTATTTTATATTTGTGTGGCTTGTGACTACTTTTGTATTATAAGGGTGCGTGCATCGTGGCCGCTTGTTGCCAACTGACGCTTATTGCGAGAACCAATGCGAGAAAAGTGGTACAATACAAATTATTACAAATAAGCGCGAACAAATCATAGTGGGTGCCTAGCTGGTCAGAGCGCAAAGCTGATTGAATGCGAGAAAACAATTCCAAAGCGTTTTTCAGCGCCGAAAACTTTGTTTATGTTATGTTGATATGATTTCATCTTATTTGGAAAGCATTTAAAAAATTAAAAACAAAAATTTAAGAAAAAAGCAAATAAAACATGCAATCAAAAAATTTATAAAAATAATACAAATTTAAAAGAAAATAAAAATTAAAATTAAACAAAAAAATTAAAATTCAAATAAAAAATAAAAATTAAATAAAATTATAACTTATAAACAAAATTTAAAAAAAATATAATCAAAATTTCAAGATTAATTAAAGAAATGCGATAATAAGTAAAATTTTAAAACTCAATGTCAGTTCTTTTTTCTCAACAAAACAAAACTCAAATCATAATTACAGTAGACGCTCGTAAATTAGAACAACTTTGTTCCTGGGGGTTTTTTTTTTAATAGAAAGTATCATAAAAGTGCATCTTCGTTTAGAAAATACACAAAACAACACTCATACAAACGACTTTCCATTTTTGGTTATTATTTCCGAAGGATTTGGATAAGTAAGAGTTCTAATAATAGATAATAGACAAATAATAGATGAAATATCATCGCTGATTTACACCACTTTTGCGCTGACGGCTTCATTTGTATTGAAAACAAAAACAAATTTTAGTTTTTTATTATTGTTTTCAATATAAAAGTGCGAAAGAAATGTTCTTGTCGACATCGTAGGCCTGGCAGTTAATGTTAAAAAGTTTTTATATATAAAAAACCTCAATTATAAAAAAATTTAATAAAAAATTAAAAGTATTTATTTTATAAAACTTTTTGTATATTAGTTACTTTGATAATAAGCTGGCAAGTGCACGGCCTACAAAAAAAACTGAACTAGCAACGTGCTTTATTTTTTGACTTTCTTGCGAAAACAATAAAGCAAGTAGTTTTTGTTTTTATTTGATTTTTTTCTTAACCTACTTACAACTACAATTAATGTTGGGAGAATTCCAACGAATTGTAGTGGGGAATGCAAGAATAGATAAACTCAGTGTTAATTGTTGTTGTCTTGTTTAAGCTTTGATTTTGTTACAAGTAAAACTGGTGCTTATTATTCTTATTCGCTTAACAGCTTTATTTGTTTAATAAGGGTTTTCATGATATCGCTTAAAAGTCTCGCAATATGTGCAAACTGTGCATTTTAACGCCCTCGCAAATTAACTGCCAAAAATTGTATGGGAATTTATTTACACAAACTTCGTTTTGCCCAACTATTTTGACTCGTAAACTTGCGCTGTTCAATTGTGCATTTATACAGACAGATCTTTTAGTGCTTTTAACGTCGTTTTCAAAACACCAACAATAAATTCTGGCAATATTTAAGCAAATTAGTCGTTAGCCTTTCTTTGTGCATTTTTAAGCACAAATTTCAACTTTTATTTTTATATTTTTGCATTTTCTTTTTTAATTTATTTTTGAATTGAAGTTTCTTACAAACTGACATTTATTGTTTTAAATTCCAGAGTACACTTTTCTAATCCGAATCTATAGTGGGAGTCTGTAATTCATTTTAACAATAGTTGTCATTGTTAACAAACGGTTTTTTCATTCTGTAACATTTAGAACGTCAGCTGTTTGTGTTAAGTAAGGCCTGTGTGGTCGTTATTTGCAGTCCCTGGTTTGATTTAATTACGAATAATTTATTAGTTTAAATGGGTTTTCATAACCGTGGCAAAAAAGTATAAAATACAATTTATTTTATTTATTAAAAAATAATTTTAAAATATATAAGCGGAAAGCCAAAGTAAGTTGAATACCCGTATTAAGTTTGGCAGGCAGGACATAATTGAAAATTATACACAGAAATAAAATTAGTATATCCGTAATACATTTTGTGTGAAATGTATCTTTTTAGAAAAAAGTGGTTTCCTTAATCCAGAAAAGTGAGCTTTTTGTTTGGCTAAAATTTAATTTCTCTGGGAAAAATATGTCTGGTATGTATAAATGTCTTTTGCCACTATATCACTTTTCTTTTTTACTTCAGCTTTTGCAAGAACTTAAATTTAAAAAACTATGCTTTTTCCTTAATAGTTTTAAATTAAATTTGTTAAACCTTAGCATTTTTATTAATCCTCAGTTTCCTTAAATGGGTTAAATATTTATGCATTTCAATTTTGAACTACCTTCTAGATTGTATGACTCTTTCCTTCTATTGCAATTTGCAAATGTGACAATGAAGACGGAAGATCTTACAAAGTTGTCGTTTCTATAAAAAGTCTATGAATGTGTATGGAATGGTATGCAAGTTGCTTTTGCTTATTTTCTTCACATTGTCCCTTCCTTCCCTTATTCTATTGCATGTGTGTGTGTGTGTGTGTGTGCTAAGTAATGTAAATGTGTATGTATGTAATCAATTGAAAATTTTGCCATGTTTATTTAACATTTACCAGCACCATCACTGCTACCAAAATACTACTGGCAACCAAAGAACTCATCTGGAATTCATTTTTACTTTTGCCCCCTCCCACACAGACACTTGCATTGGCATTCCCATGCATTTATGCAATTTCTCGACATATTTAAACAATAGAAGATTGAATTGGTATAGTTTTATCTCTGTGTGTGTATGTTTGCCTTAAATAGACAACGACAACATTTACTCTTAACATTACAACACTCTACCAAGTCAGGTAAACTTTGTGTTTCCTTCGAAATTCTAGACAATAAAAATAAAAATGAAAAACAATACAAAATCGAAAGTTTTATTTCTGGCTTAACTTAACCTATACTCAGCGCACACTGACATTTATTCCAAAGGCGACGGAGGAAAACCTGCCAAGCAAAATTTTAGAGAGTTTCGATGCTGAACAGAATTCAAAACAAAAGAACCATTTTAAAATTGAAAATTTACAACACTTTTTATATTCAATTGCAGTGCACCGCAGCAAACAAACACTTACACATATTAAGTGCATGCACACATACTCACACAGTTATAAAAAAACTTGTAACACAATGTACTTGTAGTTTCATTTAATTCTCATCATTTTAACCTCATGTGTCAAAATTCTTGTGTGTCAGTATGTACGTATTCGTTTATTTATTTTTTTTTAACCAAAAATTTGCTTTTCAGTTGGTTGATATTCCAGTTGCATTTACAGCTACAGCTGCATGATCTTCTTCCCAAGAACCTATTAAATGCAGTAGAGAAGCAGAGCAGCCAGCTCGAACACTTGTACCTGTTTTCTAAGGAGTTCTGGAAAACGATAAGCGGTTGAGGTAAAAGAAGAATTACAGAAGCAACAAAGAATATTTTCTATTGACTAACTGTTTCACTGCAGTTGAATGACAAAATGACTGGTTGTCTAAGTGATTGACATTAAAATGAAGTAGAAAGGTTTTTCTAATTCATCCTTTAGTGTATTTGGGTGGAAGTGGAAATATGTGCTCTTTGTATCAAAATTATTGATATTAGAAGTTAAGTTTAACACTAGAACATTTTTTGCTTAATATTAATGCAAAAATAGGAGAATTAAATGTTGGTGTTCAAATGAAACTAAAGTATTATTAAATTTTATTTTTTATGTATGTAAATGTTACGAATACACATATTTGTTGACGAAATTTGAAATTGTAATTCTCTAGTTGTAACTTGTCATATAAACCGACAGTGGTTTTCTAAACTAGTTTTGTGAAAAATTCTATTTTTGTAACAAACGTGAATTCTGGAAAAAGTATAATTTGTAAAAAAAATTTCAAAAGATACTTTTTGTTAAAAAATATGTTTTTTTAATTCTCTACACCTTCAACCAGAGGCCATCTATTTTAAGTCCTTAGAAAATGATAGAAAAAACACAGTGAAACACGTGCACTCTATTTTGATTTTATGGGGTTTTCTGGCTTAGCCTGGATTTAGATTTTATAGGTTCATTGATAAGGTTACATATGTATATCTTCTTTTTACACCCTACAAAGAGGGTAGAAGGGTATATTTATAAGTTTGTCATTCCGTTAAAAATTTCTACAATATTGATTTTAAAACCAACAAAGTAATTTATTCCGGATTCCTATGAGAAGCAAAGTTTATTTAACGATATCCGTCTGCCCGTGTGCATGTTGAAATTGGTTTTCTGGAAGCCGCAGAAACTATGGGGACTAGGTTGTTATATATTAATGTCAAATATACCCCGTTAAAGTTAGCTATTGAAATTCAACTAGAGCGGTCAATAAACGGCTGAGATATGGGCAAACAAAGACGAATGTCTCTAATTCAACTTTTAAATCCCTTTTGTTGCAGCTTTTTATTCCTTTTTTCTGTATATTTGTCTGTATATTAGTCTGAAATATTTTACGAAAATGCTTCCCTGATCTAGTTATTGTTTGAAAATTAACAAAAAACTATAACAACTTATCATGACAGGGTTGTGTTTTCGTAAAATACGCAAGACTTTGTGGGATAGTTTATAACGGCCTTTAACAAAATACAACGTCCAACAAAATGTGGGCTGGAGTAAAGAAGTGGGCTTGGCAAAAATATCCAAAGAACAGTAACAGAAAAAATATACAAATTTGTTCCGAATCATAGATGGGGGTAGTGCACTCATTTTGCAGTTTCAACTCACACTTAGTGATAGTGATGATTTGAAAATTTGCAACCCCGTAAGAAAAAATAGAAGAAAAAAAAAACGTAAAAATATGTATATTTTTAACTTGATATGCCAAATTCTTTATAAGCCTAGCAAAAGTAAGATCCATTGTCTGTGTGGATTTGATTACAAATTTCCGCCATTTTTTGCGTAAGTAGGATTTCCAGCGGCTTGACGCCACTGTCTCATGTTTTCTGTTAAAAAAGACCACATGTGCACAGTAGTGCAGACATATCATATGCAGATGCCGCAAAACAAAGTTTCATTGTGTTGACACAAATGCAGTTTCAAAGAGAATTGAAGAAAGTTACTGCAGAAAATGTTTAGTAATATGGATGATATAATTTTTTTAATTTTTGGGCTTCGATGTCAACTTCAAATTTTCACTCAAAGTAATAAAAATAAAAATAATTTAATTTTTAGTATCTAAAATTTTTATGACCAATAATCTTTGAATGATTATTGAGATTATGTTTATATGCAGTTTTTTTGATTGCAAGTTAAAATTTTGCACTATTTGAATTGAGTGCATATTTTTTTGCATTCAATCTGCGTTTAGTGAAAAAATTTGCAATATCACTAAATGTTTTTAGCGGTAGATAAAAAAATAACAATCTTCACTAAAGAGTGCAAACTAATATTTTTGCGTTTTTTTAGTGCACTGCAGATTTAAATCCATATTCAGTGCACTAACCCAAACTATGGTCCACATAGCCGGTTTATTAATACACAACCTCACTTAGAAAAATAGGGCGTGGCACCTCCCATACAAAGGCATCTGCAGAACGGCATGAGCTAAAGCTTTTAAATTAGTTGCAAGCATATCCGACAAAATGTGAGCGGGCTAAAAGAAGTAGGCGTGGCACAAAATAGATTTTTTAATATCTAAAGAACGGTATTGAATAACGTTTTGATCGATATGGTGAAGGTATATAAGACTCGGCAAAGCCGAATAGTTTTTAGTTAGTTTTTTATAAAAAAAAATCCGCCTGTCACTTCCACTATGTCTGCTATTCTTTTTAAAGTTCATGTTAGTTAACCAATACTTTAAGCCAGGTTGGTGTATTGGTTAACTAACGCGAACTTTAAGTTTTATTGCATAATACAGTTCTCTTTTGATCTTTTGGTATGTAACTATTTGACGAAGTAAAACAATTTTTTATACAAATTTAAAAATTGGCAAGTAATTTTTGACTTTAGCTGCCCTTTAAGTATCTCTTCACTCTTAACCCAGAGTTTCATTAATTTAATATTTCGTTTCATCATTTAAATCTTTTAATAGAATTGAAAGAGATAAATGATAAATTTAACTGACTTATAATAATTTTGTTTTATAATGAAACTTAATTTTTTTTGAATTGCTATTCACGACTTTTATAATGAAATCCTTAAAATCCTTAACCAAACCACTGTTTCACACTTTGTTTCTTACGAAATCTAAATATAGATAGTTTTCAGAATGAACAAAAAATAAATACGCTGATTCAACGAGAATATCATTCTGGTAGTTCTATTACTTTTTGTAATTTTTTTTCTTTCTTATTTCTTCTAACTTAATAGTAGAAAACATTTTTACAAACCCATTCAAATGCCTTTCATTTAAACACCCGTCTTCTTCGCTACTTTGGCATTAGGTTTTTGGAGTTTTTCTTATTTTCACATTCACGTTGTCTGATTAAATTTCTTTCAACTGCTCACTCTATCATTTGTAATGCGGTTGTCGGATACTGTAACTGTGTAAGTAGAAAGATGCTGGGAAGGAATATGAGTGTATTTCACAATGTTATTTGCATATTTATGAGATGTATTTTGAAAATGGATGAGTTGAGATCGGTTAAGGGTGGTAAAAGTAAAATGTTAAAGTTGTGTGTTCCTTTAGCTACTGACGATGTTGTTGTACTGTAAAGTAAAAATAAATTGTAGAGTTGTAGAAATGAAAATGTAGTAGCAAACTGTAACAACAAAGACAGTTCTAGCTCGCTACACGAATCGAAATCAAACATTGCTACACGACTTTCCTGCGACGGAAAGTCAAACCTAGAAAATATGAATTTATGACAGTAAAACTGTGTCTAGAGCCAAGTTAATTTTACTGCAGATGAATAGACATTTTAATTTATGGTATTGATTCTGTTAGCTAAAATGTACAATGTATGACTATATACATATAACGAGTATTGCATTTCTATATTTTTTTTTGTTTTCCTCATCAGCGATTGAATATGATTCTATTGTACTTGCCACTTTCAACCGAATGGGGTTTTTTTTTTGCATTAAACAGTTAACAACAACAACCATTTCCCGATTAGCCAAACAAATAGTGGTACTGCTACAGACACCTACGATTGACAGTTAACAACAATGTGAATCACAAAAATTAATGTAAAAACATATTTTGGCTTCAAGTATCCAGGTATTGTTTAACAAAACTGCTCCTACTCAATACACTTCTTTTCTTATATTTCAATTCTTTTGACAGTATCTGCTTTCTTTCGTATCTCCTGCCAGCAATTCTATTATATTGGTTACACTATTTATTCATTTGTAATCCTTCGGTTTATTTTTGTTTTCTTAATTTAACCTTTCACTTGAAAGGATACAAAAATAGGTGAGGAAAATTTTTTTTGTTTACTTCTTTTCCATTAACTTATTATTCCGCTTATTTGTTTTCAAAATACACAACAGCCTCGTTTAAAGGGCAGATTTTAAGTTTTATTTAAAAAAATGATTTTAAAGCTTATGGTAAAAAAAGTTTTGTTATTGTTGGATCGCATACCAACTTTTATGAATCCTTTTTACGGAAATTAATAGCCAGTCTGATAAAATGCATTTTTCACGGTAGTAATTTTTTTTCGCCAAAGGAAAAGCTTTTTATCGTTTTTCATCATTAACTTTTTTGTCATATTTTCATTACAAATCGCTTTCTTAAGCTTTTCATAATAAGGCCTTTTATGATTTGGCTGCTTAGCAAAGCTTTTTATAGTTATTATTTTGGTTATTTGTCTTTAGAATTCATAAAAGTTTTCTTCTTTTAAGTAAAATATAGTGTATTTTTCTGAATCAGGAGTTCCATTTTGGAGGTGGAGAACTTGACACTGTGACAGCTGATTCGAAAGTTTCAAATAATCATAAAGAGATTTACTCCAGAGAAACCTTTGCAAATTGTTTATACGCAAAACGAAAAACTGCTTTTCTAAACAATTTTTTTTTTAAAAAGCGTAATTGAAATAATTTTAAGTTACCATATAAATATAAGTTTTTTATTAATAAAATTTAAATATATATAATGCTCGATTTTTTCATAGAGCTTTTATGTCTTCTTTTTGAACAATATTGAAACGAACTTTCAATATTGTTTCTAATTAAGATGTTTAAAAGCTTTTTTTTGTTTAAAAGACAAATATATGTTCGAAAAAATAAGTACTTTAAAAATTTTTTTTAAGAAATAGGTTCACCAGAAACTATAAGCGTATTTAATTGCAAAAAGTTGTTTGACCGAAATGATAATGAAGGATTTAAAAAAAAGCAAAACCTTTTACAAAACAAAAATCAGTTTATTTACAAAACAATTTTGTCAGAAAAGCTGATTAAATGAATTTTTTTATTAGAAAGCTTTCTTAAAAAAAACAGGAGCTTTTTTATACAAAGCTTTTTGTGTGCATTTTTTCCTGAAAAAATTTTCAAAAAATATTTGGCAAATAAAAGCTTTATTTATTAAGGGGTGTTTTCACCAAACAGTGCTTTTTATATTTTTTTTTTAATTCTCTCGTTAAGCTTTTTTTATACGAAAATTTTTAACTAAAAAATTGTTTCAGAAATAAAATTTTTATAAAAAATATTTTAACACCTTTTCCTAACTTTTTGTACGACAGGGAGCTTTTTATATAAAACTGTTTAATAAAATAAATTGTAATGCAAAAGCTTTAAATTCTTACGTGCTTTAATATCTTACAGCTAATACAATCTAGATGTAAATTACGGTATTCGATATCGATTAAAATTTCCATTAACATTTTTTTGTAAAATCGATTGATATCGAATGCTGTAATATGCCCCCTGGTTTTACTATAAAACACCATTTTTCACAAAAAAAAAACTATGTATTTCAAAAGCTCAATTCTAAAAATATGTTTAAGAAAGCAGCCGCTTAAAGTCTCTCCAGTGTTTCACCACACTTTGGCCCGGTTTAACAATGGAATATTAGAATTTTGTAGGTATCTGTACACGTGTTGCAATTCCGGTAAAATAATAAAAAGCAATGTGTATTTACTTTGATAATATTTTTATCTCTGCAATCAGGATGAGTGAATTAATTTCAGTATTTGTTTGTTTTCTGAATTTTTTTTATCAGCAAATTTAACTTATTTTTTTTTATTTGTTTTGGCCAGCAATTCATTTGGCAGTTTACTGGGCTACGTTTTTTTATTACTGCTTTTTTTTTTTGTTTTTTTATGGCTGTCAATTAGACAGGATTCGTGTTTATATTTATTGGCAACATGCGGGGTTGTTTCCGGTTACAGTTTTTTTTTTAAACAATGGCCAATATTTTTAGTTTCATACTTAGATGCCATTCTAAGCTTGACAGATGGCAAGTAACTAATTTAAGCCCTCATATCATTTGTCAGCATTCTTTCTGTTAAATTTTCTTAATTGTTAACATTACAGGCTCTTAAAGGTGTAAGAATAAAGTTGATTAAATAAAATGGTATAAACATAATGGAACTTGCACTGTTTTTGGAAGATTTTTTTTGAGGGAAACATTTTTGTTTATTCATTCTGAAAAAAAATGTTTACAAGTA
This sequence comes from Pollenia labialis, assembly GCA_949318255.1. NCBI lineage: Eukaryota > Metazoa > Arthropoda > Insecta > Diptera > Polleniidae > Pollenia > Pollenia labialis. Next base: position 7,982,928 of record OX439139.1, on the reverse strand, counting down.
AATGAAATGAGATTTTCATATAAAAACTATCAGATTTCAGTTTTGTTCCTAAACGTACTACAGTGGCATCTTTCCAGACCGTACACGAAAGGGACACCGTTCAAATGTGTCCGTGCATGGGGCATATCCTCTCAAAAGTATGAATTGAGTTCATTTGAAAAGCTGCCGGGCCCAGGTAATCTGGAAGGTGTCCTTTGAGAAAGATTACACTGTAGTCAAAAGCTCCCCAAAATACTCAAACTTCTGCTAAACTGCTTTGAACTTTAAATTTAGTTACCAGTAGAGTATTTATGAAAGGCCTTTGTAGCAAACCTTATTTAAAAGTTGGGCTTAAAATCCTTTTTCTATTATTTCATTTTGCTTGCCTTTCGACCATGTTTCGACAATCAATTGTCCGAAAATGTTTTGAAAACGTTTCGTAACCACTTGACACATATTGATGAAAAGACATTTACTGGGGAAAATAAAAAAGAAATTATTTATCTAGAAAAAATGAGTAAAAACGTATAAAACGTGACTTTTTGCCAAAATGATGAAAAATCAAGTAGACTTACATTCAGCTGTGTGAGAGTAAATACGGACGGGTACACATAACACATATTAATGTGTTTAAAATAATGGAGATTTTGGTGTTAGTGTTGCTGGATAAATAAACGAATGATTGGATGCTACTATTTGTTTGCTTGTGGTTGTGCATGTTTTAAACATCTGTCAAATTGTAACTGATTGACACTCGTCGCTTTCATATTGTTGTTGCTACTTAAAAGTAAATATATCTACGTTTATGTATTTGTTTTAATGTACAGTGGGTAGCAAAAATTAAATAATTTTAGAAGGGTTTTAAACAGTTTAATTTTTTTTTTTCGAAAATAGGTAATTTTAATAAAAGGTAAAGAATTGAAATAAAAAAAACCTAAAAATGTTTGCTTGATTGGATACAGTAAAGTTGGGCAGTTATATACGAGAAATTATATGGAACACACATCCACCACAACCAAGTGATGTCGAATTGAATACCCACACGATAGTGCAGTGTGCTTATGCCTGTTAACTATACTAAAGCTACGGTCACACTTATCCAATATTTGACAAATAACACGGGGCCAACAAGAAAACTAAATAATCATTTCCTTCAATTCCAATATTTATTTTGATAATAATACCACATCTTACAAACAACAATTTGTTGCTATATCTAGTTGTATAATTAGTTTATTTTGTGATATTAAGATCACGCTTAATCTTAATAACTTTTAACAGAAGTAGGGGTTACGCTTATTTGGTCAAATATTTAACAAGTGTGACAAGTGGAATAATGTCTAAGTGCCCATAAACCATCTTATTATGTTGGTATTTAGATTCAATTTTGTCATATTTTATTTTATTGCAATCTAATTCATCTGACCAAATTTTATTGAAAGCTTACGTACAAATACTGCTTCCGAAAAAAGCTTTTAATGCCATAACTTCCTAATAAGTATTGGTATTGACATGGAAATTGACATTAATAACTTTATAGCCAGTTTTACAAAGGCAATTATTTATGCAAAGTTCGCCAGGTTTAGGAATTAACAAATTCTGATATTTTTCTTAACAGCCCGATCGAATACGCGGTGCCATTGGCACATACATATGTAATGTAGCAAATCGCCTGTAATTTATCGATTATATTTTTTAGAAGCGGTTAGACTTATTCAAATTGACTCCTATTCGACCTTTACAAGCTTGTCTTAAATTTTTTTTAAATAAAGCTTGAGTTCTCTTTTTTTATAAAACATATTAAACTTATTAAATCCAGTATTTTGGCACTCCGTTGTGTGCCTTCTCCAGGGTTTTTTTTTATAAAAAAGAGACCTCAAGCTTAATTTAATAAAAATTAAGTTTAATTTGTGGCATAATATTTTAGCTTACAAACCTGCTTCGTAGCAGAGTTGCAAATGAATTATGTTTTTTTGATTTTAATTCGTTTATGCATTAATTCTTTTCACAGCAAAAAAGAATTGAATGAAATTTGAAGTAATTCAAACGAATAAGCAGATATGAATTTTAATTCGTTTTCCAATTCAAATGAATTTGTAGAATGAGTTGCAATTCGTTTCCAATTCAATTGAATTTGTTTAAGTTTTTTTTGAGTTTATTCAAATGAATTGCAATTCAAATGAATGAAATCAAAAATGAGTTGCAATCAATCAAATTCAAGAGCAAATCTAGAGTTGCAAGTTTTTAATACAAAAAGTAAACAAATTTTCCAATTGTAGTAAAAGAAGTAAGAATTTCGTTAAACAAACACAGCTTTGACAGCAAAAGATGTTCTTGAGATTCAAAGTTGCTAAAATCTTTAAAATTCGATTGAAAAATTAAAAAAAAGATATTTTCCACAATATGATATTATTTAAACAAAAGATTATTGTTAAGCACACTTTAAATAATATTTTCACAATATTTGACGAAAACAAAAATTTAAGTTTCTTTAGCAAATAAAAAAATTTTCCATTTTAATAGGATTTTCGCCGGTAAATAATAATTGAATTGCTATTTTGCCGCTACCTTACAATTCCATTCCAATACAAAATCAATTTAATTAAAATGAGTAGGAATTGTATTGCTAATTCTTTTTTCTAATTCATATTGAATTAATTAAAAATTAATTTAATTCAAATGAATCTGTAAAATGAATTGCAATTCACTTTAACAAATTCATTTGAATTGGAAACGAATTGCAATTCATTCTACAAATTCATTTGAACTGGAAAACGAATTAAAATTCATTTCTGCCTAATTCATCTGAATTGTATCAAATTTCATTCAATTCCTTTTTTTTGTGTGAAAAGAATTAATTAAAAATTTTCGAATTCAGTGAAATGATTCGCGAATTAATTTAAAAATTAATGATTCATTAACAGCTCCGCTGCGTAGTAACGGAATGCTGCACAGAGGAATTGCAAAATTTTTGTGCAAAATATATAAGGAGTGGTCCCAGATCAAAGAAAGTTGCCTCCGAGAATTATGTCTACTAAATTAAGAAAAAAAAGTGTGGAATTACATCAAAATCGGCCACGCTCACCTTTCCTCTTTAAGCAAAAGTATTGAAATTTGGTTCATGCACTTTCTAGTACAAAAAAACAATGCACACTAAATTTCATCAACATCAGTCACGCCCATCGTCCATATACAAGCAAAAACAAAATGTGTCCAAAGTAATCCAACATTTTATTTTTCAACTAACATTTCTCTAATAAAATTATCTAGTTTAACTTCTGTATACAGATTAGATAAAGCAATAAAACAATACAAAACATTCCAATAGGACGTAAATACTAATATTTTATGGATAGTAACAGGCTGCCCCCAAAAAAATTTTTGAAGCTTCGCAGAATCCTGCTTGTTCATTTTATTATACTTTTCTTTCTCAAATTTTATTACCAATTCAAATGTCTTTTCTACTCAAACTATATAGCAGTCAATGAAGTTTTAACAATTTGTTGTTTTTATTGAATCGGTTATTTCAAAAACCAGTCAACCAAGAAAAAATCCAAAATTGAGTTATTGGGCGATGACTGATTTAAAACGGTAAATGCATCGTTTATTGCCAAAAAAAAAATATTAAACAAATGTCATCATGTGATGGTTAAGCAAAGACGATAAAACCTTGTTTGGTGCAGTTTAGATGTCAAGTGATGCCGCGGGACAGGTGCAATACTACGCCGAAATCTAATTTTTTTTCGAGAGTGTCATAGGCCTCAATAAATGTGAGAAAAAAAGACTGCAAGTTCTAAAACCCTACTTGGGTGGATATTAAGAGTTTTGTGAGAATATTTTTCATTGACCTACAAAGGAAGAAGAAATTACTGTAGAATAAGGATATGATGGCGAATAATCAATCCAGAACAAATATATTTCTATGGCAACAATATAAAACCTTTTTAAAAGTACATTTTCATTTTACTCTTGCAGTCCCCAATACTATTTGAATATTTCGTAGGAAATTTACATTAATGATGGTTGTTTGTTTCAGAAACCAGTCAAGTGCAAAAATTATAATAATTTTTTGCAAAATGGATAATTTGATAGGAAAAATATCTGTTTTGTAAAAGTAATTTTAAGATTGCTAGAAAGTTTATTTGATTAACTCCAATCAAAAATCCAAAAAAATATTCACTTGACTGGTTTTTATAGTAAACGATTCAATAAATAACTGCAATATTAAAACTTAGATTATGCAACAGATCTTATCACAAACCTGCACTTCAATCAGTGTTGCCAATTCGCGTGTTTATATACATATTGTGTGTACTTTTTACTTGAATGTGTAGCCCGTGTATAATTTTTTTTCATTTAGAATCAGTGTTTAATTTTACTTTTAGTTCTATTCTATGGATTTTTGACAGCCAACAGAATACCCGCAATGCATTATATTTGTTTCCATGTAGTAGAACTATTCACAGAGAATTTTATCAATTTATGTACTCAAATCTATCCGAAGCGATATTAATAGTACGGTGGGTACGGATTTTCTTGAATCAAGTACAATTACAAATTATATTCGAACACGAAAAAACGGGAATCGAAACAGCAACCCTAGCACTGATATTATAGCTAACAACTAACAACTCTTCTTCTTTTATTTAGTGCTAATTTACACTCTTGCAGGTTGTGAGTTTGAAGGAGAGAGAGGAAAAGAAATTGCATTGGCTTTTTCCACTTATCCTAAAAGATCAACAGCGGTATTCATAATGAAAATTTGGCTTGAAGTTAGCAAAAATTTTATTCAAAATACACTAAACAAACTCTGGCTGACGATTTGCTAAACTCTTGTTAACGAGCTGCCAAACATTTGCCAACTTGTGCAAAACAGCCGTTTAATGTCAAACAATTTCGTTGGTTTTTTTTTAATTAGCTGTGGTTTTTTTAATTTACTGTCTTTTAGTAAATTTACTTTAATTTTAAAAACTTATTAAAATTTTTATATGTGAAGAAAAAAAAGAAAAACGTGTTGCATTTTTGAGTAATACAATGTGGCATAATACAAATTCAGAGTTGATTTATTAAAAGTTGGAAGATGGAGAAAAGTACGTTATGAATTAACTCTGTGCCAACAAGCTGCGAAGCTTAATCGGCATTCTAGTTAGCAGCTTGTTGAACGTGGTGTACAAGCTGTGGCTAACTTTTTGTTATGATTGCGGCTGCAAGACTTGACGGCTTAAACTTGAAGAATGTGAACCAATAGGAAAAAATTCAAGACTTTTTTAAAATATATTTTTTTTACCGTGTGCAGAAAAATCATTGTCATTTTCTGTATATAGAAAAAAATTTTTTTTTTAAACAAAATTTACATTGGAAAAATTAACAATTTTGTCACCAAGTGTAATACACAGACATACAGTCATACAAAAAAACATTCAGGCATTTTAAATATGCATGTATATAAAACCCTTTTAAACGTGATGGTGTTTTAGAATGCGTGTGAGTGGTAAAATTTTTTCTATGTGCTTGTCTGCTTTCATATATGTATGTGTTGTTTAAAGGTTGCTACTCTTTTTTTAGGTTTTTTGTTTTACATTCAGTCTGTGCATATGTTTGTGTTTTTTTCTGACTGTTTACTGTTTGTTTGTGTATTTATTTTCTGCAAATCCTGCGTATCATCGTTAAATAAACATTTACATTTTTATTGCTCTAAAAGCTGCAGCTATTGGGATTCGACTGCTTAAGAAGACACTCTTGACTTTTTGCGATTCTTTAAAAACACATCTTGTGTTTTTGGCTGCTTCTTATCGGCTATAGCACTCTCCGGTATAATTTTTATTTGTTTTTTTTTTTTGGCGAAGAAAAAAAAGCAGGAATGTTTGAAACTAAAGCAATTTGGGTTTATTTACACGTTCAAATGTGGTAAATACTTATGGGAATTAATTTATTTCGTAAAAGGAATATTCTTAACTCTATTGAATGGTTTTTTTTTCAAATTTTGTTGCTACAACACACATACATTTGTTAACTTAGTTCACCCCGTGCTGCCCGGGAGCGTTTGTAAAAAATATATTTTTATTGAATTTTTTCCGCATTTTCTACCCTCTACCCTTTTATACCTTAAAAGTAAAAGTAAAATTAATCTTGAAATTTTGAAAGATTAAGGTCTAAAATTGAAAAATCAAATAAGTAACAATCGAAATGATGGAAAAGTATCCGGGTTTTATAAAAAAAAAAATTTTTTTAAATTTGTATTTCGAATTCCAAATAACTAAAGGCTTTAAAGTAAATATAAGATTTAAGGAAAAGATAAAATAATTTAACCTTCGTTTTGCCACTTCTCAGGATATAAGTGGTAAACAAAGTTAAAAAAGAAGGCCAGGGTGTGTGGCAAAATTCAAGCTGCCGTGTTCATAAAAAACATAATTTAGATTGCAAGCATTAGAATATATTCGTTACAAATTATTTATAAAAAATAGGATTTAAATCCAATTTAGTTTTAAAAGTGCTTCTGGCTAGAAATACAAAATCTTGGATTTCTTAAGAACAACCATCAAAAGTTTACTGTATTATGAAAATATATGATAAAACTGATATTTAAACGTTGAAAACATCAACAGAACATACGAAAATTCTTTCACGTATTCGAAAACATTATTCTATATGGAAGGAGAAGGAAAAATATCCACTGTTTATTTTGTCTTTAACATCTAACTTTTATGACATATAAGATGCCAATGGTATTTTCTTTTCTAAAAAATAATAATTCATTATAATTGTGTAATATATTTATCAGGTTACACGCACCCTTACAAAGTGATAGATAGAATAGCTACGTTTTACACTCAACTCTAATGCGTATTTAGCGGATTAAATATTGAATGCAGAGTTTGAACTAATAAGCGATATTCACCACCACGGTTGTAGCAATTTTCAACATTAAATTTTCTTTGAATTTCAATAAGCGTTAACAGCATTGATTTTCGATAATTAAAGTCAGCTGTTGTTAAAAATTTTGCGCCAAATAAAAAATTATTATTAAATAAAAGTAAAACAAAAGGAAAAACAAATGGTTTTTATAACCATTACCATATAAACAAAAATCACAATGTAACGTAAATTGTACGAAAACACAAGACAAAAGTTAATAAGGAAAAAAATAATTGCTTACATAAAAAAAATACACAACGCAGATGCAAAAAATGGTATTATCTCACACTCAATTTTAACTGGGGGTAAGATTTGGAACAAATTTGCCATTTATATTTGCAAAATATCTTTACATTTTTGCATATATTTTTAGAAAAGAACAAAAACCCGTGCGAATAGTACCATACATGGAACATTGTTGTCTGAAAAGAAAACACCATTAATTAGAAAAAATGCCAAATAATTACACTTATTCTTATTAAGTCAGCGAGCGGAATGGTGTTAACAACAAAGTTTTTTTTTAATACTTTGAACACGTCGAATTTTATGCCGAAAAAACATCAGGTTTGGTTTACCATTCCCATTCCTAAAAAAGTGCATCTGAATCACATCACCGAAGTTAATCCCAAATATGTTCTATGGTTTTTTACGTGCGCGATGTGATTTGAGCCACAAATTATTTTGCCACGAATGGCACACACTACATAATAAATTGGTGGCATTTGCTCATAGGCAGAATGTATGTAAGCAGCAGGTTACTCACTAATGAAACAAATTTGAGATACGTCACGAGACGTTGAAAGGGGTACTACTTGAATATCATAAATGAAGAAAAAAAAACATCAAAATTAAATTAATTATATAGAAAAGGCTTACATGGAGTTTTTTATATAGAAAAAACTAAGGCTGAAAGTACACAGAAAAAATTATCAGTACTTTTTTTTATCAATTAAAAACATTGCTTAAAAAGTATTTCAATTAAATTAATGTGAGAATGTTGAAATAAAATTAATTTTTAATTAAAATTAAAATACATATTTAGTAAACAACAACAAAAATTTTTGTTTAAAATAAAATAATTTCAACTCGTCAAAACCTGAGCTTTATTTAATGTTATCAATTAACACATTGTTTGCAAAGTATGTTGATAATGTTTTTAATTAAAATTAAAATAAATATATTCACAGTTAGAAACTGGGAATTATTTCCTTTCATTGGTTAATTTATTACATTCAACATTTTTTTATTTTTTCGAATTTTTTCTATGAGCTAAATTTCAGTTATGTATTTTATAAAGCTTTTTTGTAATAGTCCTATTCCTCTAATTTTTAGGAATGACTTTATAAAATACATAACTGAAATTTAGCTCATAGAATTAATTCGAAAAAATAAAAAAATATATTCACAATTTTTAATTTTTACAATTTTTAGTATTTCTATAAAATCATTTTGGTTCTATGAATTTGGTATGACTTTGATGATTAGAGAAATATTTAATTTTTAAAAAAAAAGAATATTGATGTTTGACTATAGACTGTCAGCCGCAGCGGGACGCAAACGCTAGAACTGCAAAGAATTCTGATGATGGTAATGTGGTTATTCTCGAAACGTATAAATTGCAACTGAGTTCGAGCCGGTGTTCAGTCCAGAATAAAAACTATACACTGATTTTAATTAATTTAATGTTGTAAAATTCCTTACTTCATAACAATAATTTAAGGAAAATTAAATTTGATCAACTCAGACGTAATTTAAAAATATAAAAAATTTTAGATAAAGACATTTCAATAAAATCACAATTGTTATAAAATTTTTAAAAACCATCGCAAATTTGTTTATACAAAAATATTAATTTATCCTACATAAAAACAATGATCTTAAAAAAAGAAAACAATGCTTAGAAAAAAAAGAAAATGTGCTTTAATCTATTTTGTTAGTTTTGAAGGAGAGCAATTTTAAAGCAATTTGAAAGGTTATTTTCAAAAATTTACTTCAATTCGTTTTTTTTGCGATTAAAGTTTTTCAAGTATTTATTCTTTATATCAAATCTTGGAAGTAAACTTAAGTATTTAATTCAAATGTAATGTACATTAAAAAAAGATAGCAAAAAGATATTTTGCTATAACTTCCTGCCAACTCGCACCAAATAATTCAAATTATGCCCATTGGCACTTTTCAACATCAAGATCTTAACTTTGGCACTTTTTCATTTTTCTCACAGAATTTTTAAATTTATTAAAATTATTCTAGTTAGAGAAACACAAAACATCAACAACAAATTTTTTGATAGCGTTACTATTTCAAGATTATTGAAATTTTCCTAAAAGATATATTAAATGATTTAATTTTTGTTACTTAATATTCCCCTTCATGCTATGTTGTATTCAATCTATTAATTTAGACGTGAAATTGTCCCTTGTTGTTTATTACAATTTAGAAAAGAGCCTTACAAATTATCTAAATTACAAAAATTTCGATATCCATTAAACTTATTAAATATGTTTAACAAGTAAGTCTTCATATCTCTAAATTAAACTCGTAATTTTAAATTAAGTTTTCCCAAACTTTTGCCAATATACTCAAAAAGAAGACGAAAACCTACAACACTAAATAGATTACCATATTTAATCTTGTTCTATTGATACCCAACCAGAATCAAAAACAACAATTATTTTGGTTTTTCTTTTTTTTCTCCATCGCTTTTTTCTTCCTTTTTTTTCGTTATAAGAAGTGATTGCTGTTGTTTAGCCTACAAACAAATTAGAGCATATTTTCCGGCTGAAATATTTAATGCAAATTAAAGTATACTTTTTGACATGACCATAAAGACAAAACTGCTATTCTTTTATTTAAACCAAATAAAATTGAAAAACTTTTTCAACAAAAGAAAGAAAGCGAAAGCAGAATATGAAATGGAAGTCAAGAAGAATAAAAAACTTTAGCAAAGTAAATTTACACCCAAATGAAATAAATGGTAACGAGTATTTCGAATATTTTGTGATCGGAATAACTTATAAAGAATTTTTTTAAGCATATTTAAGGGCTCACCAAGCAAATATTTTAAAGTTTTCTTATCAGTTTGCAAATTGTGTAAATTTTGTGGTGGGATCTGTTAATAAATCAAAATATTGTTCTTGGGATTTTAAATTGTCTTTGAAGTTCTTTAACAATTTTTATTTAAGTAAAAAAAAATAGACCGATTTTACATGATATGATTTGGTTTCATAAAATTGTTTGTATACATTACAATTAAGAGTGCTGCACCGAATCTATAATACCCTTCATTTAACGTAATGCAGCGTCTTAGATCACTCACCCGCTAACACACATTATCAAACAAAATTAAAAAAAAATAAAAAATACGTTAAGTACGGATAATATTTTCGTTTACCATACATTTCTCTATATAAACGGCACATCAAGAATGTGTTATGTGTAAAAAAGCAAAAAAAGTCTGCACATTAAAATAACAAATAAAGAACAACAGAAACAACAACAGGGGATTTTATGGACCAATCTGGAGTATAAACGGAATTATGAATATTAACAACGTTTCTTTTAAATGTGCTAAATTCCCATTTCATACTATTGAGAAACTGAAATTTATTGTTAAAGGGATAAGCTATTCCTATGCGCATTTCACTGGTTGCTTAGGCCAGATCGTCAGGAAACTTAATCCAAAGATTTTAGAAAAGCTAAAGATATTATACAAACAAAACTGTTAAGCTAATTAGAATTATAAACCTCAGTTTTACTTGTAACAATTTAAAAAGCTTTAACAAAAACAGTCCCGACTACAATAAGTTGATTTTTTGTCAACTCTAAATGTAGTTGTAAGTGGGTTAAGAAAAAACAAAAATAAAAACAAATTACTTTATTTTATTTTGCCAGTTCAGTTTATTTACTCTGCCACATGCATATTAGTTATCAAAGTTTTTCTTGGGATTCAAATAGTTTTCTAGGTAGAGAAAAAAAAATTGCGTTTGTGGTGAATTATGAAAGACTAAAAAGTTTTCGTCCTTAACCCGCTTTTAAGTATGCCGATTGACTAAGAATTTTTGAGTCGATCTACAGATGTCCGTCCGTCCCACGGCCGTTAACTTGTCGAAATTTAAATAATTTAATGAAATCTGTACCTACGTAGCAATTTTTATAAGGACGCAGGCTATTGAAAATGTTGAGAACCGAGCCATAATTTCATAAAGCCCCCATACAACTTCTTCCTGGAAAAGAGTCTTTGTGCCTGTTAACTATCTTATTATTTTTGTATTTCAATAAAATTTGGTTCAAAAATATTTCATTGCAGCATTAATCCTCCGATAATAGCTTATAAATGTTGGCATTGACAGTATATTTGGCGACGGTAACTTTTATTTTATATATAAATTAATAACCTCATAGCATCATATATTTTTGCCACCCATAATCCAAGGCATCTTACTCTCGAAAATCTTATTTATATAGGGTATCAAATGGTCGGGCTTAAACGACAATACTTTCTTACTTGTTTAAAATGTAAAAGAAACATTGGCAATTCATTTATGCAAAAAAGAAAACAAACATTTTTTTTATTTATTTCGTTTTCGAATATTTACAAGCAATATAGAAAAATATGGAAATACAAAACAATCATTGCCAATGATTTTCGACCGCAATTTCAGAAATTTTTACAAGTAATAAATGAATAAGAAATATTAAATTGCCTTTCGAAATATTTTGTCTTTTAGATTTGCAAAAATTTGGCGCCCATTTCCAAAATTAAAAATTTATGAGCAAATAACCCCCTGTTTAAAACTTTTTCAATTCACTATTTTATCTGAAACTTCTAGGAGCCACAAATCTTTAGTTTCAGCTTAATTTTTTGTTGTGAAATTTTAAAATTTGTTGTGTTACAAAAAGAGATAAAACCTAAAAAAAATTCTCAACAGGATAAAAAGGAATTCATAATGTGAACAAAATTTATTATTCTCTTTAAATCAGCGCGTGAAGCAGGATCGAGAGTTGAGTTTTCTGGTGTTAAAAGTAAAAATAAACGAAAGCAAACAAAAAAAAAAAAAAAAACTAAACATGAATGTGAACGTGAAAAACTACTACTGTATAATTTGATGTTGTTGAAGTAGTTCTAATAGTGATAGTGGTATTTGCAGTAATAAAAGTATATAAATATACAGTTATTTAGGAGAATTTATAACAACCCAGTAAACACATAATCTTACCTTTTATAAAAAAATTAATTTATCATTTGATATCAAGCAAAATTCTCAAACCTTTTTTTTTTGATTTTTGCAATTGAATTCAAATGATAAGAAATTTTATATAAAAATTTTACAAATGATATTTCGTAAATTATTTATCATTTTCCTATGATGTATTATTCTGAACTAAAATATAAACTTGGCAACACTAACGCGAAAATACAACGAACAATTTTCAACATGGCGATTTAAGTCAAATGCCTTTTCAAAAAAAAGAAAAATAACATACAAACGGTTTGCTTGTGAAAAAAAATTCTCATCCTGTTGTGAGCAGGATTCCCAGTAGGTGCAAGGAACGTGAGAGCAATACCGGAGGAAGCGTGGAGACTGTTCAGTTCGACTGGGAGCACTAAAGCTAAACCCAGTCCACCTGGCGGGAGGTCAACGGTAGAGGTGAAAAAATCGGCAAGCACCGAAGGCCTTCTAAAGCAAATACATACATAAGGACGTGAATACTTACATAAGGCCATCAAATTGTGTGATACGCAGCAACTGTTGGGTTTTGAGAGAAAAATTCTGAGAAAAATATAGCGTCCAATAAAGGATGAATAATATCAAATTATGTACAACCACGAGTTCGATTTACTTATAAAAAGATGAATTGTATTTAGATATATAAAGACTCAAAGAATAAGATTGATGGCTTGGGCATATAGAAAGGATGTTTGAAGAATGAGACATCAAACATGACTTTACAAGAACAACAGTAGGCGGAAGAATAAGAGGGCGCCTTAGAAAAAGATGGTTTGACGAAGTTCTTAATGACTTAAAAACGATGCGAATACAGAACTGGCGTCTTACAGCTGAATAAAGGTCAAGATTGAAGTCTATAGTAGAGAAACCACTGCTCCACCGAGGACCGTCACGCTAAAAAAGAAGAAGAAGAGTAAAAATATATTTGCGAATAAAAAAAGAATTAAGCTATAAGTTGTATGATCAAGGTGCCACGTAGAGCTAAGACAATTCTAAAAAAGAGTATCCAAGAAGTTGATCAGAGAGAGAGAGAGAGAGAGAGAGAGAAAATGCTATTTAATCTTTCAGTAGCAGCGTTAGTATAAAATATTCAGTTGAAAATTTATGTTAGAAAATAATGAATTTAAATTAATGCTAAGAACACAATTGAGTCGTACGTCGTATGCACGTAGGACGTAACGCCATAAATTTTTCGAAATATTTTGTGTTCTTTTGAAAATATTATTAAAAAAATTCCAAGTTTATTCAAATTATTGTTTATTTTTCTAAATTTTTTAACAAATATTCAATTTGAAAACACAAAAATAATTTCTTTTTATATTTAAAATTTTTCTTTTTCTATGACAATACGTTCGTAGCCGGCGTATGATATAGAATAAGATCTAAGTCGACGAACGACGTAGATACGCCTTTACGTTGACACCATCTATTGTGTGCCTTTTTGTAAAATATTATTCGTTTTAATTTTACAACGTATTTAGGTCGTGCGCTACTACGTTCATCCGGTGCAATTGTGTTTCTACGGTCATATAAAAAAACAATTTAAAATAATATGAATTAAAAAAAAACAATTGGGTAGAGAAAGAATCGAAAAGAAATGATTCACAATAGGGACGTTAAGGATACAACAGACAATGAATTTAAAAGAAGACACACAAAATATTTAATGCCAGTTACTGTGTTGCAATAAATAAAAACATTTAAACTGTGATATAATTTTTATGTTTGTGCTTAATTTAATTTTTCATGTTTTCCATATTTGTCTACAACTTCTCTTGTAAGTCATAATTAATTGTTGAAAAATGTTTGTTGTAATAATATTTTTAAATATATTTTCTTTAATTTAAATATGTAGATGAATCCCTTGATAAAGTGAACATAACATCCACGAAACGTTGGGAAAATATTGATTAAATGCCATTTTAATTACATATTGAACTTTAGGCCGTATTAGCAAAAATAAAATCTAATTTAATGAAATTATTTGCATTTATGTTCCACATTGTATTACAATCTTTATTGGAAAAACTTTTGAGTATATCGATTGAAAGCAAGTTCAAAATAAATTAATTTCTCAATTTGAAATTTCCCCTTTTTGTTGAGAATACTACATTTTTCAAAGGCTTGTCATATGGTTTGATTTAAATAATTTTCAATTATTAATCAAACCTTTCTGTTGGTTGGGTAAGTACGTGTCTGGGTTTGTACTGTATTTACTGCTGTGTAAAAATATTTGCCTTAACAGACATTTTTAAGTGCTTTAAGTTATGTTTTTGCTTTTTATTTTATTATTTTGTTACAAGTATAAGAGTGTTTTAGTTGTAAGCTATATTTAGGATTTTCCCTTTTATTTTAAAATTTTTTTTCTCTTACGAAATGAATTAGAGTCATAGGAAATTGTTAGATAACAAATTAAACCATTTAACATGGGCCATAAGTTTTTGTTGAAATCTTTCATGAGCCATTGCAAGTTAAAGTGTTTGTTTAAAAACAACGAATGTAAAAAGTTAAAAAAAAATATTAGTAGAGAAACTTTGAATGCCTGGCATTCCGTTTTCACCTCACTTTTAGAACTTACAACACATTTACCTACTTCAATAACTGCACTTTGTTCATGTGTATGAAATATTCGTATATTAAGCAAAATAAAGGAGTTACAGTTTTATCGCTTTACAGTGATAAACAACCTTTTTTCTTAGTTTGTCATTTTAAGGCAAACAAATGAATTAATGCATTTAAACTTAACGCAGGAAATGTCCTTGACAGCAAAAATTTTTTGTAACCAAAATTTAAAGCAATAAGAAAGTTAAACGATACAAACTTTAAATTCTTAAAGAATTTTCAAATTTCATAGCAGCACATCGTAAAAACTTAATTTCAGGGCAGTACATCATAAAAACTTAAGTATAATCTGTACCACTGGAGGTATAACTTAAAAATACGATTATCACAATATGTAAATGGCGTATCTCTTACACATGGTCTGTGTCTTAAATAAATTGCACACCACCTGTTGTATTTTAAGCAAGGAATACACTACTCCAGCATACTGGCACAAACAAGTGATGTTCTTCAATGGTGCTCGAAACACATACCATACAAGTATTCTGGTGCAATATTTTTTTCTTCGTGTTCGTGTTTATTTATTAAAGAGTTGAAGTGAATAGTGACATAGATTGTACTAAAAAGTTTTTAGTGCAATTTTGCAACAATAAGGTATTGAAACAAATTGTGTTTCGATAGAGAATTTTTTTTCAATAAATAATACCCTGAGGTTTACTCCTTAACAACTTTGCTAATTTTACCATACTGAAAAAGACAAACTGGTACCATTAGCGAAATATCAAGCTCTTTTTGACATCGCTGCAGCAAAGCTTGCAAGCGCACAAAATGCCTATACACGACTTAACCACCGGCATTAACACTTAATTGCGCGTGCATGGAGTTGTCGTGTATTCGCCGCTTAACAAACAACAAAAGGCATTTAGTAACATGGCATTGTTGCGTATGAGTAATATTATTTTTTAACAGCCATACTCTCTGTGGTATAATTAAAAAAAATATAAAAATAAGTAAGAAACAGACTTGCAGTTGTCTTTTCCGAACATATTGAATCTGATATTTTTCGTTTTATCGGATGCTTGGCTAAAACTTATTTTGGTCCGTTTGAGATAAGTATATCTAAAAAGAAATTTGAAACACTAAACTTGTCCCTATAAAATTTTTCATTTCTCAAATTGATTTTTAATTATTTGGAGTAATTTTATTAAAACAAGATTTAAAGATTGAGGACGGTTTCAATAATTAAAAATAATCGTATTGATGTTTAAAATATTTTTATAGTCACAAGAAGCTGAAATTAAGCCACAAATATGGACATTATTTGACATTTGATAAGCGTGAAGATATTAAAATAATACAAATATTAACGGCTTCTAAAGTGGCGTAGATATTTGATTTGCGATGCGTAAACTATGTTCTGATATTTCTATGTCGGCGCTCGTAAGGGTTGGATTATACGTAGAGTTGTATATAAGAACTTTTGTTTCTTCCGTCACTTCTTTTTTACCAATAAAATTTTTGTTCAAACCGAAGAATAGATTGATAGCTGGGGCTATTTTGCAATTCATGACCCTATACTATTTCCGTCTTCGCTATTTGCGAATCCTAAATAGTGGAAGTTTTCAAATTTCTATAAGAATTAAGAAACTATCAGCCCAATTATGAATACAAATTCCCCGCGAGTTTTTTCCTTTCTCACATTTATCCTATTTAAATTCAATTGCAAAAATGGGAAAAGGGAATAAACTCCCAGGGAATTTTTCATTTAAAATTGGGCTGTTTGTATATTTTTTACCGAAGCTTATTATCATAGTCTCTGTTTTTTTCGTGTTAATACGCAAGCGTCTTCTAGTTTTTTAACCAGAGACAAAATTAAAGTTATGTTGGAGATATTCAGCTCATCTTGCCAATAATGTTACGTCATCTGCGTATGCTAACATTGAAATTTTCACAGTTTGCATGTTTAAACTTTCAATTGTGATAGGAATGAATGATTCCCTCAACCTTTGAATTACAAAAAGTGTAACAGTGTCCATGGAATTTATAACACTTTTAAAAGTGTCATATGCCCTAATTTTGTAAAACACAACGCAACGACAAAGAATTGCATTGAAAGCAAAAACAAATTCATGAAAATTTTATAATTTTGTTGTTGCCTCTAACAGAAATTCACATTGGTTTTTAAGATTTCATACGCCTCATTGCTTGTGGCGTTGAAAATGTTAAAACGGTAAATAAATTTCTGTACAAAGCAACAACAAAATTACAAAATATTTATGAATTTGTTGTTGCTTTCAATATAATACTTTGGCGTGCGTTGTGTTTTACAAACTTAGGGCCATAATGTCCATAAGAGCAGTGTTATAAAGTCCGTGGACGTTATGAAACTTGGTAGTGTGTCATAATGCCCACAACATGTTTACGAACTCGAAAGCATAGTCGGCTAATTAAAGCGTCTCTGCGTGGTCGGCCTTCGTTCGGAAACAAGGCAGATTTTAGGAGCTTTACTTAGCGAAGCAGATACTTGTTAAACCATAGAGGAGAAAATAATAAGCGCAGCCGGTATTTGTTACACCATTGAGAGCAAATCCTTGCGCTCAAAAGTGTTTTCGTTATATAATTAATATCTTCACTGTGATGTATTCCACCCCTTAAACTTCATTGAGTCACAAATTATCTGCAGAAAAAAGTTTAATTTAACCAAATCATTGTCACTGACAAGTTTGTTTTAAAATAGTTTTGTTGGTTGTGACGATAACAAAACATGTTTTTCTCTGCGTGTATGTAGATCATTTTTTGTTATTTATTTAACTTCTTTAGTAATTATGGACCTTATCACATTTTTAAAAATGACATAATGTCCATTTGCAAAGTGTCTTAAAGCCCACGGAATTTATGACATTTTCATAAGTTTCGCAGAGTCTATGGACACTGTGACACTGGACGTTATGACATGCCACCGGCTAACACACGATATTCGCAACTTTCCAAAGTTCATCAAATGTAATTTTCTTTAATTATTTTTAATGAAGGATGGAGTTTTACATCATGAAATTAATTACAATTGATTGAGAACTTTCACTCTAAAAACTTCGCCTTCAAAATAATGTGTCAAGCAATTACTTAACACTAATGATAAATTTTTTGCAAAAATGGCACCGATGCACCAAATCTTTGGGGGTCCATAAAAAAAGTGAATGACTTTGGGCAAAACTGGGAGGGTCTTTTTTTTAATCTTGTATCAAACCTGAAAAAACCAATGAATTTTACAAGAAATGACTCAAAATGAATGCATTTAAATGTAAGACATTATTTGTTACCTTCATATATCTGGAAAATAAGGAGTTATAGAAGTATTTTTAGTAGTTATACATAAAAAAGCTATTAAATAATGAGTGGAAGAAGCTGTTAATTTTAACAAAGTAGTTGAAGTTGTTACTGGGTACTGAAGCAGTGCTGGAACTCGGGTCGAATTTACATGTTTTGAGAACATCCAAAATTTTATCATCAGAATTCTTTGCTGCTTCACGCTTTCCGCCATTGCGAAGAATGGCAGTCTATAGACAAACATCGACCTTTAAACCAGTGGTATTCTCTCGGGGCAAACATATTTTTATAACATCAATTCAATCTAAGTTTGATCTTTCGTATAGACTTATTAAATTTTTTTACTATTAGTACTACTAAATAAATTAACAAAAAAATAAATTTATATTAGAGTCTTAAAAGATTTTCGTAAACATTTTTTGGAATTCTGAAATTTCTGTTATTAAATCAGAAAAATATTTCTATTTTGGTTTTTGCCAGGTAAATTCAATTTTTTTTTAGTATTTGGTACAAATTTGTTGACATTTGGCTCATAAATTTAAATAAGTTTAAATAAATAAAATAAACTTTTTAAACTTCATTGTTTTCGGTTTAAAATCGTGATTTTCAAAAAATTTAAATTTTTTTAAATGTTATCACATTATTTACTAAAGAGCCAATTGACTAATTTTCGATCGGCTTACCACAAATATATTGACGTTTTAGAGAACTCAATATCGATAAAATTTAACAAAACATGCGTTTAACTCCTAAAATTTCATGAACGCAAAATCCCTAAAATTAAAAAAATTGTATTAAAACTTTTTAATTGAGAGTGCTTAAATGTTTTAAGAATTAATCGAAAATTGTTCTTTAAAAAAAGTGTATCAACTTTTCTTTGCAATTGAGAAACCAAGCCGTGTAAACAATCGCTAATTGCCCAAAGCCACGAGCAATAATTTTTCTCTTTTATCAAAAAAAAAAAAAAAAAGATTTTTCTACTTCTACATTTAAACCCTCCAACACCAGTGTCCCCTTAAAACTTGAACTACATTTCCACATTTCACTTATTCGCATAAATAAATGTTTAAAAAAACATTTGCTTATTTCAATTTTTTTCCTAAGAAAAACTTATCTGCATTACAAAAACCCCTGCCACGCACTTGACATGCATAAAAGCGCCAATTTTTATTCAAATTTTTTGGAATATATTTTGCATGCCCCTGATTCCATTGCACCATACAGTAACTACAAATATCGTTTTCATTGTATTGAAGAACCCTCTCTGCCTTTTTCAAAAAAGTATCAGAAAAAGAAAAGACACTTTCGTAGGTGGAGAAATAAAGGTAGACAGAATATCGCTTGTTTTAAGCAATTTATCTTTTATTCTGAGTAATTTATGTACTTTTAGTGCTTCAACGCGACTAACTTTACGTTTTTTTTTTTTTTTTTTGCCAATAATACTTTCATATGTACATTCATTTGTTCATACATTCATTTCTTCGTACATTTCGTTGGCCCATTCGTTCTCCAGTTCGCTGTTTCGTTGATTTGGTGCAATAAGAAATTTTTATAGAGGAATATCTACCACTATTGCTTTTTTTGTTTGTAAATACACATAACCCTTGTGCTTGTGCATATGTTGTTACGTTAGTGTGGGTGTGTGTGTGTGACAGTGTTTGTGATAGGCATGCACTTACTCAAAGTTTATGTGCGGTAAGTAATTTAGTGAAGTATTTTACAGTGCACTAACAGTGTTTGTGATCTATTTTCAATAAAATTTACAAAAACGTTTTGATTTTACCAAGAAAATCGTTATTCATATTGAATAAAATCATCAATTTATAAAAAAAAATTTTTTTTTTTTTGATAAAATGATACAGTAAATGCGTCATAAGGGTCTGGCCAGACCCATAAAAATCACATTAGAAATATTCACCCCTATCGTGAATAATTTTTCCCTCGTAATTTTTCCTCTTTTCACATATTTGCGATCATGATAAACTCCCATGAAAAGTTGTTTCCCTCGTCATTTGTTCACATTTCCCTTAGATTTTCTCACTTTATTTTTGCAAAGGAACAGAACATGTCGTCCTCCTATAAATATATTAAGGGCTGGATCCGTTAAAAGCCACAAACCGATATATTGTTCAACAAAATGCAAAACAAGTCTGTAAGTAGCGAAAAAACGATTCATTGCAGATCTCTGATATTTATGTAAATATTTTTTCTATATTGGAGTTCATTAACAAGGTACCATATAATTAAATAAACCACAAACGGACGAATTTCAGAAAAAGTACCAAAAACCAATCGGCTTAATTTTGAGTAGAAATAAGATAGAATAAAAGCATGTTGGAAAAAACTTTATTTGATTCTCTTAAGGCAAATTATTTTTCGATAACAATTTGCAATATTACTTTTATTAACGACTGTAACAATTGCAGTGACGTCTAGCTGCATTCCTGGTCAAGCGTCTGAGTTATTTTTGGTATTTTGTAAAGTTGCCTAAACACATGCTCTCACACATACACACACACACACACCCAAATGCATGCTACTCATCAACTGCAAATAGAACCACGTAGTGGAAAAATCCATGCTCCAATGTGCGCTCAGTGCCAACGCACCTGTCGGTTTAATGGCCTCATGAAACTTCCATTTTTACAGTGACTACCACACGTTCAAACTAAAACACAAAAACCCACATGAATTTGGACACACATTCCAACACATTGCTTAAGGTAGGTACAGAAATGCACCAGTACTTTTGTGTGTGAGTGTATGTGCATGCATCTGTGTGTTTAAGGTAGTAAGCAAAGTTTAGTTTTTCCTTTATCTTTACATGGATAGGAATAAGGAAAAAATTACAAAAAATAAAAACCTAATCCACTTTGTAATAAATTGTTCTAAGCTTTAAAGAGTTTTTAAAAGCTGTTATATAAGTGTAAGTGTGTATGTGTGTATGTATGTTATACATATCAGCGATGGGCAAATATTCAATCTATCGGCAAGCATGCTTTGTCCTAAATCTCTCTGTTTTAAATAATATTAATTTGTCTCTCAATTATTTCTTTAAAGCTTAATTCTTTCAAGTTGATTACCATAAACTTTCGTAAATATCGTTGCTTGTGTCTAGTCTACTAATGCAACTCTTCTGCTGCGTTAAACAAACGTTATTTAAAATCGCTATTACATGTTTTTTGCCTACCGCTGGTGTTTGCAGAAAGCTTGTATGTGTATATGGCGGTAGCTGCAGCCTACAATTACTACAAATAACTGCTGTATTGCTACAGCAGGCAACATACACAAGTGACAGTGAAAAATTTGTTTAGTCGTTTTTAAAGAATGACACTTTGTTGGCATGTTGAACTAAAAGGAATGAACACACGAAATGCAAACATTTTATATGCAACTGCAAACGGCAATATTAAACGTAAAGGTGGACAAAAGGAGGTACAGGCGGATGGAGCAATGGTCAAATAAAATGCAAGAATTTGAAAATGTCAGACAGTTGTTTCATTTAACTTTCATTGTCGTCGTCAGGTCACAGTTGACAATAACACTGATTTTTTTTGCAGAGTAATCTTTTTTCCCCCATAATTTTTTTTGTCAGAGAGTCACTTGCAACTTTTCTAGTAATTTCTGTAAAACTAGTAGACCTTTTTGATCTTGCTTTCCAGTTGAAAAGTCCGTTGTTTTTGAAGGAAAGAAAAAAATACTGTTAGCCGCAGAATAAAAATTGAAAATGTGATTTCAATAGCAGTTAAGTTATGGGTTATTAAAGCAAGTAGACATTGCTGGTAGTGTGTGTGTTTGTAAAAAATATATTTTGATGGCCTTTAGCCAAAATTAATTTTAAATCGAGGAGAGATAATAACGATGGTTCTGGTAGATTAATTTTCTGGTTTTACTTTTTAGTACTTTAAAGGCAGTTGAGTTACGTTTTACTGACTTGAAGTTCTTAAGGCTCTATCAGAAAGTATAAGCAATGCATTTTTTTTATATGACCTTTAGATTTAATCTTCTTTTTTGATTATGTTTCTGCCATTTTTGGTGCAAACAATACGCAGTACACTAAACTTTTCTTATGCAAAAGTCAAATTTCTAAAGGACTTTTGTGTAACTAACATTTGAATTCAGGTAAATTTAACTTACATTGATGTCGAAACAAGTGAACCACCTCTAAGATACAACAAACAGCATGTTCTTTTTAAATTGATGTCATGTTTCAACTCAAGGTCGATGAAAACGCGAACAGGATTTTTATCAATCATTGACATAAAGCCAAAAACATTATTTAACTGAATGAAATGTGTGTCATGAATGTGGTTAACTTAAATGCAGGTACATTTGAAAAATTGTTTAGGATTGAAAAGAATCGCAAAAATCCACGTTCTTCATATTTTCATAGAAAATCGAGTATTGGCAAATTTTGCAGGTTAATAATAAAAAAGTAACACGAAAAACGCAAGTTTTCCAAAATGGGAAATAAATTGGATTATGGAACAAAATTAACTTGAAAAATTTAGATTTTGTTTGTTAAGCTCAACTAAGCGACACCCGTTTATTGCTTAAAAATAAAAAAAAGTTTTGAGTTTCGAAAATACGCAACATACGTTTAGGACAGTTTCACAATGACAGCGAAATATTTTCACTTGATGTTCATGATAAAGCAATAATTTTTTCCACAGCACAAACATTTTCAAAAAATTTTCCCAGAACAATATTACGTACATATTAACCCCCATATTCATAAAATATATTGTTGATGTATAAAAGGTTTATTGAACAAATTTCCTATGAAAATGTGTTCAATAAGCCTTCTATAAATTAAAAATATTTTTTATGAATATGGGGGTAAAACTTTAGTAACATTTTTGTTCAAAGTATTAAAGGCAAAAATACAAAATATTTTGGTAGAGAATGTGGAGAATTCACAAGCTTTTGTCGAAACACCATTTCATCCACAGAAAATTATTGTTTGGTGCGCTTTATGGGCGGTCAGAGTCAATGGCCCATATGTCTTCAAAAACGATGATGGTCAGAATGCAAAAAGTTTTTGAAAATCGGCGTTCCAGATTTCGCCGACATCATATTTAATCATTAATGTCATAACATTTTCTATCTAATAAAGACCGCTTTATTGATATCAAACATATATTACTTTGTTTTATTATGATTTAATCTTGTATTACTCTATAAAGAACACCCTTTACTTTATTTTACTGTACTTTTCTCAAACGTATTTTATTGAACTTATGTTACTGTACTTTGCTGGACCTACAGTTCTCTACTCTTTCCAACTGCATTGAATTGTACTCTGCTCTTCTATACTCCACTCTGTTGACCTCTTCTCTAATATACGTTACTCTGTTCTACTCTACTCTTTACTTTTCTATCTTAGCGGATTTTAACTCATTAACGGAAGTTGGGAGGTGCACTTGAGACTTCAATTAAAAATATGTTTCACAAAATGTTTCCTCCCGATTTGTAGTTTTCTTAATATAGACAAAAAAAAAACGACCACTGGCCGAAAAATCAGTAAAATAAAAGAAAAATTAATTTTATTTTTTGTAACATGATAATGAATTTTTAATTTCCAATAAAAGCTTTGTTAGAAAATATTCAAGTGTCAGTGCAATAAAACTGAACTAGCAACATAAAACAAAAAAATTCGTGTATATTGTTGTTTTTTCTTTACCCACTTACAACTACATTTAGAGTTGACAGAGAAAAACAACCAATTGTTAATTGTTGTTGTTTTTGTTTAAGCTTTGATATTGTTACAAGTAAAACTAAAGTAATTATGATTCTCATTCGCTTAACAGTTTTATTTGCAAAATATCTTTAGCTTTGCTCAAATCTTTGGAGAAAGTTTCAAGATTATCTGGCCTAAGAAACCAGTGAAATGCTTATCCCACCAACAATAAATTTCAGTTTACCAATAGTACGAATTGGGAATTTCGCACATTAAAACGAAACTTTGATAATGAATTTTTGACTCCTAACAAAAACTTTGATTATATTGCTTAAGGCTTGTAATATTGCATTTCCTTTGTTTATGGGGGTTTATTAAAAAAAAATTATTTTATAAATTTTTCTTACAAATAGTTATGATACCCTAAATGAATAAAATAGGGTTTATATATATATATATATATATATATATATAAATGTATATGTATATTAGCAGGTAGAGTAGTAGAGTATAAGTTAAAACGATTTACAACAGCACTTGTCGTGTTGGCCCAATTGAATGCTGGTTTTAAACACTGGGTGACAAACTTTGCGATTAGCAAGTGATCAAGCGCGTTAGCGCCATCAACACACTTTTTTTTTTTTTTAACATCAATTTGAGTGTATAGCTCGACAGAATCATACACTCGCCATTTGTTTAGGAACTGGAGCCATCTTACCTCCGCTGCTTTCACCAGCATCTGCTAGTCGGAAGACCAACCTAGAATATCCTTTAACAGTCCGAACTTACATACAAGCGGTGAAAAATCATCTTTTGAAGCCGACTTTTTCAAATCATCCTTCCCATAACTTTGGGAATAAACCAATAGCCGGCCCAGAGACGTATCTGCTGGCTACCGTCGTGTCAGATTGATCTCTGGATAGCCGCGATCTCAAGAGATCTGTCAATTCTGGATCTGCAGGTATTGACTGTACCTGATTTATTGATATTTCCATTGACAACAGAGTTATAATTCCAGGGCCATAGAGCTCGTTCAATAGACAGGGATGGTATGGGCAAAAAGTTAAAAAGAAATCTATATGGTAATAGGAATCAGGTATGTTATCTGGGAAGTCCAAAACAGTTTGAGGTACCATATAAATGAAATAAAATACTGTATAAAAAAATCTCCACTTTCAGAGCACATGCACCATTATGAATTTATTACCCCTAAACAAACATTTATGCAAGTAAACTTCAAACATTTTTATGAGAACATTACCAAGTGGACGAACTTAAATAAAGGCACTAGTTTAAAAATCAAGCAGTGCCAGCAAATGGGTTAACATGTTAAAGATTGATTAAAATTATTTTTAAAAAAGTTATTATTTTCAATTAAAAAAATTATTAAAGTCCAAAATTAGTTTGAATTACAAATTTTCTTCTCAGTTTGCAAACACAAAAGACCTGATAATCATCATCCGAATTGCATGTTTAAGTTAAATTCATTAAATACTAAAAATAAAAAGTTTTTTCCAGCTCAAGGCTAATTATTTGTAAAAAAAATTTATTATGTATTCATTAATTTTTCCCAATATTTCAATATCCATCTGATATCATTATCAAGAAATGAGTTACAAATTTATTTGTAATAGACGTATGACTATCTCCACATTCAATATTGTACTGACTTCTTTTAAGCATTTCTAGAAACGTTGAATTTGACTGACATTGTCATTATATTTTTAGTAATCAAAGTTTTATTTTTTTAATTAATGCCAACGAAAAGTTTAGTTTCATTTTCCGCAAGTACTTCCAGTTTAATCAAATGAAAGTTTTTGAATCACCCAAGGACGTTTTATGTGAGTAGAAGTATTTTTATATCTGTTTTTTTTATGTATGAATTCATTGAATGTATTTTAAGATTTTTCAAAAAAAAAAAAAAACATATTTTTTGTTTATTTGTTTGTTTTCACTTTTAACGACTTAAGTTGTACTTACACATGGACACTTTTACAACATCTACATTCAAAGATAACTATATTAAGGGTGTTTCATTTACAACAGCAATTTAACACAAGTTTGAGTCTAGAAAAATACTTGCAACGACTATTTTTCAAAAACTGTCGTTTGTTTAAAATGCAAATAAAAATCTTGGATTTCAAATATAAATTTAAATATTTATCCTTTGCATGAGCCTCTCTTTGACTGTATTTGTTACAAGGTTTCCCTGACTTGGTTAGGGTTACAATCGTGAATATTAAACAAAAAGGCAATGTTTTGGGAAAAGTTGAAAATCGATTACTTTTACAAAAACCGATTCTAAAAAAAATCAAACTTTAACTACTAAAAAAAGAGTTTGAACAGAGACCTAATTTGCGTTACACGGATGCAAGAAACCCTGTAACTTCTGTTTCAGCCTTGAATTTTATTTAAAAAAAACTTAAATTGACTCTATTGACGTTGACTTATGTTTGCCTTTTTTCCTTCTTTCATTCCGAATTGCAACCATTTGGCCTAAGTGCGTTGAGTCTGCACGGTAATTTAATTTTATGACAGATGATGGCCACAAAATTTACCATCACAAATCGCCCTAATTTTTCATATCACACCACGTATCAATCTTTCCCATATTTCCATATTAGTACGTAATTTGACACAAATATAATAAACAATTTGATAAAGTTTTGTTAAATAAAATGAAAACGTAATAAAGAAAGTTTTCAAAACATAAAAAGGAAATGTAATCAAGACCTACGGCTTTTTAAATTTAATATGTTTTTCCAAAAAATTGCTCTCACTTTTCTCTTAGGGGCATTTTGTATTTTCTTCTTCTACCACATACCAACTAACGACAGCTATTGCACACACAAATTTATAAGTCTGTGTGTAATTTGAGAATAAAAACAAAAAAAAAATAACAAATTTCCGAACATCATCATTGTGAAGAGGAGCAATTTACTCGCTCACACACTTACATTTCTAACATAAATATCGCCTTCGGTATAAAAACAGCAAAAAGTTTTTCCATTTGGGAAGTTGTATAGGAAATTATTATTACAACAAAGTTATTTAAACCAAAAAGGATTAGGAATATACTTGAACACACACATCAAACAGACACAAAAACTCACACATACACACAATTTGTGGAAAAAAATATATTTTTTAATGAATTTAAATGTTTTGTTCAATCACACATTGACACTCGAACATTTTATTACACATGGACAAACTTGCAAACATTTATTCAAGCAACACATACAAACATATAACGCACGCACAAACACATATACAAATTTTGTATACTTAAATAGAAAGTATGAATTAAATGAGCCGAAACCATATCATTACAATTTTAATTGAATTTATTTAAATATAAGGATTAAATTGATTATTTTTATACAGCAAAACGAATAAGCCAATGCTATTTGTCTCGCACAATTCGATAGGGGGCGCCAGTAAGAAAAATCAATATAAAAAAAGTAAAAACACAAATCCGTTTGCTACATTTCCCATTTTGATAAACCAACCAATTAGGGTTTATCAAAGTGTATGTCAGATCCACGAGCAAAGATATTTATCAGCAAATATGTAAAAGGTCCTTTTTTCAGCCACTAAAACTATGAAAAGTTAAAAATCTGAAAAGTGATTTCAATTTTGTAAGCAACTTTTTTTTGAAGCACCCTTTAATCAAACACTTGAGCGGGAACAGTGAAGAACAATTAGATTTAAAACTTTTTTTTATATAAAAATTTCCATAAATTTAATTTACCATATGGATAGAATGACGTAAAAGTTTTGAAAAAATAAAGATGCCAAAATTAATCACGAGTTAATGGCCGTTTTCTCATTAGGCGATTGAAATTTTTCTTACACGGAACAAATTCAAATTGATTTCAGTTAAAAATATTTGTTAACTGCCTGGCCCACGGTGTCGATAAGAACATTTCTTTCGCATATTTTTATTGAAAACAATAATAAAAACTAAAATTTCTGTTTGTTTACAATACGAATATACAAAAGAAATTTTCTTATCGACATCGTGGGTCCGGTCCTAATTTTTTTTTTAAGATAATATAAGTGGCGATTAAAAAGAAATAAAAATTTAAGTTAAAAGACAATTTTATAAAAAAAAATCAATTCTCTACAATTTTCGTTAAAAGTTACATGTTTTAATAAAAAAAAGCAATTTTTAAATTTTTCAATACGTAAAGCGACCACACATCAAACTGGCTCATAAACTTTATTTTTTGTAATTTTGCTAGTTACACCTCATACGTATAGTTTGATGTAAATTTGGCGAAAATCAAAAGTCTTTTGATTTTAATACAATTTGACGCCAGTTTGATGTGTGTGAACGTTATTTCTTCAAATTTAATTAATGTATGTTTTGTTTAAAAATGTATTAAAAAAATTGAATTTTTCAAATTTTTCATTGAAATTGTTTTATTTCACAAATAATTTATTAAAATATTATGAAATTCTCTTCTTGTTTAAGAGAATGGAACACAAGCCTTGTTTACACGGATACTAAACAGCTGAGTTAAATACAAACAAAGCTGATGGTAACAGTTTAACAATAGTAACAAAAACCACATGAAATGCTCCTGAATGGATTTTGGTTGTTTTTTTTAATTGGACACGCAGAGAAATAACATGTTTAAATAAGTTCGCCTCCAACAAAACTATTTTTACAGAAAATTGTGAACAAATTACATTTAATATAACCATATTATTGTCACCTACAACAATATTATGGTTGAATTAGTCCTCCACTAAGAAGCCACAACCGTATTCTGGTTGCCTCTTAATATTACAAATATTACAATAATTATTTTTAAAATCAACAATACTATTTTGCTATTTTCGATGAGCAACATGCTATGGTTGAAAACCAACCATTCTATTATAAGTGTTAAACATGTTTTAGTTATTTTTAACTATAACATGTTCGGATGCAACCATAATATGTTTGTGGCTTCTTGATGGAGGACTAATTCATCCATAATATGGTTGCCCGTAACAATTATATGGTTAAATGAAACATAATATGTTTAAAATTTTCTTTAAAAATAATTTTGTTGGTGGTGACCAGATTTAAACATGCTTTTTCTCTGGTGTTAAATGCGTATAAGACCTGGTGGGCACAATGACCAGCTTTAAACAAATATAAATTTTACGTTGTTACAGTTATTCTTTAATATTTTTTCCTTGCAAGCCTTAGTCTTTTACTAGGCCCGAATTTTCAATACTCTATTGGCATTGGGTTAGCATTTGCAAACGTTAAAACTCGCAGCGTTATGCAATTAATCAAAATTAATGTGTATTTTACGGTTTTCAATTCTTTCATAAAAGTGTTTTAATGCCAATCGTCCAGTTTTTTTTTTTAAAGAAAGTTTCTTTATTTTTGATCTCAGCTGTAAGGCCTTGTTTTAGTCCGTATGATAATTTAAAAAAAAAAACAAATAATAAAAAAATAAATTAATATTAAATTAAAGTTTTATGTGGTATTGATTGTGTCAGTAAATTATTTTCAAGTTAAATTTTAAATAATTCCATTCATTTTTCATTTCATTTGCAATTCTATTTAAAACACAACAAAAAAATTTTAAAATTCTATACACAGGGTGGCTCAAATAAGACCGACCTATGTTACACACGCTAGAGTTCCTTCTCTGGAGTAGCACTCCCCAGTGTGTGCTAACTTTTCTTTTTGCATGTTTTAACTTAATTCTTATAAATATATAATTAATGCATACCGTAGACAACAACGCCTTAAAATTATCGAATTTTTCTATGCCTGTCAACGACTAATTGTTTACAGAAAAATTAGAAATTGATTTTAATTGAAAAATTTGTGATATTAAAAATTAATACATACATTTGCACCAGTAATCAAATTATTTATTTCTTGATAATAACAACATTCTTCTTTAATGTTTCTGATGTAAGTAAACGTTTAATTTACTTGATAAAAATTTTAATGAAATATCAATTTATTTTTTATTAATGGCTTAATTGAAAAAAAAATTAAAATATGGCAAAAAAATTTTCGGTATTATGACGCAACGAAAATATCACCAATATTTAGATTCACGATCAGCTCTCACTGTCTTCATGAGTAGAAATTAAGTTACCTGTTTTGAGGAAAAGTCACCGAAATGCTCGCACTGAAGGCATCGTGGAAGCAATGCGACAAAGTCTTGAAAATAATCCATCCGTCTCATCTCGCCTTCTTTTCGGCCATTTAGGCATTTCCAGAAAAACATTGCAGATAATTTTAATGTTAATTTTTAAGTAGCATCTAAATAGAAGTTTAATTATGCAAGCACTGTACCGCAAGTCCACTAACAACGATTTTGGAAGTCTTATTTAGGCCACCCTCTATTATGTACGCAAACATACAAAAAGACATGTACTCTGTGAATAGCACACAAACAAACTTGTTGAAATTTCATACAAACAAATTCT
Source organism: Pollenia labialis (assembly GCA_949318255.1). Classification (NCBI taxonomy): domain Eukaryota; kingdom Metazoa; phylum Arthropoda; class Insecta; order Diptera; family Polleniidae; genus Pollenia; species Pollenia labialis. The sequence continues at coordinate 7,952,784 of OX439139.1, read as the reverse complement.
TTTAATGCCATACAGACACACACACAAACACTAACGGCTGTAAAATAATTTATTATAAATTATTTAATCTTCACTGAAAGCAAGCAGCGTGTTGGGGTGAAAAGGGGTAAAGTATTTAATTAAAACTTAAAATTTTTATATTTCTGAACCTTTTAAAATTATTATCTGCTTTAATCCTTCTTTTGATCACACTTGCCGGGGTCGTTTAAAAATAATGTAGTCACCTAGTTCTTTTTTTAAATTAAAAAAATTTTCCTTGCTATTGTTAACTCGGTTCTGAATATTTATACAATTTCGGGATTGTGCGTTAACCTTGTAGAAAAGTTAATTTTTTTGTATCTCTGATTTCATTATTTAGTCTTAATCCTTTAACGTGACAAAGACTTAACGCTGAATAAGAGTGTTAAGATAATTTTACAGTCTAATTCATTTTGAAAATTGATTTTTCAGTTCATTAATATTTAATTATATTTTCGGTTTGAAAACAGACAGTTTTCTTTATCCTTTTTTCGGTTAGTTTTTCTGTCTTAATAAATTTTATTGTTTTCTGTGACTGAATTTGGAGTATTTTTTACCCAACAGATAATAAAGTTTATTTGAAAAAAAAATCTTCAAAATCCCAACAGAATGTTTTGTTATGCATATAAAATGGAAATATTTAGAGATTAATTGATGAACAATGAAATTTGATAAGCAAAGAGCGTAAATGATCATAGAAGAAATAGTCGAGAGACATTTATATTAACCTTAGAAATCGGTCGAGTAGATTATATTTTTATTAAAAACGTTTTATAGAAAAGTTATTTTAATGAGATGTCTCGGGACTTACGTTAAGCTCGACATGTCTAAAACATATATTTTGCTAAGTTATCCGCTTGTTTATTTTCAATGTAATCGCTGTGCTCTCGAATTCATATCAGAGAAACATCGGCTTGATATCTTTAAGTGGATAACACGTTTTTTAAATTTACATACCAGAATAGAGGAGGTAGAAGACGATCTGCGTGATATCAGTGTCGCTTAAAAATTCCGATTGTTCCACATGTTGTTTACTGAACGCTTCTCTTATTGCCAATATTTAAGCTTAAAGTATTCTGACGCCTTCAGTGAAACGGTATGTTATGAGATGCTGATGTCGAGTTCCACTTAAAATATTCCACAGCTTATTTAACAACCGTTTTTCTAAACGGCGAGGTCAAAACCGACCAACATGTTACCATTCCTCCACTCCCGTCTTGAAGGTAAGATTATTTTAAAGTTGAAGGTGAGAGGGTTAGGAATCTCGCAAAACCATATGTCCTTTTCTTTCAGCAAACAAATGCAAAAATTGATGTGGAGTGGTAGTAGATGCAGTATCGTATTCCATGCCAAGTTCTGTAATCACGATACAAGAATTTTTCTATTGCGTCCACCATACTAACGATTTATAAGTAAGAAAAATACGTATTATTGGGTAGTCATATTGTCGAGATGCGAGGACTTACGTACAAACACGCTTAGAGTTATGGTGACGGTACACTGAAACAATTATGCTTCATAGATCTAATGAATCAATTTCATTCACTTATTTCCATTAATCCAATGAATAATTTTATTACGGGAATGAAGTTTTAATAATATAGTGAAGCAATTTCATTAAAACTAAGAAATTGAGTTTCGTAATTTTGTTAACTTTTTCATTAAATTAATGACAACTTTTTATCTCTTTCAAAAGAAAAATTTCATCTTATTGTTATAGATTATTTCAAAAGGTTTTTAAAATTAAATATGAATTCCCAAAAATTACTTTGATAATTAAAATGAACTATTAATTAAAATATTAAGTTGATAAAAAAATTAGTCTTTTTTAACTTCATATTTTCCGTGATAAATGGCCTGTGTAGATAAATTGGTATTGGTTTTCCAACTCCATAAAGAAGCTTAAAAAAATAACTCCATAAAATGTCGCTTAATTGCTGACAAATTTTGTATTCATTAATTTAATTTTGCAATTCTAACACTATCTAGGGACTTTGTCATTAAATATGGTGTAATTTAATATGATGCACTTTCTATTCTAACATACACATATGCATATTAGTGCGAATAGTAGGTATTTTGTGGCCACTAATACTAGATTTACAGTAAAACACTAAAAACACATTTGTATGTGTGTGTGTGTCTGTGCTGAAAATTAGTCCTACAAAATGGCCAACCGCTACAAACGCACTTCAAAAATATATTCTAATAATAAACAAACACTATAAAGAAAACACTCATACACATTTGCGACAAAACACAAATTACTCTTTATTTTTGCAAACCACTATTTTGTATGAGAGTGTCATTTGATATGGGAGTATTTATTTTATGCATTTCCGAATAAAATAGTGCGTTCATGTGTTTGTACGTAAGTTTGTGTTATTTTGGTGAAGGAGTGCACAAAATTTTATTATGTTTAAAAACATAATATTTTAATTGTTATTTGTGGTACAAATATAAGGCCATACACAATCTATATATTTTTTATATGTGCACTACATAAATAGACATAACGCATATATCTACACATGCACACACATGAAAAAAAAATAAATGAAACCGTCTCACTTTGTGTGTGTGTGTGATTAACTGTTTGGTTTTTAGATGAAATTGGAAAATGGAAAATACACAAAAAGAAAATAAATAATGAACAAATCAGTCTGTACCTCCATATCTTAAAAATTGGGTTGGGGTAAATGAATTTTTCTTTGTGCCCAGTACTTAGCGTTTTTTTAGCATACAACATATATTTTTTTTTTGTAATATTTTGCTTTCTTTTTTTAGGTTTTCAGAATTTGCATATGTGACACAACACTACGTATGATTAATATTAAATGAGAAAATTCAAAATATTACTCATACGCTAGCAAAAACCTAATTTATTTTTTGTTTTGTTTTTATAGGCAAAATTACATGATGTGCTTAATAATTGCTAATAATTATATATAATAATTTAATAATGACCAAAAATTAAAGAAAATGATAGAACAACGTATATCTGGGTGGATTTCAGGATTAGACGTAAATATAATTAAAAAGTAGAATCTGGGAATTTATTTCTCATGGTGAGTCACATTTATTATATAAATGTTCATATTATTTGATTGTGTATTCGAAGTGAAATTACAAGCCTCAAAAGCTTTCATACTTTAATAGTCTTATTCCTTCAATATTTTCTAGGCACTACCAGACTTTTCGTTTGTATATTTCTGTTACGAGGCTTACTTTAGCTATACAACTATTAGATACCAGAAGAATGTAATGCTTTTTCTGACCCGCTACGGCTTTCGTCAGCATTATTTGTATCTTATAACTGGTAAGTGCCTATTGTAAATTTTTTTGTATTTAACTTAATTATTTTAACAAATAGAATCTGGGAATTTATTTCTCATGTTGAGTGACAGTTTTATTATACAAATTTTAATATTATTCCAATGTGTATTCTTAGTCAAATTACAATCCTCAAAAGCTTTTATACTTGAATAGTCTTAGGCCCGTTTTCACAACCTTCCGATAGCTAAAAGTAGACTTTAACCGGCCTTATTAAAAGTGTTCCATTATTGAAACTTTAATTTAACCTTAAGTGAGCAATAAATTAGATTAAGGTTCATCTTACCTGGTAAGTTAAAGTAAAGTTGTAATAATGGAACAGTTTTTGTATGGCGGATAAAATCCTACCTTTTCTGTTACGAGGCTTACTTTAGCTATCCATTGGCTAGCAATGAAGGAAATTGCACAAAAAAAGTTAAATATTGTTCCATTGTGCTATTTTTAGTAAGTTAGAATTTAATATGTATATGAAGATTCAAGAAATAATTTTTTTTTTTTTTATTATTAATTTTTTGAATCTTCATATGTTAAATATGAACTGACAATAATTAATCAAATCTCATCCTAATTCTTTATTTATGTCCTGCTAGTGCCAGACAAAAATTTTCTTCATTACGGGCTCGGTTCACAGTTTATCGCTCATCCAATTGGGTAAGTGCTGCAGTGCCTCTTCTTCTTAAACAAGTGTGGCCGCCATGATTTAAAATATTTCGAGATAGTGGATTTGGGTGTTGTTTAAGCCTTTTTAAATATTTTACTGCATATTTTGTAATCATAGTTTTTACTAATGGTACATTTAGATCTTTATGAATGTTTGAGTTTTTACCGTTTTCGATATTAGAGGCTGAGGCAGTGCTCCATAGTTGAATACCGTAGCACCAGATAGGCTTTAAGGTAGAGTTGTAAAGTAGAAGCTTTCAATCGAGACTAAGGACAGAATTTCTTCCAATAAGCCAATGAATTTGAATGGCTTTAATGCGAATGTTGAGGAATTATTTGATTATTGATTGTAATAGGGATGAAAGATGCCCAACGTAAGGTTTATATTATATGTACGCATTTTTGCTCATTTATCCTTCATTGTCTTAGCCATATTTCTAGTTGAAATATATGATGATTCATAACGGGTTTCGTGGACGCTTAGAAAAGCTGTGTCGTCTGCAAATGTTGAAGTTTGGGTGTAGTTGTTTGTTGGCATGTCCGAAGCATGAATTAAGTATAATAGAGAGCCCAGGACGCCGCCATGGGGGACATCAGCGCCAATTGGCTGAGGTGAACTTAAGAAATTTCCTTCTTTAATAATAAATTGACAACCGACTAAGTAGCTTTCTAACAGCTTTTGTGTGTTTGCTGGTAAACTTTGCTTCAATTTATGTAATAAGCCTTCATGCCAGACGTTAGCAAAAGCTTGCGAAACATCGATGAAGAGTGCTGAGCCATATTTTTTTCTTCAAATGCTTTTCTTATAAAATTTACTATTTGATAAGTTTGTTCAATTGTTCTGTGTTTTCTTCTAAATCCAAACTGATGATTTGGAATACATCTGTTGTCATTTTAAATTGGTGTTAATTTTAAAACTAATAATTTCTCAAACAGGTATGACTTATTTGATAATAAGCTAGTAGGCCTTTATGAGTCAACTTTTGTATGATCTTTACCTGGCTTTGGTATCATGGTAAATAAGGAAACCTTCCATTTTTGAGGATAGTGTCCAAGGCGTATGCGGGGTAGCCCTAAACGCATTTTATTACTGATCTTGTCAATACCAGGTGCCTTCTTAGTTTTTAAGTCACAAATAGATAAATAGAATAAATAAAAATTTAAAAAATCACCACATACTTTATGATACAACCATCTACTAGTTTTGTCTATATAAGAATTTTATTACTATTTTTACATTTACAATTTTTTTTATTACCTAAAAGTGCAACCCTGAATTGTAAGATGCACAAATTTTGTTTTGTTTTGTTAATAAAGTGTGTTCTTTTAAAACCATGTAACAGCATACTCCATCCCATTTTTAAAAAAATGTTCTTTGTATGTTATTTTTAATTAAAAATATTTTCAAGTTAAATGTAAACAAATAAAAGATGCATTGAAGACGAAATGAATATTATCCTTAATCCAATATATTTAAATTCCTTTACATACATTTCATTATTTCTAATGTTTGTATTTTAGATTACATGTTAGAAATACATGAATGTAACGTTAATGTACATATAAAACCAAACTAATACTAAAACTAATACATTTATATTTACAGTTTATGAATAACAACTACGACATGTAACAAATGACAATAAAACAACCCCCCCAACTAATACACACTCACACATATACAAAAATGTATAATAAAAGTTATATGCATAGAAAATATTGTAATTCATATGGAAAATAGAAAAATTTATAAACTTATAAAGATAGAAACAGAAAAAAAGAAACGGAGAAATAAATAAATGAAAACCGATAAATTTAATAAATGAATTTTACTAAATTTTTATAAATGACACAAGCAAACAAAAACAGAAATACATAAAAACAATGATACAACTTGTACTCTTAAACACAACTACAAACATACAACTAAAGTCTGTTAATACACACTATATACACCTGCAACTACGACATTCCTAACTGTAACTGTAACTGTATGGCATTGTGTTTGTTGTGTCCTTGTCACATGGAAATTTATTATCCTTTGTATTTACAACACGAGCTTTTATCGGATTAAACTAGGCTAGAGAAGGGAACAAAGGTATAAATGTGACAACAACAATAACAAAAAATAACGTTAAAAAACAGCAACAATAATGTATGTATAAAAAACACTACACAAATACAAAACAACTGTGTAAAACATACAAATACTTCCCTACACACTCATGTAAACAATTGTAATAAGAAGACAAAACCATCCCCCTACACATCAAAAGAAAAAAAAAATATCAGGAAAAACATTTCCCATGCCATTAATGGGACACATTGTGTTTTAACTCATAACCAGCCAAACATTTAAAACCCACAACTCCAACCAACGTTTCACCAACATTCTTGTGTAATTCATTATTAACTGGATGAATGTTACAACAAAGCTTATTCTCTAAAGTGACTTTAAAATTAAGCACTTCACATAAAAGGATCATTAAAGGGGAATGCTGATAAAGGCACTGAAAGGTGCTGCGAATGTACCTGGAAGATGGTTGGTTAACGTAAGTGGAGGAGAAAGAGTTAATAAATATTTATTAGATGCTGGATTGCTTGAAATTGTGTGGGATTATTCGCATATTTTGCACGAATTGTACAGGATTTAAATGAAGTGTAAGTGTAATCCTATAATATTTATATACTGCAAGAATGTGTATTAAATATAAAATGAATGTTTTTTGCAGCCTAAAGTGGTTAAAACATAAAATAAGTATACAATTTTATGAAGCAAAAATATCAAGTGATAATTTAAATTTATGTTAAAAAGAAATTATTTAAAATTTTAGCAAATTTAAGAAAGTTTTCGTCAAAAGCCAAATTCCATACAAAATTTAATCAAATGGTGAACAAATTTTTGCATTAAAAAAAAATCAATATAAATTTATGAGAAACTTTGGTAAAATGTCTTGAAATCAAAACATAAAAAAATTTTTAATTTTACATTAAAATCATATGAAAAAAAAATTTAAACCAACATTTTCATAACCAAAAATTAGAAAAAATATCATGATATTTTTACAACAGGTAGATTTGAATATTACGAGTAGATTGTTTCCAAAAAGGGGGAAAACAAATTTCGAATTAAGACACTATTGTTGAGCAAGTGCGAAATGTACTTTAAAAAAAAAACTTTTCTTGGAGAATTTTATGAATCTAGTGTAGATCTAGCAAGAATTAAGAAATATTCCTTAAACAAATTTTCGCTCAATAAATTCAAAATTTCTCCCGAATCGATCGTCGTAAGAAAAAAAATTTTATTTACAGAATTTATCTTTTAAATCTAAACAAAAACAAGTATGCTATATTCGGCTATGCCGTATCATATTTACCCTTCACCATGTTGCGATAATAACAGAAAGTTACAAAAAATCGTTCTCTAGATGGAAATTAATATATTTTTCGTCACGCCCACTTCTGCAATTCCGTGCACATTTAATCGGATGTCCTGTATAATTAACCAGGATGCTTGTACCCTCTAATTTACAAGTCCTCCGGATGTACAGTAAAACAAACAGACAGACAAAAAAAACTTATACACAAGGCATGGGTATAAAAAAACAAAAACAACAAGGGATTTTATAAAAAAAAAATAGGCATATGTGCCATATGTGTACAATAACCTAGTCCGCATAATTTATAGGTACATTGGAAACCCCATTACAACATACACACGATCAGACGGACAGACGGACATCGTTTAATCATCTTCGCTACTCATAACGACTCAGAAGATTTATACGGTATACGGTCTAATATCAATATTGTAGAAATTACAAAGGAATGACAAACTTATATAAAAACGGGAATGAAAGCCTGGTCATATGATACCCTACACCACAGTATTGCCTTGCTTTGGACCCATTGCCAATCAAGATCCCGTCAAGACCCCATTTATCTCATGAGGTTAAGATTCTTGTAAAAGTACTTTGTACCAAATATTATTATTATATATTTTTTTATATACAAGATATTTGGTGCCTTAAAGTGATTTTACAGAAGGGGATTATATATGTAGGTCCTATATTCAATTCTGAACTTATCAACACAAAATGATAGCGAAGGTTAGATAAGGTTAAAATGGTCGTACGCCACGATGTACGATAACCCGTCAGTCGATGTGATTATATCTAGAGAAGGGATGGAAATCATGGTACAATTGCACTTTTAGTACTGTGGTACTACCGAGGCTTACTTGGTACAATTTAACCATCTCAACATTAAGGTTCACATATTTATAACAACATTAATTTGGTTTTTTGTCAATGATAAGAAAAGAATTGATTCAGTAAACTCATTAATTAAATTATAATTCTATTCAAACAATGTATTTAGTTGATAAGAAAACTAACCAATATATTTATCTGTTTTGATACAAACAAAAGATTTTATTCGATTCATTTTAAATGTTAACTGCACAAAATGCCCTCAGGGACGCGGCGCTTATTGTCTCCTACATATCAATCTATTCCTTGAAGTCAACAAATTCGTGTTGCTTTTATTTTAAAATAACAGAAAATGTATCTAAAAATATTTTATAAACAATTGTTTTTGGATGGACCGCTTACTTTAGATCAAAATAAAGTTGTTATAATGGATCACTTTTTATACGGCCGACAAAATCCTACCTTTAACTATCGGTAAGTTGTGAAAACGGAAACGGAAAGTATGTATGTAATATTTATTATTTGTGTGTTATATTTTTTGTGTACTTGTGAATTTTCATACACATTCTTGTTTTTAATAAATATTTAAAAATTATACCGTCATTCTCTAAAAAGTACATTTTATTGTCATAGTTGGTGCAAAATAAAAAAGTCGACTTTGAACCCCACATAACTCTGGATACCTTGCAGGTTTCGGTATTTTCGCATCAGATTTCCTCTGTATAGTAGAATCTGTATCGCTCTTAATATTAAGAATTTTAATTAAAATTTCAATCACTCTGTTATACGGTAATTGTACCTCCGTTTCGACAGTTCTTCTGCCTCCATGTTACCTTCTATGCTCTGGTGGCCGCGAACCCATTAGATGTGTACTCGTGTGTTGGCATTAAGTGTTTCTATTGAGTGGTTACACTCCTCCACGATATTTAGTGGATATCGTCCTATTGCCTATTTTTAAAGAAGTTTATATGTGAGTTCCTAGTACTAGAATTGCGTGCTAAACAAGCAAACATTTTGGCCGCAAATATTAAATGACATAGTAACTTTTGTAAAATTTACTGTCGCCAAATTTTATGTTAATGCCATCACTTATAAGATAGTTATGGCATTTAAAGATATTTTCAGTAATCGAATTTGTATGGTAAACAATCTGGTTAGATGATTAATGCTCTCTGTTATTGCTTTGCCTGTTGTTGTTGTTGTATTGTTGGGCCTGTAGTACACGGCATGTAAAAAGCTACATGCGCATGAGGTTCTGACGTAATTTTGTTGTCATCATACAACTCGAACTTGCTATTTTTGCGTTGTAGTGTCGTCAAAATTACGTCAGAACCACATGCGCATGTGGCTTTTTACATTCCGTGTCTATAGGCTTAAGTTATTACGATGAAAACTTAAGTTGAATTTAAATGTGCCCGCATGGTGAATAAAGTAACATTTAAGTGCCTAGTGAAAAACAGAATTTTGTAATTAAAACGATTTTAAATATAAATGTGATATTTGCAAACCTGAAAATTGGCCCTAAGATTGCCATAAACTAAGCTCGAACCATATTTAATCTTAATACCAACAAAATAGGATGCTTAATTGGCACAAACACACGACTCCTGATAGAAGCTTGTATAGGCGCTAATTGAAATTATGGACCAATTCTCCCAATTTTTTATAGGTTTGGTCCCTGTGATTAATGGAACCCATCTTCCAAATTTTATCAAATTGAAAATAGTACTTTTTTTTTACAAAAAAGTACCTTTTAATAAACCCAAACTTGCGAAATATAAAAATTTTTTTTCACTTTTAACTTAAAAAAAACGGTACCACGAAAGGAACTTTTTTACATGACAAAATCTATAATATAAATAAAAATAGCTTTAATAAAATAAAAAAAAACCTTTTTAAACTATTTTTGAAAGTTTTGTTGGGGTTTTGGAGGTAAATCAATTCTTTTAACTCTTTGCTTGCATTTACATGACTACCAGCAAATGCGAATATATGGAAACTTTGTTCATATTTTTTTCTTTATTTTCGTTTTCTTCCTTTTTTAATGAATATTTGTGGCTGAAAGTTTAAAAAAAAAACAATAAATTCTTTTCTAGTCTTTTGAATAGTTTTTATTCAAAAAAAAAATAAAATAAACCCTTGGAAATTTTTCATAACTTAAAATTGGTTAAAAAAAAAACAAAAACAGATAAAATGTATTCAATTAATTTACTGTAAATAAACAAGAAACAATTTTCTAAGTTCTTTTTACAACACTTCATTTTCCATGGTCTAGAGTAAATGCTAAAGCAACGCACTATTTTTTTAAATATAAAAACGCTTTGAAAGCAGACATAAAACTAGACATTTAACTGACACTCTTAACTAAAACAATCTTGAGAATAGAGTAACAAACTCTTACTCCTTTGAACCAAGACGACGCCGAGCGAGACAACGTTTTTAAAAGGATTTAGTTTTCTTTTTATTTTTGCTGTCTTCTATTAATAAAAGGGTAAAATGTAAATGTCTAGTCCAAATAGATTTTAATAGGGTGTCTTCAAAACAACCATAAATGTTTGTGTTTGCATAGATTAAAAAAAAAACAACAAACATTTTGCCAAACGGCGCATCCAGCCAAGTTAAGTATGTACTTGCAAAATCTACCAAGAAGTAAGTAAAACGCCTCATTAACTTTTAAAAAAAGAAACAACTGCGTAAAAGTCAACACAAATTGCTAGACTATTGGCCAGACTAATAGACGCCGCTCTTGGTCTGCTGCCTTAACAGGATGAAAAAGTGTCTGAAATGTAATTACTGCGTGTATAACCGACCAAAGTGTCGTAGAGTTATTAAAACGAATTTAAAACTGTCAGTTTTTTTTTTTTTTTTTTGTTTTATTTTTTTAGTTTATTCTTTAAGCTGTTTCTTGTTTTACTTTATTTTGGTTGTTGTTGTTTGTGAATTTTATAATCTATTTTCTAAACAAAATGAAGTTTTCCAAAAATTAAATCCCTTGAAAATTTACTTGCTCTTGCACATCTTTTGCTTTCCTGTGTTGTTTCCTTATGACGGGTTTCTTGGCCAAATTAGCTTCTTGAACTGTCGACATAATAAATTTCGACAAAAACGTAGCGATAAAATAAACCAACTTAACACAAACAAACGAAAACAGTGCAGCAAGCAAAATAACTAAACAAGAAAAAAATGGGCAAAGTAAAAAAAATAAACTAAGCATTTAAATAAATCTAAAGGAAAAATTCCAATTTTTAACTAACATTATGACCTTTTTTTCTCTTTCTCATTTTTAGTCTTACAGAAACTGTGTAAAATTTTGTTATATTAAGTTTCTTGTTCTGTTTGAAACACTAACAAATATTCATCTTGAATTTCTTAAAGTATGTAAATTCTGACTTAAGTGCTTCACATAAATCAAGGTTCTAATATTCTACATAAATATTGGGTACGTAAATTCAAAGTGCGTGGTTCGTGAGGGATGGTTAACCTCTTGCACATTTTGTTTATACCTAACAACTTATTGTTCACGTTTGAACCGGCGGATTCCCCATCCCTGGTTTCTATTTTGAATGATGATGTGCCCTAAGACAAATTGACAACGTTGGGCACCACTATCATGATGTATTATATTTTGTAAAATTTTTCTTAAATTTTTATGTATTTTTTGTTAAATTTTTTTTCTTGTAACTTAAGTCGTATCGTTGTTTGAAAGCCATCTGTGACAGCCGTTTTTTGTACTCGGGTTTTTAACTTTTTTTTAATTGAATAAATTATGTGTAAATTTAATATCCTGGTAATAAAAATAAGTAGTTATTTTATAACGTTTTGAGAAATAACCAAAGAGGAAAGGATTTTTTTTACTTAGAAGTGCTATGCGTTCGTTAAAATATTTGTGGCTTTTCTAGTTCGTTTATCAGCCTTTTTAATATCACCAAGTTGCTTGGATTTTTTGTTGCTATTTTAGCGGTTAAATCCGAAGCCACCCTATACACTCCATAAACCCAGAAACGTAATCGGCGTTTTCTCGGGAAATATACCAAGGTCTTTGGATCATTGGCTGGTATACAGTCTACCCACCACGAAACGTATCGGCGTTATCGACGTTTTTATTATAATACATTTTCAAGGGTAACCTTTTGTCATTTGATCTCAATTCGGCAAATTCTTAACATTCACAATAATAACTACCCAAGTTCCGAAAAAGTTCAAAAATATTGGATTCTATTAAAAAAGATTGTCTTTAAAGCCAGAGAGAACTTGCCAATGTACTGAAGAATAGTTCATTGGCAGTTTCAATACGGTCAAAAGGTACCGTTTGAGTTAAAGTCCCGAGCCGTTTAAAGATGATTTTACATATCCGCGATAAAGAACCATAAGGATCGAATTCTTAATTCCGATGAAAAATGGAACCACTGCATCAAAAGCAAGGCAAGCCTACCGAATCAACGCTAAAATATAATTTTTATAAGACCAACACAAAGGTCTGTGTTTGGTGATTTCGGAAGCAAAAAATGGGTAAGATTGGGTCGGACACTCTTCAAAAGACAGCTACATTTTTTAATGCTTAATTAGCCGAAAAATGCCTCGAATATGCGACCCGACATGAAGTCGTAATATTACATTAGGACATCACAAAGCCGCTCACACTTGAGTGTTACACTCACATTTTAATCCAATACTCTCATACTTTAAAAAATTCTAACGAACTTGCCTTAAAAATTCTCTTTTAAGTTGAGTGTTTAAATTTACGTTCAAGAAAACAGCTGATTACAAGTTTAAAGAGCACATTATTCGCTTGCCTTTATAAATTGCAGCCTACGTCACAGCTTTCAACTTCTGCAAATTTTGACAAACGTAAAAGACTATCAAGAAAAACTTGAACGTGTAACTGTAGTGCAAGGTCAGTACAAGCCTATTTGAGAAATAGTGGGTAGAAACATTTACGTCATCTGCCTTATAGTCGAGAACGTGGCTTCGCCCGATTACCATTTGCTTCAAAAGATGCAAAGCGCACTCCATGGAACATGCTTAACTAAAAAATAGGATATTAGAAATTTGCTTTATTTATTCTGGCCCTCAAAAAGAAACCAGTTAAGTTGGTAAAGGATCTAAATGTTGCCAAAAAAAGCGAATAATTAAACTTCGACAAATACCTAAAAATAATTTCTATTATAACAACCTTCTATTATAACAATAAGCGCAAAAAACCAAATTGTGTTCTTGGAATTTCTCCTTCTTTTTTAGCTATTCAATAATAATTCTGTTTTTGTGTTAGTGTTTTAATGTAGGGATATATTCTTCACAAATTTTTATTTATAAATATATAAAAATATGTTGAAATTTTTATGGTTCGGTATGTAAGTGTGGGTATGTGTCTGTTTGCATACAGAATCATAAATCTTAATAAGCCACAAAACAAGTTCACATTAATATTTTCTTATCATGCAAAACGCAACACTGACTTACTTTAACATACTTTTTCCCTAACACTCCTTTTTCGCTTACTTAAGTCAGTCATACTGGATAATTGTGCTGGTTGGTAGATGTTTTGGTGTGTGCGTGCGTATACCCAGTAAATAATAATTAAAAGTATAAAATAATTACTACTTAGTAATTAAAAAAAAAAATATTAAACAATTTTTTTTTGTAGAAAATGTTTCTTTTTAATTATTAAATACAAAAAATTTCTTTCGTTTTAAATTAAAGTCATGATTTTGAATTATTCTTTAATAAATAACAAACTTCTTTGCTTGCTGGGAAAGTGTAAGGGAGCTAACAAAAACCAAATATAGAGACGACGTCTTACAACAGCATCTAAAAGGAAACCTACACAAAGAAGTGAAAAATTTCAACCAATAAATAATTTTAACCCACACTGAACATACTTAACCTCACCTCTAATGGTGTTGAATGTATAAATTTAGATATCGTACAGTTGAGGGCAAACGAATTTGGGATAATTTTTTAAAATCTCTAAAAATAAAACTTTGTCTGTTTTAACAATTTTATGCATTGCGTATTTTTAAAATTGAATTCATATCAAAATATTCCTCATACGCCTCCAAATTTGTATACTTATCAACATACTCGTGTGCTAGTAACTTGGCTTGGAGACGTATGATTAATATTTATCTTTATATGTATTGAACAAAACATTTTTAAATTTAATTACATGAATCTAGTTTTGTTTTAAAATATTTTTTAAAAAAATTAATGGATTCCTTTTCTCGTTTTTTAATAAAAGGGTAAACAATTTATTTTGATGAACACAATAATGGATAAGAGGAAATAACACATCTGCTATAAGTTTTAGTTCGACTTCAAAGTCCTAAAAGTAATAAAAACCTTTTTATATAAAAGTGTATCTTTACCCTATTATAAGAAGTTTTATAAAATTTATTCAAAAAGTAGACAAAATAGCGAAATCTAATAAAAATCTAGTCGAAAATTATATGAAAATCGGAGTAATTTTTTAGTGGAAAAACGTTTCATATACAGAATCGTGATGTCATTTAAAACGTGTTTCCACTACACAAGCGGCTTTTAAAACGTTATTGCAATTTGCATAACCATTAGATTGTATAGTTTTTAGTAACTTACAAAGTCCGTTCATGGGCAGACTCTTTGTATTGCATTTTGAATGATATGACGTTTAAACAATATAAGAGAGTAATGTTAACAATAATTTGCAAAAAATAACTGATTTTGCAAAATGTGGCTTTTACAACGTTATTCGCGGTTGTGCTTCAATTATTTTATTGAAAAAATTATAAAACTAAAAAGATAGAAAATTCCATAATACAACAAGTACCAACTGCCGTATTCCGTAATTCGCTGAAGCTAAATTTCTATCGCTAAAAATCTATAAAGTTGGTTTAGCGATTTTTGCATTCTGTAACGTGCATTTCTAAGTTTGGGAATGCCTTAAAAATTTAATTCGCCGCAAATTAAGCTCATGGCTAAGATGTTTAAATTGTGTATTCCCTAAGGCATTTTAGCGATCGGGATTAAGCTTTAGCTAAGCGAATTACAGAATACGGTTGCAGGTGTGTTCATTAGGGAGAGTTGTCATTATTTACCCCTGTCAAATTAATTTATTTGATTTTTGAGGCTTGTTTTATTTTTGTTCCATATCTTCTTTTGTTTGACGTTATAAAGGTTTCGTAATTTCTAATGAATATACCTCGTTCTTATTCCATGAAAAATTCTAAATTAACAAAAAAAAATATGAAAGCGCTAAGAATGAGTAAAATTTTATAGAAATGAAAAAAATTGTTAAAAAAAATAAAATAAATACTCGTAAAACAACAAAAAAGTGAAAATCATATTATAACAATTAAAAGGGTCTTCTCCAAAAATTTCCAACTGTACAAGCACATTAAAATTGACACAAGAGAAACTCTTTTATACAAACCAATTTATTATAAATACAAATAAGTCAATAAAAAAAACATCAAAATCATTAAAACCAAAATAAAATAAACCATTGAATCGAATAGATATTCTCTAAAACAAAAAATAATAAAATTCTTTAGTGATACAGTTTTTAAAAGGAACAAAAAAGTCGATCGTTTAATAAAAAAAATTGCAAAAATTTATAATTTCAACAATATCTAAATCGTCAAGTTTTAAAAAAGGTAATTTAAATTTTTCAAACTAAAAAATTAAAAAATTTAATTTAAGTAAAGTTTTGTATTGAATTTCCATCAAATATTAGATTTGAAAAATATGTTAAAGCTCAAGACAGTCCTTTTAATTAAAAACACTCTTTTAGGTTTATTTTGCTCTAATTGGGAAAGTGCAGGTTAATTAGTCGACAAATCAGCTATCTAAATCATAAGATTTTGCCTCGATACTTTTGTAAGGCCAATATTCATCTAGATTCATACTTATATGCGTAGCGCTGTTTTGAACTCAAAAATCACACTCATCTAGCAAAATGTTTGTGTCCATATAATTTTCTTCTTTTTTTAAAATAATAGAACACACAAGAGTTAAGTCCAAATGAAATATGGCTAAAATAACCATATTGAACATACGCCTCATGAAATTTCCCATAAACTACAAAAAACACCAGAAAGGAACAAGGATTCAACATACGACCAACCAATAACAACCTTTTAGCAAACAAAAAAAAAAACATGACAAGGACAACGAAAAATCTTTTGAGACTGTTGTTGTGTACCAACTGTAACCGTTATAGACTGTATATGGAATACAACAACAGAAACATATAAACGTTAGACAACTACATAATTTCATGTATAAGAGGGTGAGTAACAGGGTGGGAGTGCGTGCGTCAAGATCATACACAACCAGCAGCACTACATCTGCAACCAATGAATAAAATTTCATTGTGGACGCAATTTCACACACAACTGGATTCTAAAAGGAGCAAAGTTTTTTTTTATATTTTGTTGGTCTAAACAAAATGCAAATTCACCAAAAAAATTATATATAATAAAGTATAGAAAAATAAAATAGAAAAAAACTGTTTTTTTAACATTTTTGTACACAGTAAAATGTCTAAAATATGGCATCTCATATTGCTCGACAATTTTTCTACTGCGGGACATTTAATGGAATTAAACAAGCAGCAGCAAAAACAACAAAATTGTATTAAAAAAAAAGAGAAATTAGGGAACAAAGAATAAAAAACCAAAAATATCTCTTATAGTTTACACAAAATTTCATAATTTTCTACACACACAGCCAACAAAAAAAAAAAAAAAAAACTCGTTCGTACTTATGGTTTTGGGTCGGACATCCTTTAATAATAAAAACCAAAACATTTATTAAAACACACACATTCTTATGTACATCTACACCCGCGCTTACTCGCATACACAAACACACACACCATCATTTATATTCAAAAACTAATACAAAACTATCATCAAACTCGTTATGTCCCGTGAATGTAAAACTTGACTCACTGAAATGTTCAGCTTTTTCCTCTCCGTCGTCAAGTTGGTTTTATAGAAATTAATAAAAAAAAAAATGAAACCAAAAAATTGTGAGTGAAATATGTAAATGTATGTACTAATGAGTATTTTTGTATGTATGAATGTATAGGATGGTTGCTTCTTTGAGAGGGTTAATTGAAAAGTAATTGAAGTTTGTTTTGCTGATTAAAAAAACTATTAAAATTTAATGCATTGCATTTACTTAACCAGGTTTCGTTTAATTGTGCTAAATTTCCATTTCATAATATTGATAAACAGAAATTTACTGCTGAGGGGATAATCTAATCCTATGCGCATTTCACTGGTTGTTAGGCTTTTTTAAAGCACAAAAAGGCATCGCAAAATAAGTGCCCGTGCAAAAACTCCCAATTAAATATATCCGAATGGATTTAATCCCAAAATAAATGAACTTAAAAGACGAAATAAATTCCAAAACAATTAAATAATTCCCAAATCAAAAATGAAAATCAAATTTTGGGCGAAATATTTTATAAAGAAATAACTCTCGAAGAAATTAATGAAAAAACTCAAAAAAGAGTCCAAAGAAAAGAAATGAAACAAGGCCCTAAAAAAAATTAAAGAACTCACAGACAAAAGCGATATTATGTCCAAAAATGGTGAAAAAGGCCTGAAAACTTATAATAGTTAATAATTCCTTTAAGGTAATTTTACACATACATGAATTTTTTGGAATTGGGTCATATGCCCGGAACTTTAAATCCCAAATTTCAAAGTCTCAAATTTTAAAATCTCGAAAAATTTCCGGCTTCGCCAACTACAGCACCTCTGCATAGCCGACCTTCGACCGTGCACATGGATTTTCTGCTCTATGAAATAACAATTACCGGCTTCGATAATTTAAGCTTCTAAATCTGGCCTAGAGAATGGCCGAAGGCCGTCTTTGCAGAGAAGCTTAAGTAAGACAGTCATTTTTTACCATATCGGGGAAAATCCTTGGGCCCGACCAAATGCCGGCTATTCAGAAAAGTTGTGGTAAGCGAAACCGGTACTTATTATACCATAGAGCAGAGACAATTTTCTGTATTTTAAAATTTCAGATTTTGAAATTCGGAATTGTATGTTTCTGGTACATGATCCCATTCCAAATAAGTATGTATGCTTAAACCTACTATGTACTCCGAACTTAATACTTACATATCAGGTTATTTACTTATGGAAAATGTTTACACATTTAAAGAAATTTCAAATAATCAAAAACGAAATAACTCCCTTAAAAAAATTAAGTAACTCCCTCAGCAAATGAAATAACACAAAAAAACCAATTTAGAAACTCATTTTAATTTTTTTTTTTTGGTACTTATTTCTTTGGGGTATTATTTTGTTATGATATGACTCCCAGACAAAAAAAAAAATAAATAAAACCGAGAGGGCTGGGAGACAAACATAATAAGCCTGAATAACTTGAACGCGTTGCTCGATTGTGTATCTTTCCATGGTTCAACTTGAGTTGGTCTGAAATTGAGAAATATCAAAAGAAATGCAGAGAAAACTTGATGTTTAGGTGTTGTTCACATTCAACATCAGCCCTTAAAATTTAACCACCCTTTATTTCATAATGATATTATTCTTAAATTTTTAAGAAAATTTTTTTAAATAAATTTAATTTTGTGTGTGCAAAAACGATTGTTTATAAAGAAAGATTGTAAGAGAAGATAAACTCACAGTTTGTTGTTGGTGTTTTGTTTAAGCTTTGATATCATTACGGATAAGATTTTGAGTGCTTATAATTCCTATTCACTTAAAAGTTTTATCTGAATAATATCTTTAGCTTTCTAAAATGTTTAGATGAAGTTTCCTGATGATCTGGCCTAAGCAACCAGTAAATGCGCATTGAGAATTAAGTACATAGAAATAAATCTTATTAACAACCATTTATTTGTAATAACTGCTTTTTAAATATTTAAAACAACCAACTCTCAAATACCTAATTTTTTGTAAAACAGGTAAATTTTTGCAAAAGGGTACTTTTCATCCAAAATGGTACTTTTTTTGCAAAAGGGTACTTTTTATGCAAAATGGTACTTTTTATGCAAAATTGTACTTTTTATGCAAAATGGTACTTTTTATGCAAAAAGTTCTTTTACGCAAAAACGTTATTTTTATGTAAAAATGTGCTTTTTATGTATAAAACTTTTTAAAAAACAGTTTGTAAGAATTATTTTTATAAGTTTTTATTAATAAATTAACCATTTTAATTTTTCGAATGTGTTCAATGAACCAAATTTCAATTTATAAAGATTTTTTGCAATAGTCCCTTACCCTCAATATTTCACATACTTCTTGTTTAATCCAGCCTTTATATGAGGGAATATGACTATTGTAAAAAAGCTTTATTCATTTAAATTTTCTTTATTGAACACATGCTAATAATAAAAATGGTTAATATAATAAAAATTAAATTAAACAATTTTTGTTTTAATGTTAACTTTAATAATTAAATACATTTTCAAATTAACCCTCCGGCAAAATTATTTATGATGTACTTTATAACTAAAAGAGAAATATTATATTTGAACGCTAGTCTATGACAAGTCATGTGTATGTGTGCATTAATGTGCATAAATGTTTATTAAAGTTTAAAAAAAAAAAATGGTAAAAATGCGCAAAACAACAAAACTTTAGTTTTATGAACATATTCGGACATCTATAAATCATTTAAGGGATTTATAGTTTCACACACACCAACACATACGTACTTGCATTCTCACAAAAAAACACAATGAGAAGAAACGTACGGGACATTTAAATAGAATTAATATTATAAAGTGTTTTTATGACCCAAATTATCTGGGAAAACAACAAATTTTGTTATTTACATTCACACTTATCATCGGAGTATGGAAGCAAATGTGTGTTGGTGTGTGTACGAAAGTTGCCGTTGTTGTATGCAGTGTTGCTAGATGAGGCGTTTTGTCCACGATTTGGGGATTTCTACATTTATGTATATGGGAACAGAGTTTTGTAGGATGGAATTTCGGCTTTCCACCATTTGGAAGGTGGAAGGGGGAGGGGGAGGGGTTTAACAATATATATATGAGGGAGTTCACACGGTGCCTTTTCAGACATGTCTAACAAACATGTTTGTTTTGTTTGTAGGCCATCGGGGTAGAGAAGAAAGAGGGGTTGCCTAACAGACACGAAATGAGTTTAAATGTTTGTTAATATCAATTTTTATGTTTATAATTTGTATGTATATGTGTATTAGACTATTATACATGAAAACAGACATGTTAGGAAAGACATCGTGAAAAGACAAAAGGTTTTTGGTAGCATGTTCAAAAGAGAATGTCAGAAACAGACATGTCTGGAAAGACACCGTGTAAACTCCCTCTTAGTGTATTTAATGATATTTGTTAAAATAAAAAGCCTGTTTAACGATTTCGAACGTTAACGTTCGCGTAGAAAATTATATGTAAAACAAAAACAATATTCGAAAATTTGTTTTTGTTTTAAATGTAGTTTTCTATGCGAACGTTGACGTTCGAAATCGTTGAACAGGCTGTAAATCTTTTAATGCATTTTAGTGCCGAAAAAATTAGTTCCAGTAATTCTACGTAAAAAAGGTTTATAAAGAGTATTTAACATTTCTGGTTTAAAAATAATTTTAAACATAATTTTTAAGTGTTTTTAATGGTAATTGCTACCACATTTAGGCTGGTCAGCAGCATAATCGACCAAATGCGTCCATAATCGGGAGAATTGTGTGCAAATTTCAGCAAACGGGGTATGTAGGAAATGTAAAAACACCTGTGCATGAATTTTTGGTGTGGCTTATGGTGAAGTCGGCCAAGCAGTTTCGGTGAATCGTGTTCGCTATCGCGAGATGATAACGGACTTCTTGTGAACTATATATGGTTCCAGGGTTGATAAAGTTGGTACAATTGTACTTTTTTTGGTACAATACGAAACTAAAAAGTACGCTGGTATTTTCAAACCTACATATTTATAATTGATATAAAATGGCAATTCGTATTTACTGTCTAATGAATATAAGTGGAGTTTAGTGTTTGGTTCAAATTATATTGCGAAAGTGCAAAATGTCGTTGCTTTCTTATGAAATCTAAGAGAATCTCTACGTTTTGCTGTTGTATTTAACAAAATATCTACATATATTATTTTACTCCGAATAATTTTGAAGGAGATTTTACAAGCGCTAAATTAAATTTTATTTTATTTGGACCTTCTACTCCTTTCCTGTTTCTGCAGTACATATTGAAAATTGTAATTGCAATCCGAAGAGGTTCGTATGCAAATATTTTTAGAACGCTTAAACATTTTATTTGGCTCGAGAGAGAGTTTATGTGGCTTTCAAAATTTAGTTTCGAGTCAATAACAACACCAAGACATTTATGAGAGTCGACAAATGTAATTAATTAATTATTGATATAAATATTTGGATACCTAAACATTTGGGAAGGTAAATGAAAACAAACTGCCTTAGTTTAAGATAAATTAATTTCAAGATGATTATTATTAGGGATACAGGTATTAAATATTCTGGCAACACTGGCAACACTGGCTACATGAGTGATAGTCTTTGTTCTGAAAGAGAAGTCATTAGGACAGTTATTAAATAACTATAAAAGAGATTACATCTACATTTACACATTTTAAACATCTACTCATACACATGCATCGACTATTAGAATGTAGATAAAATAAAAAAAGGAAATAAAATTTATTTCCAAACTTAACTTTAGCAGCAGTTTGTTTTTTATTTTTATTATTATTATCACTAGTTTTTAATGAATATTGAGACATTCTACATATTGTTTTTAGTTAATTTTTTGTTCATTTTTTGCCAAAAAAAAAAAAACATAAAAAATAATCTAATGAATCGTTGTCATGACACTTGGACGTGTGTAAAGTGAATTATGTAATTTGAACGAACAATTAATCATGACTCACGCAGTTGTTGAATGAAGTTTGTATATTTTCTGTTTCTTTCAGGATCATCGTGGTGAAGTAAAATTTCAACATGTTTTTAATAAATGTCAATGACAAAAAAAAAAACAAAACAAGCAAATACAGGAATATTTATCTCCTCCTTAAAAAAACACACGTTTTCGAAAATCTGTGAAATTCACAAAGAAACACACACAAAGAACTTTATAAACAAGATAACAGGGACACGTAGAATAATTATGATTAAGTTTTTTTTATATATTAACTTGATTTTTGTTTGCCGTAGGAGTAGAAAAAGGAAATTTACATACATGTATATAAACGTACATTCGTGTACATATAATTTGGGCAATAAACTTGATAACGTTTGTATGTGACTTTAAATTTACATTATGGGTAAGATCCAAAACATCAAAACATATTGCTGCGATACGGTTTAAAAACTGTTTAAATACAAAGTCACGTGCTGCTTGGTTTGCTTTGTAAAAAAAATTTAATAAAGCACCGACAGTTTGCTTTTGTTTGCGCATCGGTAACTGTTTGTATACGTTTACGAACGTGCGGCATTGCCAGTGTTTAAATGGTTGCGTTTAAGAATGCACGATTAAGTTCGATTGCAAATGACGTTTTGGATTGGAGATGAATAAATAAAATATCACGTAGATCAGAAGAAACGTAAATTAACAACTTTGGGAAATTTTTTTTTTTTATTTCTAAAATTTTTCTAAAATACTACTTCTTGCGTTAAAACCTTTTTCAGCTTCTTCACCGTTTTAAAGCATCCTTCATCTTTATTCTTATTCAAGCTTTACCTTTGTATTTTCTTTTTCAATTTTTCGTTTAACATAACTTCAACAGCGCTTTAAAGCTTTCTTTGTGTAATGAAGTTTTAAAGCTATCTTTGCGTTAAGCTTTTTTCCTTTAAAGTTCTTTAAATAATTTCGATATGCAAAATAAACTTCATTCTCTTAAAATACATATCGCACACTACATCATAAACAGGAACAACTTAAAATTCAGGCAGAAAACTGGCTAGAAAAACATGGTTGCAGTTTTTTTAACCAAATTAAGTTCCACAACATATACGCAAACGAAAAGGTAAATTAAGAAAAATTTTGGAACTTCAAACCACAAAATTTGTTATGTCCCATATCAAATTTACTAAAAGTTGTTTTCATAAAAATATATTTAGTTAGAAATCTAAATTGATTTTTTTTTTTGGAAACTAATCCACAAAAAGCTTTTTATTTGTTCATTATGATAGGAATGCTAACAAAAGAATTTATCTTTTACCGGCAAATTTTTCTGACCAATACAGAACTCAACTCTACAAACATAACTTTTGTTTTAGTATTCCGATTAGAGATCAGCACTGAGTAGTGAAAAAGTGAGTAGAGCTAAATAATGACTCATAAATTCTTGTACTTATACGAACTCATACTTACTGCAATGTTATTCAAACTCATATTCACTCAGAAGTTTGATTTTATTCATTTTCTAAAGTACGATTTTTCGCCAAATTTATCTGGCAGCGCTGATTATGAAGTTGTGTGTTTGATCTGTTGTGTTAAAACGGTTAATGGATGAGTTGAATGAGTTGAATCATTGTGTAAATGATGTCTACGCACTTATACTTATACACAAGGTCGAAGCCTGTTAGAAATGTTAAGAAAGAGCCAATGATTTAAACTGATGGAATGGAAATCGGTTAAAATACGATCAAGTTAAAAATCACTCTGAAAGTAGTAAATCTCATATATTCGGCATTTCTTGTCGGCTTTTATGCGTTAAATTATAAAAGCTTAACATTTTCTTTTAGCAAATAGAAATTTGTTTGGGTATTCAAATTTTATGATGTAGATATGAAATCATGTCGAATGAAATAAAAACTGGCCAAATCAGTGGGAGCCGTTAACTTCAAAACGAAATTACTGAGAGCCACATCAACTGAAGCCGAGGTAAATTGAAGGGGCCACCATTTAATACCCTTTTGTTTAAACTTTTCTGCTTTTAAACCCCATTTTTTTTTAGCATATATCAACATTGTTTTTGAGTGATGTGTTTTTGACAAAAGTGTCACTACCGAAAAAAAAAACTATCGATGGTCCATTAAAATCGAATTTATATAATCATTCATTGCCTTGTATGCACCAGAATATTTATGTGATTAATCAGTTAAGCTCAAGTATTTAAAACACCTTCCATAAAAATTTCACTTTGGTTATTTAAAATTTTGTTTTTGTTTATTTCATTAATAAATTCTTCTGCACAAAATACTTTTTTATTTAAACAAACTGTAGAATTGTTTTTAAAAGCCACCAAAAATATTTTTGAAATTTTTTTAAACATATTTCTGAAAAGTTTTTGATAGTTTATTTAATCTGTTTTAAACTGTGTTTAATGGCTGCGAAAAAAAGAGACCATCCGAATTTATTTCGTTGCTAATTCCCCATGCAATATGAGAAAAGTTTAAAAAAACCCCATTTCACTTATGAAAAAAAAAATATATAAAAACAGAAACATTGATGATGCGATGCGTTGTTTCTCAATACAATTTTCAACACTTGCATTAAACAATTTTTCAGTTTTTTTCTTACCATTTTTAAATTTTAACAAATTTTTATTGGACTCTATTTTTTTTTTATTTTGGATAAGCTAAATAATTTTTTTTTTAAACTTAGATGACTTGATTAAATTATTATTTGAAAAAGTTTTATTAAACACTTTTTTAAGGCATGCAACCAATAAAAAAATATGCACTGCCTTAAGACAAAAATGTAACAAATATTTTAGGTCATATTTACTTTTGCTTTTTCTTTTTTATACCCTTCACCACTACGGATATGGCGAATTAAGTTTTGGTTAAGTATGTCATTTCGTGCGAAACAAAAAGAAATACAAAAACAACATTTCGTAAAATTTTTATATGGCCCCTATTGTGAGTTACATTCGACAAACGATTTTCGCTGGCTACCGAACATCAACAATCGAATGTAAATTTTGTATTATGAGTTGTCAGCACTGTCGAAAATTTGTTTTGTGCATCGAATTTTCCTAAATTTTTCTAAAACTAATTGGCTATCGACCGTGCAAATAAATTTATAAACACTTGTTGAAAATGTAAATATTTGTGAATTTTTTTGTGTTCGTAACCAAACACCAACCCTATGGGAAAGGGAAATAGCACCAAACTTGTCTCGTGACAGTTCTAAAGTGATAGGGACTGGTTTTAGTTTTAAGACTTTGTCCTAGAAGGGGGTTAATTGATCCCTTTTTGACACTTTGTAACAGGTCACTGAATAAATTCAATTTCGGTTAAAAAAATGCCTGTCGAAGATATTGTCCCGAGTGAACCATATTAATATAATATATCTCCTTCATATAAAGTTATCTCAACAGAAAGCATCTGCCCGCCCAAAATCCAATCAATGACTAGTTTTGTATCAATTACCTTTCCTCTAGAGTAACTACACTTGATCACCAGAACAGCCTTATGTCTTGTTTTCACCTATCAAAATTCGGTCCATTTTATTATAATTCACTCGTCTCAGGATTAGTGCTTTAAGAGCAATTGACACAAATTTCCCGCAGTGAAATTCTTAATCAGTTTTCTTCATAGTTGAGTTGGATGAGAAAAGTATTTATATTGTGTGCGAAGATCACAAAAAGATAAGCGTTTTTTTAAGGAATGTGCTACACAAACACTTTTAGAGTGAGTGAGTGATTGGTATGATGAAGGGTCTTATAGATTCGGCCCAGCCGAACATAGCTCGCTTACTTGCTTATAAATTTAATTGTCCAATTTCAAATTTCTAGAACTTTATATGGAAGAAATTGCTTGGTGTATAGTGAAAAAGTGGGTATTTTCTTTTCCAACAACTCTGATGGAGGGTACTTATAATTCAGCATAGCCGAATAATGCATTTCAGCTTGTTTTTTCCCAATAGTCAGGTGAATTCTAAACTTTTATAACTTTTGTATTTTGTGTTTAAAGTTAAACAAAAAAAGTTTTCTATTTTTTTTTCTAACAAAAAACTACTTTCATTTCAAAGTAAAATAAATTAAATAAAAATTTACTAACAAAAATAAAAAATTATACAAAACCAGAAATCAAGTCAATATATTATTCTCCCAAAAAAAGAATAAATAAATAAAAACTTTGCAACAATTTGAAACTTATTGCACTTATTTATTGATTGCTGAACAGCACAGTACCTAAAGGAATTTTGGATGTATCTGTGTGTTTTATTTTAGAGGGTGTGAGTTTATTGTTTGACACTTTGATTGTTTTAAAAAACTAAAATATATTTCGCTGTCTAAAGAGTTCTAAAGGTTGCTAAATCAAAAAGGGAAATATAAAGATGTTATTGGGGTTTTTGATCACAATTATTTGTAAAAAACAAAATTTAAGTTAATAAACAAATTAGGTTTATAACAAATAAATCGTTTAGCAATCACGATATTGCAAAAGAAAAAGTTGTAATTTTAGCATTTTTTGGAGAATTAAAAATAGTTGCCAAGTAACTTAGTTTGAAAGGAGTTTTTAAAAATATTGTTTTAACTAATAAACGCTTTAAAGGTGTGTTCAAAATTAACAAATGTTTAAGGTGGGGGTCACGTAACCACTATTTATTGTTAACTTTGGTTTGGTTTTACATAAAATTTGTCAGATCAAAAAGAGTTTAACGTTTACAAAGATTTTTTCTGAAATCAGTTTAAGTGAATCAAAATTTAAAATGAATGTTATGGGTTGATAAATTAAGAGGTCATGCTTTTTTTAATTTTTCATTAAATATTTGTTAAGTGTGAACATTCTATTAGAATTATGAAAAAAGTTAAAAATGTTTATTTTTATATTTTTAACATTCAAACGTTTTAAAATTTTCGTTTACAATTTAAATTCTAGCGTTTCTTCCATTTAATACTTATTTTTTCTTTAAATAAAGATTTATTTAAAAAAAAATTTTAATTTTCTTCTGGATTATTTCAAAACACACTTTTCAGGTTTATTTGCAAACATTTGTTACAAAAAAAAATAAAAATAATTTTAAAGTAATAAAAATATTATTTAAAAACATTTTCAAATACCTGATGTTTAAGCCATGCAAAACAATTCGTATTTTTTTCTCCTTCTCTGTAGTAAAAGATTTCGTGTTGATTTTATTTTTACTAAAAAATAAAGAATAAAAAATTAAATGCACAACAAAAGAACTTTTTTTTTATAAATAAGCCGCATCAGATAAGAAGAAACCATTAAAAATTAAAACTAATAAAAGTATGCGAACAAAAATATAAAAAACGAAACAGGAAATAAAACAGGATTTTCTTGGAAGATGGGGTGGGGTAAACGTTGCCTTTTCTTAAATATTATAATAAATTTTGTACAATATTTAATAAAAATTTAACTTTACTTTTACTTTGTGATTTTTTGGAATGTGCTTTTCTTTAAACTTTTTGCTTGAGCAAACAACAGTGTTGCCAACACTTTACTTTCGACAAGTAAAAGCTGTGCGAATCTTTTATAGCCTCCACCAAATGTGTGAGTATAAACTAATCTTTATGCAAACTAAACTAAAAGTATCATAGTTGGTTGTGAGTGGCGTATTTAAATCTATTGCAAACGTTCTCCCTTTATGGGGCCTATGGTTAATTCTTTGAAGCTCGGCAAAAGGTCTGAAGTCAAAGAAATAAGCATTTTGAATTTTTGATTTGGTTAAACACAGCATTTTGAATTTTTGACTCGATTTTTACTTCTTGTATCTGGAATCAATAAGACACCATAAGAGTAACTCAAGGACCCGGAATATTTACGCATTCTGGGGTCTTAGATGCTTAAAAGCTGCGTCAAAAATTATCTTTAATTTTGAATGCAAAGGGTCAAGAACATTTTATTTAGCTTGCCCACCCACCTCCACCTCTGCTTTCCAACAAAATTTGCATACTAGTAGCTCTTTGTCGGTCACATATTAAAAAATCTAGTTTTTTGTTTTTTTTTTTTGTTATTTCAACATTTAACCTCATTACATAAATATCCTTTGGAAAACAATTGCATGTTGCCTTTCTAAGTTCTAATTTAATTTCTAATATTTCTCTTCCATTTTTTTTCTCTTTTATTTTTGTATATTTTAAAACTACAAACGAACTTCGTTTTTGCTCTAATGACCAACAAAAACAGAGAAATTTATTTGTATTTAAGTTTATCAATCAGACTTTTGCTTTAAGGCAACAAAAAACCAAATATTTTCTTTATAAACATTTAAAGTTACTTCACTTGACGATTTTAGGATACCCTTCGCAAACACGAATCGATACGAACCTTATCGAGTCAAGTTACTGAGTCAACATGGATATTCTAGGTGTTCTTGTGTACTTCCAAGTCGATTTCGCCAAGTCTATCAAAATATCCGTCTGTTAAAAATACGCTTACTACCGATGAACTTTCTTAAAAAATAAACTGTTTAATAGCATTAAAATTCAGTGGAAACTGTTATGTATACAAGATGAGATGGATCGAACGGTGGACTAACCTCCATTAAAATTATTTTCTAATCTGTTTACACAGTATTTACTATTAATTACTTGTTTTAGTACCTCCTAGAAATAAATTAATATCTCGTTTAACCATGCTAACTTTTGCAACACAAATACCCACGCGTGGTCTCACAGACCGAATGTTTGAACCACTGTTGTTTAAAGGATTAAGAGTTTCGGCATCAGATTTAATGAAGGTAAAGTCAACTTCCGACAAATTCTTGTTTTGAGTGGAGGGTATTAAAGATTCGTTCTCATATTTCTGTTTTTTTTTTTTGCTATAATTATTGCGTGGGCCGAAATTTACACAGAAATGAAGATTAACTGCAGTAAAAGTAAAAAATATAAAAATATTTGTTAGTGTTTATACTTTCTCTTCTAGAGTTTGCTGAATGTTTTGCTTCTGCTTCAAATTTTTTAAACCTTAAAGATAAATGGCTAAAAATATACATAAACAGGCAAAAAAAACATGCACGTTCTTACACACACACACACAAACATAGTTTCTAGTATGTTTTTGTTTATGCTTACAGCAGGATTTATGTTTTTAACGCCGCACAGTGGGGAAGTTTGTTAACAAATTTGCATTTGACTTGATTTCAGCCTATATAAATTTTGAAGGATATGTAATAATTTACCGAAGTTGAAGCAAATTATATCTATCTTTACTGTAGCATAATATTATACAGCTAAAAATTTGGATGTTTCTATGTTTGGATGTTTAATGGTCGTTTTCTCATTAGGCGATTATCTTTTTTCCCAACGAAAAGGAATTGGGGTTTCTTAAAATGTCATTTGCTTATAGTCTGTCGCAAAGCTAACCGGCAGTCATCTGCCAATTATTTATTTGCCGTACAGATAAATTCAATCAGCTGACTCCCAACTTTTACATGTATTTTGAGAGGTGTTGCCAACTGAAAATAATATTGAGAAAACCGAAATCATTAACGGACAGTTAATTTTTTTTAATGAATTTTTGTCGACATAACTGTTGGTAAGAAGTTATCTCCTTATCTTAGGATAGGGTAAAACAGAAAATATGATTTATCGCGTTTCCACATTTAAAAGAAAAACAATGCCATCTTAACGTGTGTATGCTGTTCACCCTCCATTACGCCTCCAGTCTACCTGTCGGATGGACATTGTATTAAACAAATGAGAAAGTCACTTTTTGATAATATTGGTGATATAAGCTTTTTTTTTTTTTAAAACTAGGACCAAGAGGGTGACATAGGGTGAATTACTGCCTCCGAAAATTTCTAACCAATTTTGGTGAAATTTGAGTCATAAAAAATAAGCTTAAATCAAAAACACAGGGTTTTTTATTTTTATACCCTCCACCACAATTAGTTGTGAAGAGGGTATATTAAGTTTGGCATTCCGTGTGAAACTTTTTTATTATTTATCTCAGACCCCATAAAGTAGCTATATATATTCTGGGTCCTTGAGTGATTCTAAGTCGATTTAGCCATGTCCGTCTGTCTGTCCGTCTGTCTGTCCGTCTGTTGATAACACGCTCACTTTCGAACTACTCAAAAGAAATAAACAAACTTCTTGCCAAATTGCTTGTAGTATTCCTTAGCAGTTTGGGATTGAAATTCAGTAAAATCGGTGCTATATAAAGCCTTCTCCCGGAAAACAGTTTAGTACGCCTTAAGCCGTTCTAAATAATGCTATCAAAATAAAATTGAATACTCCACTACTCACACTAATAAATTTCGTGATGTTCGGTCCATGATTTACTATAGGCCCCATATAAAACCCACTGAGCTGTCGGTGGAGGGTATCAAAGATTCGGCACAGCCGAAAATAGCACTCTAACTAGTTTTTTTCAAGGCTAGGAATATGAAGAACAGATCGGCAATTTCTGCCTAACCGAAACTATGTAACCGTTTTGGATGAAACTTCAAATATATGTTGATCGATCTACAAACAATAAAGCATACAAGCTTTATTTTTTTTAAATCTTGTGCCAAAAGGAGGCAGAAAAGCAATTTCGTTCTCTCCGACTCTACATCAAATCAAAAATTTACTCTGGGTGGCAAACGCCGCGGGCACGTACAATATTTAATAAAATTATTTACAAATAAAAAGTTTCGTGGATAACTTTTTTTGAAAAAAATTTTTATGTGTTTTTTGTCTTCAATAATTTTTTTAACTCTTGAAGAAACTGAAGATATATACTTTTCTTTATACCCAAAAAAGTTTTTCAAGTTTTATCTTTCACGGTCGAATATTAAGTTCTTAATTCGATTAAGATCACTTCGACTATATTTTCAAATTATAATTTTTGTATGAAAGGAATGTTGTCTTTATGTACTCCAGCCCTCCTCTCCTCCTGATAATATATATTTTATTCAAACAAAATCTCTATGTCAATCTATAAGCTTTATTCATCTGTTCCCCTTTTTTTCTAAAAACTCTTGTCGCTAAATTACTTTACGATTTGTGCATACTTCGCCTTCCTTTACGCTCTTAGTGCACATTTAAGTTTGAACTTCTGCATTCACATGGATATTTTAGATTTAAAATCCGTCTATCTTTTTGAAAACTTAGAATTAATTTCCCTTTATTTTTTGAAATTCCCCAATGTGCATCAGTATGACGTCTAGTTTTGCTTCGTATTTTTTTTATCGTTTAAGTTTATTCTTTTAAATTTTATTTATGATGATAAACTTATTAGAGAATTATTACAAATATTTGTTCCTGTGTTAAAATATTTACTTAACTCTTATGATTTATACAACAAATAAAAAATTCCTATTAAATTTAAAATTGGTAAATTTTGAGGAGAACAATTGGGGAGGAGAGTACACCTCTTCAATCTTCTCACCCCGCTAACCTATAAACTCAAGAATTGCTGCAACAAAAATTGCAAGTCTGAACGATGTGTAACGATGTAAGAGAAACAGACACAAAATATATCGAATTGCATTGAGTTAACTTTACTTAATCAATGCATACTTTTATGGTGTTTTCTTT
This sequence comes from Pollenia labialis, assembly GCA_949318255.1. Taxonomy (NCBI): domain Eukaryota; kingdom Metazoa; phylum Arthropoda; class Insecta; order Diptera; family Polleniidae; genus Pollenia; species Pollenia labialis. The sequence goes on along the minus strand of OX439139.1, from coordinate 7,921,163 downwards.
TCTACAAAAAAATGTGCTTTTTTTTAAAAAAAAATTCAATTTGGTGTCTTTTTCTTAAAAAGTTTGCTCCCGAAAAGGGTGGCTTGTTTTATTCAAAAAAACTCATGCTTTTCGAGAGCAAAATTTTTAAGAAATAGACACCAAATTGCATTTTTTTTAAAAAAAAGGCACATTTTTTTGTAGAAAAGAAAACACCATTAGGGTTAAAAAACTTTGAAAATTTATATATTTTTTTTCTGTTACTAGTTTCTCTATAAAAATCAAAACTTATGGACGTCATTTTATAAAAAGACGTTAAAATTTATTTTAATCATAAGTTATTTTTAATATATATGTTGTTTAATTAAACTATTTTAAACAATGTTTGGTAATATTTAAATATATGTTTAAGCTTGTGTTATTAATTATCTGGCTGTTTATACTTAAATTTATCTAGATTAGTTTATACATTTGCTTTGCAGCCAACCTTAGTTTATAATTCCAGGCGTTTGAAAATTTAAATAAATCAAATTAACACAAACATCGCCCATATTTTGTTGACTTAATTATTTTATTTCTTTTAAAACCATTCAATTTTTTATTTTTTGTTTTGAAATTTATTATTTGATTTTTATTTACCTGTTAAATCAGTTTCATTGCACAACTAGAATTTTAGGTTCATGACAATTATCATTCTTATTTATTTAATAAAACCTCTTTCTACAACTATTTTGAATGCAACCCAAATAGTTTTAAATATAATTAATTATTTTTATTTTTCAGAGTTTAGTTTTTTTGCTCCCAAACTTTCCCGTCGTTTTCTATATTTTACCACAATTTTCTTTTGGTTTTATGTATTAAAAAATTCTAATATTTAACGATATATTGAATGTAAATATTGAACACAAAAATATATATACATAAACATTTTTTTAATTTAGTTTTTTGGTTCCACAAAACTAAAAAAATAAATTTTAACCAAAAATACACAAACACAAATATTCATGTTTTTGTGTAGCTTGAAATAATTCAATAAATAAAACCAGGAACAGGACTTTAAATGACTGCAAAGATTTTTATAATTTTAACGTAATAATTGGTTGTACAACTCGGTCAAGTTTTAAAACAAGTCGCATAGGAATTGTTATAAAAACAACAGTTATTTAAAAAGATATCTATCAGATCTTTGTAAATATCTTCAAATTTTGTTTAAATCTTCTAAACCTTTTTTTTCAAATCAACAAATTTTATTCAAATCAGCGCAGTTTTTGTTCATGTCAACTAGTTTTAATCAAATTAGATGAACAGTTTTTGTTGAAAAAACACTTTGTTATATTTACATTTCCTGATATTTGGAAAAATTTTCGTTGTCAAAGGGTTAAGATCGAAGGTTTTTAAGATTGATAACAAGCTTTACTTAAGGGCATCATACCGCGTGTTTGTATGAGGCGTAAATGTTGGTGTATTGAGTCACATTCGGGCCCTGGGACCGGCGAGAGTCGGTTGCGGCATGTCCTGGTTTTCATTTTGAGGCTGAAAGCTAAGTCAACCTGTGAGTTATATATTGAAAATTAAGGCCCTAATTTTGTAAAACACAACGCAACGACAAAGAATTACATTGAAAGCAAAAACAAATTCATAAATATTTTTTAATTTTGTTGTTGCCTCTAACAGAAATTCACATTGGTTTTTAAGATTTCATACGCCTCATTGCTTGTGGCGTTGAAAATGTTAAAACGGTAAATAAATTTCTGTACGAAGCAACAACAAAATTACAAAATATTTATGAATTTGTTTTTGCTTTCAATATAATACTTTGGCGTGCGTTGTGTTTTACAAAATTAGGGCCTAAGTGTTTTAAAGATTGCGAAAGTTTATTTTTGTTTTATTTTTTTTTTTTTTTGAGGAAAAAAAATGTTTTGGTTTTGTTTTTTAGTTTCTAGGAAAAAAACATCGATTTTGATGAGTGTGTTGTAAAACACTGAAAATCAATAAATATAATGTATAGTTTATTTATTTTTATTATATCTTCAAGTTTAAAATTAAATATTTTTGTTTTAGGAACAGGGGTTCAAATTTTCGATGTGTAAAACCACGTGAAGGCATTTCTTTTACAAAAAAGAAAAACATTCAATTGAGGTGTTCTTTGGCGTCTATTTTATTACATAATGGTAAGTATGTACGTAAAAAAAGTCTTGAACGTTACGCAAAATTTCGGAAAAGTAAAAACATAAATTAAAACAATTTAAATTAAAAATTCTTGTTTTCAAGATTTTAATTCTAAGTTTTAGTTCTAGTCCGTTTGCAAGATGAACTTCTTAAAAACATATACATAAAAGTGGCAAATGTCTTGAATGTCACTTTAAAGATTTGTTCCGCCATCATATTAAATATTAATTTTGTATTTTTCTTTCAACTACTTTAGAGTTAAATCGAAAAATTGAATGGCTCTAGAGAAACGTAAAGCAATATATATGTAAAAGCAAGCCCAAAGAAAGATTAAAATTTGAAAAACAATGAAAATAAATGATATGCCAAGGATTCCAAAAGACTTTGTTTTATCTTTAAGAATCAAGAAAAGTACATATTTATTTATTTATTTATTTATTGGTATTTTCAAAATTTTTTTTTTATTTCCAACTTAAAAAATAAACTGAATTTTTGCAATTTTTTTTTTATTTCCAACTTAAAAAATAAACTGAAATTTTTGCAATTGGGCACTTTTAAACCGCGAGAATTTATTTGTACTTCCCATAAAACTAAAACGCAAAAAAAAATTTTAAATTAGTAAAAATATTTCGTAGTAGCGAAACAAAAAGAAAACTAAATTCTGCATAAAAACACCATAAATTGCTTAAATTGGTAAATATTCAGTAGTTTGTGCATACGTAGGTATGTGTTTGTATGCTTATGTGTATGATTGAGTTAGTGTTTGTCTACACATACAAACATACATACATATACTCGTGCTATTAGGAAAGAGGTCAGCATTATAGAGTGGTCAGACATTTAATACAATAGATCAAACAGTTTTGACCCTTTAACGGAGTTAACACAAAACAAGAAATTTTATGTTGTATTTCAAATGGTCTTTTTTAGTATTTTAGAAAAGGGTTTTTATTTATTCCTTTTTGAACGAGTTAAATTTTTTAGTATGGAGGCTAATAACAACTTAAAAAAGTTTTCTATGTACTAAAATTTGTATTTCACAACCAATTGGCTAAACCTTAGAGCTGGCAACTCTTTTAAAATATCCACACATTTTTACAAAAAAAAAAAAAAATCCTTTTAAAAGCTAAATATTTTTTAACATAGCAATTTGTCAAAAACAATTTTTTTTTTTTGTTAATATATCAATTCAATTTTTATGTACACCAATACATGGGGCATGTGAAAGTTATTCTGAACCGCTCTGTATACTTAAAGGGCGGTCAGCATAAATGCATAATACCCTCTCTTCTATTGTGTTGTGGGTACAAATATATTGAATATGATTAAACAATTGTTTTTAAGTGATGATATAATTGTTGTATTCCTGTTTTTGGTGAGTGGATTCCAAAAATTCTTGTCATTAGGCTACATAACAATAAGTCTTTAAGGTGCGGGTGAGTGATTCTATACAATAAAGCGGCTTTGCAACAAAATGTGTTTGTATCAACTTAATTCAATTTCCTATTGTTTTTCTGAAATGTTTTAAGGCTGGGCTTTTCGCTGTTTTTAATTTTTACTTTCCAGATTTAAAGCAAATTTTTCTCTTTCTTTTGTTAAATGAAATATTTTTTTAGGAGTTTTTTGATAACAATTTTCTGTTGGCTATATTCTTATATATTTATTTAAAACAAACATTTTAAAACAAATATCCCATTAGGATATTTAATAAATGTTTTTGGTAAAGTTTGCAACATACAGCCAGAGAAAGAGGGAGAGTAAGCAAGTGACTCACAGTGTTTATCGCATTCGGTCTGTTAAAATGTTTGCTCAAATTGTGCTGGCACTTTTGTTTAGTTTTCCACTTCAATAATTATGTTGCTTTTCAAACAACAACATTTCAATTTTTATTAAAATAACAAAATAAAGAAGCAAAAATAAACATAAAATAATATTGAAATAATTTGATAAAATACCCTGAAGAGCAAATACAAAATGGCTTAGCGTTAAGCAATCAAAATTAAGGATCTTAAATCCTAAAATAAATTTAATGTAGAATTTTATTATTAGTGTTAAATTTCCTTATAAAGTAAAAGAGAAAAAACGACATCAACTAGAAAACAAACATTTCTAGCGCAGGCAATTTAGGAAAACCGAGTGAAAGTGACTAAAAAAAAAGTAAAACGTGAAAGTTGATACGAATAAAATGAAATTTTGCTGCTTTCATGTCCTTTCCTATCAACACTGACAAATCAAAAACACTCCATACTCCAATATTCTGTCCATTGGAAATTTTCGAATTTTTTCCATTTTTCCCATTTTTGCTAAATAAATGACAACAATCTAAAATGGATGAAAATGAAAGCAGAAAAAATATAACATGAATTTCTATACAAAATGATGTTTATTTAGTGTGCCGATGAATTGCTGAGATGTTCAGCAATAAGGAAAAAAAATTTGCAGTTAAATCTTAGAAAGACGCAAGATGGAAAAAGCCAAAATAGAAAATAGAATAAAAAAAACACATAGTCATGTTACATTTTCGTTTTCAGTTTCATTTATTTTTTTTACCAGTAGAGTAGATATATTACGACATGTTACAGTTTTTAACTTTAACTACGTGATTCAGTTGTTTATTTTATATGGATTCAAAAAGTCGTTTTTTTTATTTTTCACATTCACTCACACACAAACTAAAATTTACCCATATTTATTTGCCGTTTCGGTGTACATGTTTGAATTTTGGTGTTTTGTTCGTTCATTTGTTTCATTTCCTTTTTTTTATTATTTTTTGTTTAATTTGAGTTTGTGTGTGTTTGTGTTATTCGACTGGTTTGTGTGTGTATGTGCGTGAATTATAAAATCTATAAAAACTCAGTGGCTGAACGTGCTTTTCAAAAACTACTGTTTGTGGACCGTTCATTCGTTTTTAATCTATGCACCCTACAAAAGGCATAACATTTAAAAATACAATTAGGGCGAGTGTGGAAATATTTTCGAATAATGTATCCAATAAAAAATGCACTTTTAACAAAGGTCCTGGTTTAAATACGTGTTTTTGATGGTACTTTTGAAAAAGCTAATTTTTCAAAAAGTACTTTTTTTAAAAAGGTAATTTTTTGAAAGGTACCGTTATTGGCACCATTCTAATTATACTTTCAAAAATAGTTTGTTACTTTTTCTTTCACACAAAAATTCACATTTAACACAAAAATAACTTTTTACACAAAAAGTAACTTTTAACACAAAAAGTAACTTTTTACACAAAAATTAACGTTTTACAAAAAAAAAACTTTTCACACAAAAAGTAACTTTTTCCACAAACATTTTCATAAAACATTGCTTTTGACTGTAAATCACAGATATACAGGTATGTGATGGAAATCGATTTTTAATACGAAACGATTTGAAACCGAAAATATCGTTTTTAGTATCTTTTAAAATGGATTTTAAATACATGCTGCTTTTATGTTCAGTCTTTATTCTTTTAAATATTATATTTTATACGTTAACTGATGAATTGTATTCTGACCGAAAACTTAATCCTTTAATTCAGAAATGTATTTTAAAATCCCTCGAAATTCATCACACCTATTAAAAACGTTCGTTTTGAAATCGATCGATTTCCATCACATACCTGATAGTTTTACCGTTTACACAAAATATCCTTCGTACATAAAAAGTACTTTTTGCACAAAATGAATTGTATGGGGTTAAATAAAATTTTTTTTTTAAAAAAAAAGAGATTTACAACAATTAACCTTAACCTAAATTTCGTATTGTTAAAGATCATGTAGGACGTTTGTAGCATTAACTTCACGTCAGTTGTTAAATGCTACTGCTCGTTTTTATTTTGCCAAAATTTTTCAATTTTTTAATATCAACTCAAACAAATAGTTAGTGACTGGCGTCCAAACCATGAATTCATATTGAAGTGAAGTTAAGAATTGTAATGTAAACACATATTGTATGCAACTCAGTTTGTGTATGTTTAAAAAAATGTATATGTGTATTCAAGGCGCACAAACACACACTTAGTATTTCAAATAAAGGTCAACACAGCTAAAGGCAGCAACATGAATATTTAGTTGCGTATTTGTTGGGAGGCCAAAGGGAAAATATCATTTTTAGATTTTTTAAACATCCTTATAAATGTATGTTTTTGTATATATATATGTGTGTGTGTGTGTGTGTGTGTGTGTGAGTGACTGTAGGTAATAACAAATTACATAGTCTTGTACACATTTAATGGCCATAATAGCAGTACAATTCGTACGGGGCACACACCCACCAGCCAGTATGAGAACCAAACCAAACTCTGGAACAAGTTAAAGACCAGCAATATTTTACAGTATTTTTTTAATGCCTGCTAAAGTACACATACATGTATGTGCATGTTTACAAACACATGTGTATTTACTTCTCTATATGAACCATAAAAATAACACTGTTGTTTAGTTCAAAAAATATTTCTTAGAAAATTTTCGAAACCAAAGAAAAGAAATGGAGAACAATTGCGGACGAAGCAAAGAAGCAGAGTTAATTTATGTGACGGCATCTGCGGATGTTCGTTTGTTGGTCAATGTTGTTAAATGATCATAATGTGACTTGAAATGTCATTATTTTATTGTTCGAGCTTAACATTCGCTATTTCATGTGTTTTTACTATTAACATTCTTGATTGTTTTATATAAATTATTTTGTTGAATGTCGTTTGTAAAGCATTCTTATGTTTCATGTATGGAAAAGCAAATAAACATAAAATCAACTATTAAGCATTTTTTTATAAACTATTAAGGTAATGCTAATAAACCTTTATTACCTGAATTCTAACTTTACTTGTATGTGGTTGGTTGGAAGAGTGAACAGTGGCTTAGAGGTGTAACAAATTACAGTAAAAACCTATTTTGTAGCAAAATGATTTGCAAAACATTACATCAACAAAAAGTACTTTTTTTTATTTAAAGTACATTAATATAGATTTAGTTTCAGAAAACCGGTTTTTTTTATAAAATTCATGTTTTAAATGATGAAAATTTAATGCGCTTTACAAATGGCTTAATCAACTTGCAATAAGACGTGGTTGCATTTCGATTTTTTTGCAAATATTTAAATAATTGTAGAAAGTCACTTAACCCCTGAAAAAAAAAAATAAACAAATCTGAAACAATTCCAATAAATCGTTAAAATTTTAAGAAACAAAGTCGTTTAAATCTCTTAAAAGAAATCCTAAAAATGCATTTCAACCTCAAAACTCTTGAAAATTATTTCTTTCACTTTTGGAGAAGGTTTCCTGATGATCTGTCTTAAGCAACCTGTGAGATGCGTATAGGAACTATCTTATTTCCCAACAATAAATTTCAATGCATTTATCAAGAACTAAAATTGGAAATTTCGCACACAACAAAATCTTGTTAATGAATAATAAATTACTACATCAATAGTTTGAAAATGTATGTTTACCAACATATTGTGAAAAGGATATACATGAGTACGTGCTACATGGCCTAGTCACATGGTGGGTCCAATACACATTGGTGACAAACTATGCTTTTATCAATCGCTCTCATGTGTCACAGGCAGCATCAGGTAGCAATTTGAGTGTATAATCCGGCAAAATTATACATTCGCCCATTGGTTAGGAGCTGGAGATGTCTAACCAAGGTCTAGTCCTTCCTCAGGCTGAAGTCTCCCATAAATGGTGTAAAATGGTTAATTGAGTACCAGTACCGTCCCTAGCCTCGACTTTAGGTTTAAGCAACAACCACCACCTGATTCCCGAAAGTAGACTGTCAGCGGACAGGCCACACTTCTGCAAAGACAACCTCCCTGAAAGGCAGGAAGCATACCAACACCGGTCTAAACCCATGTTTTGCTTTTTATAAAAAGTCCTTTTTTTGTAAAAACATAACGTTTTAAAAAAATAGAACACTTTGAAACAACTTATGGTGTTTTCTTTTCTACAAAAAAATGTGCCTTTTTTTTAAAAAAAATGAAATTTGGTGTCTGTTTCTTAAAAATTTTGCTCCCGAAAAGCATCAGTTTTTTAGAATTAAACAAGCCACCCTTTTCAGTAGCAAAATTTTTAAGAAAAAGACACCAAATTGAATTTTTTTTAAAAAAAAGGCACATTTTTTTGTAGAAAAGAAAACACCATTAATTTTTGAAAAAGCTCTTCTATAGAGAATATTATTTTTAATACTCTTTTTAAAAGAAATTAAAAGTAATAAAAAAGTACAGTTTCAAAAGAAAAAAAAATATTTTTTTTTACTAAAAAGCACTCCTTTACAAAAATTGCCTTTCAACCCACTGTTCTCTATAGGCCGTTTTGATGGTATATTAACAAATTTTCCCTCACTCTACATTTATTTCTTTTTATTTGTCGAAAAAATGTATTACGGTTATTTGCCGTTCTTCCGGATTAAACCCGCTGTATAAATTGTTTCACATACAGCTGCCATTATGGCTTTAATTGACACCAGTTAACTGCAACTTGAACAAGTTAAACTTACGGGCTAAAATGAACAAAACGACACAAACAAACGGCTAAAGTATTCAAATACAAACACATAATCATACACATACCCATTCATGCATATACCCAACAAACACAAATTAAAAATTATTTGAAATCAAACCTTTTTTCAAGCGATAAACGTTTGATAATGATTTGAGAATCATAGAATTCTCAACAAAAAGGGGAAATTATTTTCAAATTGAGAAATGTATATATTTTCAACTTGCTTTCTAAAATTATTAAGCTAAACAGAATTAAAGAAAAACTAATTCGCCTTTAGAAAACTTTAATTTCTTGTGGAAAAATATAAATAACTTTTGGGCAAAAAAAATTTTTACAAAGCGGAAGAATGCGAATAAAAATAAACGGAAAAGCGAAGAAAATATAAGTTTGTTGTACGAAAGCGGTGTTATGACATGACAATCCTTATAATAAAAAGGAGCCAAGTTTTTGATCTTTTTAAGAATTTTAGGATGGAAAGAACACGTTTTTTCATCCTTTAACAAGGATTCCGAATACTAAGCTGACAGTTTATTTAATTAAATAACGAATTTAAATTAAAAAAAATATTGTTCATACATGGTCGACTTTGTATTAAAATTCACATTTGAAAAACATTTGAGTATAACGTTTGAAAGCAAGCTGAAAATAAATGCATTTCTCAATTTTTGTTGAGAATAATATGATTTTCAAATTATCAGATGTTAAAGAAAATGTTTGATTTTAAATCATTTTCAATTTAAAATCAAACATCAGTGCTTGTTGGGTAACTTACACAAAAATACTCACACACCCAAAAAAAAAAAAACAGAGAGAATTTTATGCATAAAGTAGGAGCACCAACAACATCAATATCAATGACGCCATGAAAATCAACAAAAATGTCAACAATTTCACTCCGGTCCGAAAGACAACATAAAGCTCGTTTGTAGACGTGCAGAAGTTATTTTTGTGTGCAAAAATGTGTGTTTGTGTATGAGAGTGTAGTTTTACATAAGCCTTGTATGATGCAGGAGAATATAAATTATGTATATACACACACCCATACATCAACTTACACATACATAGTTTTATTTAACGGTATGTTTGACCACAAAAAAGAAAAATACCCGCCTGCACAGCTACAGTGGGGTCCAACAAGCTAAATCCTCAGTTACATTTGTCTCTTTAAAGTAACAATTTTTCGTATATTAAACTAAGATTATTTTATTTAATTAAATTTAAAGTGTAGATTAAATATTTTAGATATGTTACAATATGTACTTTTCCTAAATTTTTGGCAGCACCTAAACTGCGTACCAAAAGAACTCTTAAATTTTTGAGGCCAAGAATAAACTTAGCAAATATCAGAAACTCTATTTTTTAAATAAAAGCTTATTCCAGTGCATCGATCAAAACAAATATCAGTCAGGCGGACAAGGTCTGATTGATAAGACATGTATGGAAAAACGCACAGACCACTATTTGTTAAATAGTTTTAAAGTGCTCTTAAACTATTATGGAATATTATGGCCTTACGTCTGATCACATATTCCGGGCATTGTTCGACCAATACTGGTTTCAAAAAAATTAATTTTTTTCATTGCATATAACCTGTTGGTAAGGGGCAATTCCTTTTCGCCCAACATAATTAGATTTGGACCGCCTTCTCATGCGATTTATTTCGCTTCAATTTGTAACCATAAACACTTTTCTTTTGCCAATAATATTTCAATGTAATAAAATTTGTTTTTGTGCTTTTTTCATTACTTAGTGAAGGAATCTCTTGCAACTAAAGTTCAGTTCTTACACTTAAAATTACGCTAGCTTCATACTTTTAATCAGCCCTTCCTGAAATATAGTTAATTCTATTTGTTAGAATATTCTTTACCTATCCGGGTAGATAGTTCTTTTATAACTTGGAAAAATAATTATTTAATCATTTTGACATATTTCCTACTTCTTAGGTAATTGGGAACTCATTTTCATATTTGCACAAATGTCAAGCTTAAGCGAATTTATGAGGACCGTTATTATTTTGCTTAAAACAATTCTGTAAAATAAGCCTCCTCCCTCCTAAACAGTGAATCTGAAACCGCATCTGATTAAGAGCAATGAGTTTTTATAAAATTTTCTACTCGTTTATAAAAACAATAATGTCATCGTTTCGAACGAGTGCAAAAATTGTTCGAACTTGGAAACTATTTTTTAAGAATCGAGTTACGAGGTAAGCCACCACTTTAATTTCGATGTACGTATTTTTCTTTAATATTGAAATAAAATTGTTTGGCAAACTGAAAAAAAGATTTTTGTAGTTTCTATTTCTTTAATATTCACTGTTATAAAAGTGTAATAATAAATTGCCAGTAACTGTATTTTTCATTTCAACTACAACTATACATGATAAACATACAGTAGGTAACGGATATAAGAAAATAATAAAACGCCACGAACATTTTTTTATGAATTTTTTTGTTAGTGTAACAAAAATGGTGTACGCAATCGAGCACAATGGTTCATGCTTTTTTTTTATATTTAAATTTGAATTCCAAGCCGTCAAAATGTCAAAATTGTATGGAAAATTAAGATAGCGATTATTGCACCAGATTCGGATTGTAATAAAATTGCTTGCATAAAAAAGTACTTAGCGCAGATGCAAAAAAGCGTATTATCTCACACTCAATTATAACTGGGGGTAAGAAATGGAACAAATTTATCATATATTTTTGCAACATATTTAGAAAGGAAAACGACAACTTTTCACATATTTGCATATATTTTTAGAATAGAACAATAACCCACCCGAATGATATCATACATGGAACATTATTGTCAGAAAGGGGAAAACCATAAGTCGCTGAGCAATCTTGCATTTTGCGACGCAAGCTAAAGAGCACAATTTCTCCTTCAATGCAGAAGGTTGAAAAATATTTTTGGGTATTTTGTTTTAAAGTAAATATCGCCCTATGGCGAAACAGGTCAAGTATTGGCAGTTTTGCAAGGACGCGGCACAGATTCAAGGAAAAAAAAGATTTATGTATTTTGCAGACAAAAACCATTTAAATGCTACTGAAAAAATGGCCAAAGTATGCCCTTATAAAAACCATATACGTCAAAACATTCCCTAACTGTACATGTTGCAGCTAGAGGTTGCTGCCACTTTCCTAAAAGGATAAAAAAAATCCCTAACGGTGACATAAATGTCATAACAGAAACGGATAGTAGTGTGTAAAATGCGATGTTGGGCTTTGTTTTGAATATAAAAACGCTTTAAAAGCCTTTGCATATTAAAAACTAGCCTACTCATTAACCCATTGTTCAGGAACAGCTCCAAAAACACAGTTCCTAACATTTCTTTTAAAACTCTTTATATTTTCTATGTTAAGTAGAAATAAATTTAAAAATTGTATACATACAATGGTCTTGGTTTTTAATGGTTTAAGCAAATATTTTGTATAAGAAATTTGTGTCTAATAAAAGCTTGCGGTTTAAAACTTGCATTCAAATGTGCACACTTAATGGGATATTTTGCATAAACAAATACAGAAATTTTTTAAAAAATATATTTTGTATGTAATTTTAATATTTGTGCATGACAAAATGTGTCTTGCATCATGTTTTTTGTTATACAGAATATACTTTTTATATTGACAAATATTGAAGTGGACACGGTGCCTTTGTTATACTTTTTATATATTTATTAGATGTTCTTATATCCGAAATGGACTGTACCTCTAAAATGCTTTAGTTAATGAATTTCTATAAATGTATGTGTGTATGTACGTGTATGGGAATGTGCGCTTATGTGTTGAAAAATCCTTTGTAATTATTTTGTGGCATTTGATTTGATGGATGCCCTGCTGTTTCTTAAACAAATTTTTCACAGACATGTGTGCGATTTTATACTTTTTGCATTTCGTTGTGTAATTTCTCGTTTTTTTCTAGCTGTTTGGGTTTTTTTTAAATGTAAATGCCGTTTAATTAAAATATGTTCATATGGTTAATAAAATTCCTAACTCTGTCTGGTGGAAAATATGAAAAAGTTAAAAAAAAACAACATCTCTCTCCCTAATAATCCTACAACATTCACAGAATTTAAAGAATGAAATTTATGTTTTAATAAAAATAGCAATAAAAAATTATATATGACGAGTATCATGAGTTTAAGTTTTTTTCATGCTTAAAGTTTTTCACCTCCCCCTCGTTATTCCACAAAAAAGTGCATGTTTTTATTAACTACACAAAAATTAAATCTTTCAACATTTAAGAATATTCATGAGCAATTTATAAATATGTGAGTTGAAAATTTTTTCAGCCATACATAATTAAAGACATTCTTGCACCCCCTCCTTATTTTCTACAGAATTCTTTGCAGCGAAATATTTTTATTTAAGATTTCTTTGGTTTTTTTTTGCAGAATTTTTGACATGCATTTAATAATTTATGTAATGAAATGTTAATAGAATATCTGAGACATAAATTAAAATCTGTACTTGAGAGTTGATGTATGAACATTCTTTATTTTTCCCCAATGACTTTTGTTTTAGGGTTTAGAGGGCAGAAAGTTTGGCAGTTGTTTTTTTTTATAAAATTGTAAAATAACTGCAAATAAAGTAATTGGGGGAATATTGTTTTCATTTTGCTATTTAACACTTGAAATTTCTGGCTTAATAAGTAAAAATAAAACAAGTAAGGAAGTAGTCGGTCAAGCCCGACCATATGATACCCTACACCACAGTATTTAAAAACACATCATGCTATGTTTATAAACTTCATTAATATATTTGGTGAACATTTTATGGTTACTTAAGTCTGAATATACACGTTTCATCATTAGATGCTCAAATTCTTTTCAATTCCCTTTTAAATATCCCATATGATCACACGCGGCAAACGGTTTCAACTTTTTTCGGTTCAAAACAAAAACAATTTAATTCATAGCGAATCAACGAGAAAAAGAAAATAACAAATTTACATGTGGCCATCGTTGTGCATATACCAATGAATAAAAACAAAAAGCGTACTGACCGAGTACAGTCATCTCTGAACCAACCCCCTTTACTCTTTCTTCTCTCACCTAAAAACATAAGAGATGAGCTCCAAAAGATGACATGTGTGAAAACAGACGAAGTTCCACCGGCGGGTTTGTAGGAAACTTCTGGTGTTACTCCCTCCGATTCATCAAAAATCCAAAAATAACAGATTTAATGAAAATTTAACGATTTCAGTTTCTGATTTTTAAACTATGATCAAATACTAAGCTTCTTGCGTTTTTGCTGATGAATTTTATCTCAAGTAAAAAGCGGCTTTCGTGGGACTATTTCTTCTATGAGATCGATCATCAAGCGTAAACTTATCAAAGTTGTCAGCTTTAAAAACCTGTTAAATTTTTCCATTTTTTGCCCAGATTCAAAAATTTTTAAGCGAAAAATAAAGAAGTTTAGAAATATATAGTAAGAAGTTATTTAATTTAAACAATATATTATAAGTAGGTAGCAGTACCAACGATTTACTTATATAACTGCCCCCTTCTTTAATAAAAACCTAAAAGTAAAGATAAAAAGCACTGTCCTCTTAAAAAAGGGCGTATGGTCACCATAGCTTAAGGTGAAATCATGGATGGATTTCAAGAATTTGTGTCCATTGGCTTTTATATGGAACCACAGACTAACATTCTCCAGTCGACTCAAAAAGTAAATATTTCTGAATTGGAATGGTCTATTGTTTCTTAGAATAATAAACAAATGTAGAAAAGAATAATATACTGCTCACCAATTTTAGCACAGGCCGGGGGTACCCTTTGTTATTCAGGTCAGGGGTTCCCACCGTAAAGAAATCTAATTTCTTTTCGAAAACCTAAAAATCCATTTTGCGTAGAAAAAAATGCTGCCCCATAATTTTAAATGTTGCGAAACACAAGGGACTAACGAGTTGGTGTTTGGGAACCGAACAAAAATATTTGCTTCCGTTATTAGCCCTAAATTGGTCAGGGAAAGCTAGAGGGAAATAAACTTACCTCAATGTAGTCACGTTGTATGTTCTTTGGTGGTAGATACCGGTTTTAGTTCTAACACTTTATATGAAAAGGACCTATCCCTTTTACAATTATGGTTTATTTTTACGTGAATAACTCCTTTTCGGTTCTGTTTCACGGTGGGTGGATCTAAACCAGTTGGTGATTCTTTTATGCATTTAACAAGTGCCCCTGTGTATGCAGGATCATTCAGACACACACAGGATGCAATTTAGATACAAGACCAGAAACTTAGTACCACCCCTTGTTTAGGAGTTGGAGTATCTTGTCTCCAAGCAGTTTCAAAAAGAGAGTCACAACGATCCTAGGATCAAGCACCATCAGCCACCACGTGTACCATGCAAGCAGAGTCCTCACCATATAGTTACGCCGGGTTGTGAAGTCCTGGGGATATATGACTGCCCGTGGCTCCAAAATAATAGTTCGAAGGGTGCTTTGGTAAACACTTTAGACTCAAGAAATCCGTAAACTTCAAGAGCCCTGTCTTTTCAGATGTTCTTGCATCCTGGTGGAATGGACAGTACTCCCATAGATTTTCAATCTACGAATGAAGATATCAACACGACGTACCTAGTCCAGAAATGCCCCACGAGCCACTATCACTTCTTAGTCCCGAAGGACTCCACGGTAACGATTCTACTGCAGGAAAGAAATACTTTTCTTATTATACCTCAAAACGGCTTCTATATGGTAAGCGAACTGTTACCAATTCATAGTTCATTATATTACTTCCAAATTCATTTTATTTATACAAAGGGAATTTTTAAGTACCAGATAAGTGATTAGTTCTCCTTTCACTGGTCACTAGTTTTTTCTTTATCATCAAATTGTATTTTCACAAATCCCAGGATAAGTTTCGTTGCATTAATGGGTACAAGTTTTCCGTAGGGAGTGACATGTTTTTGTATTAACGAATTTGTACTCCTTGAAGCATCTTTCTTATTCGAAATTTAATACTTAAACTCAGCAAAATGTGTGGATTTTTATAGAACTGGCAACATTGATTGCAATTAAGTCTTTTAAATCAAGAGCTAAATTTGTATTTTTTTGTTCTTAACTAATCTTATTAATTTATTCCCCCATTTTTACGCTATTTAATGCTAGGAACACAACTAGGACGAACGACGAATTTCGTCCAGCACGACGAATTATTCGGAAGAAATTAGCTGTATAAATTCGGCGTATGAAATACAATAACGACGAAAAAACAAAATGAAAATAAAATATGTTGTATAAACAAGAAATAGTGGTACCATATGAACAAAAAATACTTCACAAACAAAACATTAAGAACAACTAACTAAAATAGTTTTTTATTGTCAATTTTTTTTACAATTTGTATTTTAAATTATATTCAGTTAAAATTTTACAATTTCTAAAGTAAAAAGTTTTTTTTTTTTTTTTTTTTCATTGTTTATTTATTGAATCTTCATATATTAAATATGAACTAACAATAATTAATCAAATCTTATTCTAATTCTTTATTTATGTCCTGCCAGTGCCAGACAAAAATTTTTTCATCACGGGTTCTGTTCACATATATAGTTGCTTATCGTCTTCTAGTTGGGTAAGTAAAAAGTAACTTTATTTACTAAAACACTTACCATTTTCAAACAATATGGCTACCCGGTACTGATTTGTTCGTCGTTCGCCGGGGTAAGAATTAGAATTAAATCTATTTAAAGTTTGCAACGTCCGGCGAATTTTCGTCGGCGCCCTAATTGTGTGCTTTTTCATATACACAGATTTTTTTAATTTTTGGCGACGAATATTCGCGGCCAAAAATACGTCGTTCGTCCCAGTTGTGTTCCTAGCATAAGTCATCAATTTAATTTACTCCCACCTACTGCCAATAAAAACTGCCTTTATTAATAAATTATTCAAATTGTGAACAACAAAAAAACAGAAAACAATATTTCACTCACACAATCCAAAGTTTAAATCTAAATTCTTCTCTTAATTTTTCAGAGAACGAAAGACACAAAAACAAATAGAAAAAAGAATAATTTATTATACAAATTACCTGGTATCGTTGGACAGTGTATAATGCAACCCATAATTTAGCAGGGTCAAGGGGTATAATTCCACTACTTTGTTTTATTAGTTGGATTATTTATCGTAATTTTCAATAATAAACTTAAATTAACAAAAACGAAAAGTACAAAAGAAGGAGAAATAAAAAAAAACGTAAAATAAATTTTATCACAAATAAAAAAATTGATGGTTAAAATACATAAATACACTAATACACACACAAAGACACTTGAAGACATTTAGTGTATGTATTGGTAGTAAAAATTTTTACATGTAGTTGTTGAATTATAAAAAAGTATGAGTTTTTAGTGGGACTAAAGTTTTGTACATCTTATTAACTGACATTTTAAAACATGTTATTATCCTGGTTGTATTAAAATCGTGTACAGAATATATACGTATCTATGTGTGTGTTTAAGGAACAACACAAACAAATTGTTGTAGCTTAACACAAAAAAAAAACAAAAAGGATTTTATTCAACATTTATGTTCTCTCTTGACTTAGTCTCTATATTCCAATGGCATTTTGCCATGACATTTCACCATTGAGCAAAACAATATTTAACTGGAACAAGAGTTTGACAGGTTGGCTCTCTTGCTTCACCTTTTAAGACTTGCTCTCTAAAAGCTTTATTGGGTAAGGTTTCTAAAAAAAATCCTGTTATTGGAAGTTTGGTATGCTCTTAGAAGCAAAAAAGTTAATAAATATAAGAGAGAAAGCTTTAATAATTTTTCTCTCCAAACTCTGAAGAAAAAGAGTTTAACTCTTAAAAAGCCTTAAGTATTCAAAACAATGAAGTCCTTGTTATGTTTTCAACTATTTTTTCGATGTTGGGATAGTGTTATGTAGATGTTTTTTGGTTGCTTTTGCCTCCGTCTTGTTTTTGTTCAACCGTCTAACCCTTCCACTTTGGCATTTTCCATAACTCTGGGTCAACATTTAACATATAAATGTTCAAATGTATGTATATATATTTATACATATGTATGTATATTATTTATATATGGATATATATGGAAATGAGTTTGTAGTATTATAAAAGTATATGTAGGTATATGTATGTATGTGTTTATGTTTAAGCCCAGTAGTTTATGTGTATGTTTGTTAATGTAGTTTTGTGCCAGTTTAAGTTACTTTTTATATGTGTTTGTTTTTTAGAAAATATTAAGTTTTTTTTTATCTTTTTTTATATTTACTTAAGTGCAAACATGTGTGTATGAACGTTGATACGGATACCATTTCAATAATATTCTCAAATAAATAACCATTCTGAATTCCCCTCTTTCTTTTCACATCTACGATCTTTGTGGCTCAATTCGACCAACTATTACTTAAAATCTATGAAATTATCAGATTATGAAGATATATAAAACATTTACCATAACTTAATTTACATTTCTTATTAATTCCATTTAAAAAACATATGTGCAAACAAATTTGCAAGAAGTTTTTCAAACTACTACTCTCACTTTTCCAACAATACTTTGAAAGTAAATATAATGAAGCTCAGATTTAATCTGAGTTACAAAAGGGGATTCACATTTACTGACTGTTATTCCTAATATAACTGATATTGCAACATCAACGTCAGTTTATATGAATAATTTTTATTGTAGGCCAACGATTAAGGGCAAAATTTCAGGTGGGTCCCATTGGCCCAACAAAACTACCTGTTGTTTATGTGAACGAAAAACAAAACAAAAAAAACTTTGCTTCTAAATGGTATTATCTATTCCTGTTTAGGATCAAATTCTTACACTGTAGAACACTGTACTAAATACTGTATCATCAACATGAAAAGAAAGTGAGTTGAAAAGTAAAATTGCGTCATATTGAACCAGGCAATGCAGAAGGGTTAAAAGATTTGCTTTAAAGTTTTTTAAACTACATACTTAAAAGGCAACTATATGGAAAGGGTTCTAACTAGGGATGCCAATCCCGAATCCCGGGATTTAAATTTTTTAATCCCGGGATTGTCGGGATTTTGTCAATCCCGAAATTGTTAGCTTAATTTTTTTATTTATTTTCAAGCGTGTCCAATAATTATAAAGAAATGTTAGCGAGTTGAAATGGAACCTACGGTAATTAATGGAGCGATTTCACAATATTAAGTAATGTATTTTATACACTACATAATTCCTACCGCAAGTAGTGGTGGTTATAAAAGTGCGTTTTTGTTAAAATAAGATTTACATGGTTAACTAAATAAATTGATTTTTTTAGTTAATTTCGAATTCAAATTTCAATTATTTATTTTAATTCATTTAATAAAATTTTAATGGATTCTTACAAATAAATCAACTTCTATGTTGCGTTGTTCAATTAGAATATAAATTGTTTTTTTTTATTTAGCTTGAATGAACTGAGGTAATTGAATCACATATTTTTTTATTGAATCAAGTAACACATTGTTTAAAATCGTACGTTGTTTTTTTATCATATTTTTTATTAAATTAGTCATTGAATAGGAAAGTCACAATTAAAAATTTTTACAAATTTAAGTAATGTTTAACTTTAAAATTATAAATTAATTATAAAACCTTCGTTTGTAAACTTCTTTTAAAGACGTTTTTTTTAAATAAATATCTATAAAAAGCATTTATCTCTTAATTTTCAAAAATCCCGAAAAATTCCGATATCCCGTAAAATCCCGGGATTTGATTTTTTGTAATCCCGAATCCCGGGATTTGCGAAAACCAGTACGAATTGGTTCTAACTAGATTTTGTATTTTTTACCATTTTTAAAACAAAAATTCAACAACTATGAAAAATAAGCCAAAATTCCGAAAAATTCTTATCTTGCAATTTTCATTAGATTTACTGACATTTAGACTGAGACTGGGAAAATTATTTTACAATAATTTTAAAAGAGTTTTTTTTTTTTTAAAGAAGAACAGTTTTAAACATGGGGGCAAACTACAGTATTCAATATGGATCGAAATTTCTATTAAAATAGTATTGGAATTTCTTTCGGTGTCGAATGCCGTTAATTGTTCCCTGTATGAGATTTTAGTAAAAATTGGAATATTTCAAAATTTTAAATCCAAGAAAGGGATGTGTGTTTATTAAGGTTAGGTAAGGTCCCTTTTTGACACCCTTAGCCAGTGACAAGAGTCAGTCAGTGTCAACCAGACCATTTCCAAGAGGGCGCTGCAGCCTCAAACCACCCCGACTCCCTGCAGAACGAAGAGATCGATTTACGTTTATTTATCAAATGTCAAATCAACGATGAGTCTTTCAAGTTTAGGTAAGAAGGCATGTCTGGAGTTGACCACCAAGACAAAAAACCTTGTCTGTTATCTTCGTTTGAATTTCATTCAATTTAAACATTCAAATCACTTTTTAAAAGGTTCTGTTCCTTCCATACAGTGCATTGAGTGCATGCTATTGTAAACTTTTTTTCTTCTAAAGTTAATAGAGAGACAATTTGTATTTTTTTATTGAGAAAATAAATGAAGTTGATTAAACATAAAAGGTAATGCAAACTTTTTTATTTTATATGTAAGTATGTATTACACTAAAAACTTTCAGTCAGCTGTTTTTGGTTTTCAAACAAAATCTCGTTAATAATAAAAGTACAATGTAAACTCACTTAATGTTGAAGAAGATTTCAAATCAAATCTACTATATTTCAATGTAATGTAAACGGCCTATTAGACAAATACACTAAAAAAAAAACAATGTAATAAAATACACTTGCAAGTGCTTTTACTCCTGCCCTCGTATTTTTTATGTGATGTTTTTATGAATGCAACAAACAAAACATTCATTCATTCATTCGCCAGCAAACATTTTTATATTTAATAAATTCATAATATTCTAAGTCTGTGCATATTTACATTTCCACTCTCCTCTAACTATCTTAGACACATGCATACACATTTATACACATACTTTATGTTCACTTACGCCTCTAACTTTTTTCATACTCCTGTTTATCGCACACATACACACACGCATGTCCGTATACAAATATTAAGGTCTCAAACAATTTGAGCTTGCATTACTAGCGTTTCAAACAAGTATGTTTGTGTGTTTTTATGAATTATTTTCATGCCTTTTTCCTTCAGATTTTATTTTAGTAAACATTAACGCCGTTTTTTGTGGTTTTTTTCTGGCTGTAATTCTTCATTTGATTGCAGTATTTAGATTTATTCCGCTTTGCTTTGGTTTTTTTACAAGGTCTAGTGATTCTTTTTTGTCTTGTTATCTATAAAATTATTAGATGTCATAGTTGGAAAATAAAAAATAGTGAAAAAAAAACAAAAAAATTGTAATAAATGTTAGCTAGACCTTATAAATTAATTTGTAAACAAAATCTGACATGCCTGGCTGGATGAGTGAGAATCCTTAAGTTGTCGTTATTCTTAGTTATTTTTTTTTTTGTGAAAGGAAGTTGTAAAGTATGTCAGTGGAAAGCAAAACACTGAGTTTTAATGAATTTAAAAAAAATTGTTTGCTTAAAGCTTAATTTTATAATATTATATTTAACAAAACTGACAGTTAACAATATTTTTTTTTAAAGTTAAAGTGATATCTAATTATTTAAAACTAATTTAAGATGGTGTGCTTCGCTCCCTCCGTTGAATTAAAATTATTAAATTTTGTTTAAACACAATTTCAACCATACAAATATGACCGTTTAATGAAATTCTTAAATTTGGCCTCTGCAACGCCTAGGATGCTTCTAGATGGGTCAAATGTATGTCCGACCCCTCTTTTTTCATCTCAATCATTTAATTCAAACATACCTACCCACTATTACCATTCCTTAAGCGGGCTGCCATACAAAATGTTCAATGCAGACTAGAAATTAAAGCCCAGGAGTCGCCCCTAGTGAGATATAATGTAATTTTTTGTCCTTAACATTTTTCGAGAAGTACTTGCCCCTTATCACTACTTCTTAGGAGGGCTCTCATACAAATATTGCGTTTTATGAAATTCTTAAATTAATTAAAATTTTAAGACTTTTGTGAATAAAATCAAAAATTTCTAATTGATTTAAACCACTTATGGCTTGGTTTGTTTTCAGCTTTGTAGTTTATATGTCTGCAAAAAATTAGAAGCCTAGCTGCTTTTTGCAATTTTTAATGAATTTTTAAAAAAACAAAAATTTTGAAATTTCGATAAATAAAATACAATTTTTTTTTCAAAAAAAAAAAAAAAATTAGGAAATTCAATTAACTAACCCGTTTTTGAGTTACGCGAATATATGTTGTGCAACCTCCTCCATTTTCGAAATAACGTTATATCTCGAAAACAAGAGCTCACCTGAAAAACGATAAGCACCATTGGATTCAGCGTACCCGAATTATGTTAAACCGCCATGTGCCCGGCTTGTCTAATTTTGTAACTAGTGCAGTTATATCATTTAACAGTTTCTTAATTCCATTATACAATTATCTTCTTACAAATAAAGTTATGTAAACCAATAGAAATTGTTAAAAAATTAATCTAAAGTTTAATCAATTTAGTGGTCACGATTTTTTGGATTTTTTTTGGTCAAATATTTGTTAGTTCTGAACATACCTTAAAACTCCCAAAATGTTTTTCAAAATAAATGTAAACAAGAATAAAACATATTTAATTTAACCTCCTTAAATAGACAAATTTGTCATTTATAGCCACTGAAGGAATTACGACGTACGCAACAAGTTTGCTTTGATTAGATTTATTACGAAAATCTATTTCTTTTGATACATTTCCCATATTGGTTATACATAAATATTTCACCGTGTTCACCGACTTCAGTGCCCACTTTTAATGTGGTAAATGTGTGTTTCTTGTTAAATAGTTGATTTTGTATTTCGTGCACTCCTTTTTGTTTCTTGTTTTCGTGTACTCATTGCGGTACTTGTAAACGAAATCTGTTATGCTTGCAAATTAACTTTAACTTGTTCTGTTTGCAATGATTTAGTAACTATTCGTTACCGGTTTTAATTGACATTTGTGTCGCCATTATAAGTATTTATGGAGTAAATGTTGTGTAAAATATAAGTTTCTTCTTGTTGTTTTTGCTTTTTTTTTTTTTTTTGCTTTGGTATTTTCTCTCAATTGTTTGAGTATTTCCTCCTTTTTTTCTTTTAGTATTTGATTGTATTTTCTATGCGTTTTTCCTTTTATGAGTTTCATAATTTGAATACAAAACAATCCGACGTTAACCCAGTTTTCAAACAAAAAAGAGTGGTTTCTACAATTACCCTCATATGAAGCACAATCATGACAACAACATATTTATATGACGGTATTGAAATTAGTTTTATACTGGTGCACAGTGGGAATAGTAGCACAAAACTATCATTTCATATATAAAATTAAAATAAATTTACTTCAAATTGAAAAAGATTTTAAATAAAACAATTTTACACATCTTCCTACAAATGTTTTTGAGTTTTTGATTGAATTCCCTGGGAAATTTAATTGCCTTAAGATACCCAAACATTTGCAATATTATGATAATGGGAGCTGTACAAAAAAATTTACTCCGCTTATATCATATTAGTAGGTGGTGCAATATGCTGGATAAAATCAAAAGCCTTTTGATTTATATTGCGCAAAAAGAAATATTATTTAATGTGTTGACAACAATATCCAATACGTACAGGTGTGCGTCGATTTTGTTTCGTGCTGGTTCACACTCTTCAAGGTTTAGCTGTCAAGTCTTGAATGGTGAGAAGGGATACGAGACTGCTTTTTCTTTTTCTCTCTCTCTCCTAAAAACTCGAGAATTGACTTCTAAGATTTTAAGAGTGTGAACAAGCACTTACTCTTTCATATACAGTTCAATAAAAAATTGCGTAATATATATATTTGTTTTTTATATTGCACAACCTTTTAAATAACGTGTTGCAAACGACAATTTGTTGGTGTTAGGTCATGATTTCACGTCGAATGTTCGTTTTTGGTTTGGGGGATGGTACTGGGTTTTTTGCAAACGACAATTTTTTAGTGTGAGGCAGAGACGTGCGCCGTTGGATTTTATCGGCGGTGGAGGCTGACGTAATAAAAACTCGTTGGCGGCTCGAAGCCGGCTGTTAGCCGATAGAATATATAAAAAATAAATGAGCATTTGTATGAACATATTTGTATGCGATAATAACTATTATAACAGAAACAATTTATGCCATTTTTTGTACTTTAATTCACTACTCTTATTTAAAATTATTTAAAAAATGTTGATAAAATTTTGGTGTTTTATAAAACAGAACTCATAGTATTGGTAGGCAGAGATTATTAGAGTTGCACTTTTTAAGAATAGTCAAACAAAAGAATGTGGTAAGGTGTTTAAAAGAGAGAATAAAAATTCTTCACAAAGTAATTGGTAACTTAGCTGGAGACGATTTTTAGCTGAAGAATTGTCGGCGGCGGTGGCTACAAGTATTTTTATTGGCGGCTGGCTTAGTCGGCTGTTACCCGCTTCAGCGCAGGTCTCTGGTTTGAGGTGATGATTTCACTTCGAATGTTCGTTTTTTGTTTGGGGAGATGGTTCTGGGTTTTAGACAACCCTCTTTCTTTCAAATGTCTCCTGAGAAAACTATCAGAAGCTGTTAAATCCTGTGAACGTAGAGGTCAGTTAAAATTGCTTGTGCGCTAAATGTCCCTTATCGAATTTCTACCACTTATTGAATCACCTGCAGTATGGGCTTTGACTCCACCGTGTTGAAACCACAAGGTTGAAAAGTTTTCACAGCAGACCTTACAGAATTTTCCAACATCATAAAGTTTCCAAATACTTCAAATATCCAAATTTCATTGTAAAAATGTTAAATAAAACCAATAGTTTTGTCAAATTTAAAAAAATTAAAAAAAAATATTTTCGCCTTTCGGTTGTTTTAATGGCTCCCCACTGTGTATTTTCCCAACTTATTATATAACCTGCCTTACACACACCAGCACATACATAAAAACTAGCATCTACAACACACACATGCGAATAAAATGAAATCTAAACGTAAAGCCTTATTGTATATTGAATGCCACATAATTACATATGAAATGGATGGTTTAGGTTTGTTGCTACAATATTTTCGGTATAAGAACTAAAAACAGTACATATAAGCCAAACAATCATAATAAACGAACCAGCAAGCAACAAACCTAAAACCACCCAACTTGAAACACAAAACTTCCAATAACAAATCAAAAAAAAAATATAAATCTCCGACTGAAAACCAAACTCTTTCCTTTCCATCCCGCTTTAACCACACGGTTCTAATACAATACATTGAAAATAGCACCACTGCAATATTTCTATTCTACGGTAATGAAAGGAATCATGTGTTAGTTCGTTGGTTGGCTGAATGACTGGTTGATTTCGTTTGGTTGGAAATTGTATTTGAAACCATTTTTTTTTTGTGTTTGTTTTTGAATGCAATCTAATCATAAAAAGGAAATAACTTGACAAAATGTGAGTATATACAATTTCTTGTATAAAGTTGCATGTAGTAAGTTGGTTGCAGCAGTCAAGTACCCATATACTACGTAAATGTAGCATGTTTCTCTTGTAGTTATTCTTACTTATTTGATTACTAGTTTCAATATACACAAAATCGTTGACATCATCTACTAAATACACACGAGCAAGTTACTTTCGTGAATGTGCTTCTAATGAGCGCAATATAATGTGTTGCACACAAAACTACGCGCCACCAAACAAATAAACGAAACGAGTATGTGGAGAATGTATAAAATAAAATAAATGACTTACTGACTGACTCTATTTTAAAAACGAGCTAGTTTGTTTGGATTAAAAAGGAACTTAACAAATGCAACACAAATTTAGTACAAGCACTCGCACACACGCATACTAATAAAATATCGTTGTAAAGAATTTTGATAGATGTTGCAAGTAGAAGCGGTAATAAACTAATAAAGTCATTGCACGTTAGATGGCAAATAAAGGAAATTCTAAGGAATTTATTACATGTGGCACAATTGTAAATACCTACTAAAATAAGAAATATACTAAATGACTAAGTAAAACATACACTAATCTGTGACTTATTCAGGCATATTTATGGCTGGAAATAAGTATTTAATGCTAAGGAGTGAAAAAAGTTCAATGATCATTTGACAAGTATAAATCATAAAAATAACATTTTGCCCTTAAGGTTGATTCTGCCATGTTTTTGTTCGGACAACTTTTTTTATATCGCTCGCTTAACATGTAAAGGCTCTAAGTCCACTGTTTTAAGAAAGAAAAAATTATAGCTATCTCATTTTTTGTTGTTGGTTTTTAGTGATGAGCAAAAGCGCTAAGTCCAATTAATCACAAGAAAAAGCTCTAAGTGCCAATTAAAAGTACAGTTTAACCATTTCTCTAAAATTGTTCCATCACATGTATTTTGATTGTTGTTTGTCAGTCCTGTAAAATTTTCAAATATGGACTTAGAGCCTTTACATGTTATGCCAGCGATATGTATGTTGATTTCTTTCATTTTGAGAGAGAGAGAAAATATTTTTTACGGACAAATTTTAACTTGAATTGACAAATAGACAAACTAGAACTCCGTTGCCAATACCTTAAGTTTTTAATTACAGATTTTGGTTTTGTGAAATTAAATTGTGATTGGTAATCTTTTTTCATCTGTTATTAGCACATTTTCTTTGAAAATAATTTTACAAATGGAGTTTAGCATCAAGAAAGAAAGCAAAATATAATTCATTGCTAAAGGTAAGCTAATAAAATTTTGTGTAAATATGGCAGCTTTGATTTTCCGAACAAATTTTCCGAACTGGATAAATCTGGCTGCAAAAAAATCTCAGTAAAAAAAATGTTGTCCTGACAAGTTTTTGTCCGAACAACATGGGTGAATCTATCTTAAAGTATAAATTAATTATTACACTCACAATATTATTACAGTAACGGACTGTAGTTTATTTAAGAAATATTCCGTTCAGTCATTTTTAAATAAATAAACATTTAAAATTCCAAGCAAATTTATTTTTAACTGATTCTAACAGTTATTCAAAAAACTAAGTGCATATTAATACGGATTTTCAGTTGCAGTTAATATTGTCCGTTGATTGAGTTAAATTCTTCTTTATGTTAAAGTAAATAAAAATGTAATTTAAAGCAACGACAAGTTCATATAATTTTTACTGTCAAAAATTCAACCGCGAATTCCGTTAAACCAAATCAATATTCAGTTATCTTTTATAAATTAATTGTCAAAAAATTAACTACATATTCCGTAAAAACAAATAAATATGCAGTTATTTTATAAAATTTTACTGTCAAAAATTCAACACCATATTCAGTAAAAACAATTAAATATTCAGTTATTTTATATAATTTTACTACCAAAAATTAATTTTTACTTATCTATAAAAAATGAATTGCTTGTTTGTGTAAGCAATTCCCATTTTCTATTTGTTAAAATAATTTAGTTAAATACCTACATCAAATTTTAAAAGTAAAATAATTGCGAAGCCATATCGGTCATGCTGCTGGTGTCTTATAATTGAGAGTTCTTCTGTAAACAACGTGGTCAGTACAACAAAAGTAAAACAAAAGTGTGTAACTGGGTAAGTAAATAAAAATATTCTTCCTCTCTCGCTTATAAGAAAAACAAGCGGACAGGTGTCTGTCTGGAATTTTTTAGAAATTCGGCTCTTTTGTGGAGTAAACGAAAATTTAATAAAATAACTGAATATTTAATTGTTTTTACTGAATATGGGGTCAATTTGACAGTTAAAAATTTACAGCAAAATTTTAATAAATAACTGAATATTTAATCGTTTTTACTGCATATGGTGTTGAATTTTTGACAGTAAAATTTTACAAAATAACTGAATATTTATTTGATTTTACGGAATATGGTGTTGAATCTTTGACAGTAAAAATTAAATGAACTTTTTGTTAAAAATAAATGAAAAATAGGTAGACCGGTTTTTAATTGAACTTTAATTTATTTTATATTACAATTTCAGTTAATTTTACTTACAGAATATTGTGAGTGTAGAAATAAATGTATTTATACAGTGATTCGAGGAAACAGAAGTTTTTTTAGAAAAAATAAAAATTACAATCTACTACACGACCAGATTCTGAAAATATAGCTTAAAAAATATACTTATCTCTCAGTTTTTCAAGATCAATTCATTTCGCAATTCAGTTTTTAATGTAAATCCACCTGTCTATCACTTGGAGAAGTTTCTATTACACCCACACCAGTTAATCCAGATGCCAGATTTTTGCTTAAATACGCCAAATGTTTATCCAACCAGGCATTGTTGGTGGTAAAGTGTGGAGTTGTGTTTATAATTTTATTTCAAGGTTTCATATACATCAAAATATTTTGATATTTTCTGGTTGCTTAAAAATTTTGCAAAGGCTTCACCTACCATTGTGGCCTAAATAAACAACACAAGCCATTTTAGAAACATTTAAAGCATAGTTGTCAAAGTACAATTTTTGTCATTTTTGACCTTGATATGTTTAGAGGCAAAAATAATGTGGTTGTGGCTTCTTGATTTTAACAGTATGGTTGTCGGTGACAATTCTATGATTATTGTTAAGGGTTTGTCAATAAACTAAAATTCAAGGTAAAAATAATCTAAAATTCATATTTTTGCTAAAATTTTATTTGTCAGCAATTTCTTAATTAATTTTTTTACTGTTCTGCCAACAATTCTCAATTGCATAAATATTTCCTTATTATATGAAAAATTGTTTCCTGTTTTTAAAAGTTGATTGACTTTGCGTACCAATGTACCCACTTTAATTTGATTTCTCTCAATCCTAAAAGTACTTCAGTCAATACTTTACCTGCCACTTAATTTGCATTACATTTAAATACATTAAATCAGTAGACCCCAAAAATACAAGTGCCTTTTTTCGCTTGAAAAACTTTGTACATAATTTAAATTTATTATTTCAAACGCAGCAAAATACGAAATATGAATTTGTTAAACGATTAATGTTTCAATTACAATTTAAATTGTGAAACGATTTAGTTAAAACATTCTGCCATTAAAATAAAGTTAATGTGCCAAAACAAAAATAAAAAAGAATAAATAGCAAAGAAAAGAGAAGGATGAATACCAAAAAAAAAATAAATGTTAGTTAACAAATAACAAGCATTTTAAAATCTTTCAACTACTTAAAAATTCTTAACATTTTACATGTTGGTTGATGTTGTTGTTGCTGCTGTTGTACGTACCCCAAATGGTGTTTATGTAGTACCACAATTTTTAATTGCTTGCCATAACCACTTAGAATTACTACTCTCGGCTTGGACTCTTAGAACTTGCCAAAAAATATGGCAACAAAAAACGTAATGAAAAACAAAAAATTATAAAACAAATTTTCAATATTTTTGTACTTCACACCCGGTGCGATGATTACACAACACTGTTACTTTACAACAAGAAAATATTTACTAGTTAGTTTAATGCTAGTGTAAGCGGGGGAAAAGAAGTAACAGTTATTTTTTGTAGTGGCGATAGTAACAAACGTTCAAGAAGGAAAAGAACATTGTGGTATTCACTTTTATATTTAAAAAATATTTCACAATTCACAACTTGTGGAAAATACTTTAGAGTTGCACTTCTGTTTTTCATATTTTTTCATTTGCGTTTGTTTTGCCTTTTTAGTATGTTTCATAAAAACATACATTCATCTATACACCCAGTCAGCTTGAGTAGGAGCAAATGCAAAAGCCCTAAAAATCCAACACCTCCACTTTTACAACAAAAAGTAGCAACAGTATCAACGACTACAGCAGTTTCACTGCCAACAACAACTTTACCACTATCAACATTAATATTTCAAGTACTTCTGTTGAAATTGGGTTGTGGGCATTGACTAGTAGTAAATTTACCGTGGCAAACAAAATTAAGAGGAGAATTTTGACGTTTCTTAAGAAAGTTTTTGGGCATATTTCTTATTTGTTCCTTCGATAACAATTACTTTAACTACAAAACACATGTGAAACGCAAAAAAAATCCTAGTCGGAGCATAGGACGGAAACAAAATCATTCCACTGATGTCTGGCTTCTGCCATGGGATTAATCTGCGCCACTGTATTTTTGAGAGTAATTTGCGTTCGTAACCTCTCCACCGCCACTTCCGTCGTTTTTTCAGTCATTATCGAACCTTCGTGTTTCTCTTCCTCGTAGGATAACGGTGTGCCCAGAGCCTAAAGCTTGTCTGCGGCATTAAATTGGGAGATATCCACTAGATCTCGACTGACCGGAAAAATATCCTAGACTGATTAATATGGAAGCCTATTCGGGGATCATTGACACAACATAAACTTAAGAATGGAAATAACAAATTAGTCTTTATTGAGCGAATTACGGCCATTGATGGTTTGGCTTCCATCTATTCCAAAATTAAAGGAGATTATAAAGATATTGGGCTACTGGCTCATTTTTGTTAATAGAGAAGCCCAATCTAGGATTATTGGCACGACATAAACTTAAGAATTGGAATAACATTTGATGAATTATTCTTAGTTTATATTTCTTTATCATTGATTGGTCAAAACCTAAGCATACCACTAAGTATGAGATCTTGGCAAAGCCGGAGAGGTATCTGTTTTTAAATCATTGCTTTTACCATCCGATTTTTGTAAAAGAAAACTATTAATGAAATTACCTTTAATAATAAATAATCTGTATTTGATGAACACAATGCGCTGCAAATGGTTTCCTTGAAATTTTGTGTGTTTTTTTTATTAATATTTATAGAGCGAAGTACGGCCAGCTTTGAGCACCATAATTTGAAATTTCGCATTGGATGAAAATCTCTTGCTTCTAAAATGGGCAGAACCAATCGGCAGAATCTTATTAGTATACGAATCCTTTAATGATCGTTTGGCTTTAATCTATTCCGAAATTAAAGGAGATTATTAAGATATTGAGCTTTTGGCACATTTTTCTTTTAGGCGTAGTGGTGAAGTTTAGACCACCGACAAATAAATCTCAAAACTGCAGTAAATATTTATTTGATAGCTATGGCTCCAAGGCAAGCTCCACGGAGCAAAGAGCTCTAGAATTGATGGTTATGTAAACTAAGAGCATTTACCTTAAATTCTTCAAGATCACACAATGGCAGGTGTACAATAATCTTAAGCACATCGAAAATTCATTAGGTTAAAAATAAATTCAGTTGAATTCCGGAAAAATATTTGTAAAGTTCCCAGGAATTTTTTGACAAATAATTTATCAACAAAATATAGCTGAAGAAAGGAATAGTAAAATTTTTGGTAAAATCTACAAACATTCAGCACAATTATGAATACAATTTTATTCATAACTAGCTGACCTGGTCCACGTTGCTGGCCCTAAGCAAATATTAGTATTGTATTACCACACGGTTTAAATTGAGCATTTAACGACATTTACGGCCTTTAAATAAAAATCCATGGAATACCTATCATAAAGTTTTTTTTACAAAATAACTTACATATGGTGTAGATATGGGCTCAATCAAAAAAGAAACGCATGTATTTAAGGCAAATTTAAAATTATAGTTATTTATTACTTCATCTTAAGACCAGCGCATAGACAATGTTTTTTGTTTTTTTTTTATTTGGTGTAAAGAGCCGTTTTCTGATTTTAGGTAAATCGAAAAAAGCGGGCGGGCAAAATTTTCTTTCCGTAAAAACCTATGTTGGACCATGGCGATCATTTTAATGAAAAAATCGTCCAAATCGGTCAAACCGTTCTCAAATTATGCGCTTAATAGAAAAAGTGGGCGTAAAAGTAGGCGTGGTTATTTTATCTTTCGATGAAAACGTTAAATGGATTAATACGAACAGTTAAAAGAAAAATTAGTCATATCGATGGAGCAGTTTTTTGATTTTAGGTAAATCGAAAAAAGTGGGCGGGGCAAAATTTTCTTTCCGTAAAAACCTAAGTTGGACCATGGCGATAATTTTAAAGAAAAAATCGTCCAAATTATATAGATGTCATTGGTGGTGCAATATGAAAATTGGATTTTGACACGCCCCTCCGCCCGCAGACCGAAAATCAAAAATCAGACTTCACAGTGTCACCCGCCTGAATATTCTGAAGATTCCCTGAAAATTTCATCAAAATCGGCCCAGCGGTTTTGGAGTCCATACGTTACATACATACATACACACATACACACATCCATTTTATATAGATCGATAACTGGAGAATGGCTAGACCGATTTTGGATTTCAAAATCAACTAACCATCATCACTCCTCCCTGTACCTTCCCTAAAAATTTTATGGCAATCGGTCGAGCCGTTCTCGAGTTATGGAGTGACAATCAAAATGTACACTTCTTTTTATATATATAGATTGGGCTGTATATCAACGGAAGACAAAATTATTATAAGCTGTTTTACCTGAAAAAAGAGAGCTACCGGTTGGAGTTTCTTGCACTGCCCTTTCATAGCTACAGTGTTACCAAAACTTGGTGACCAAAAATGGCTAAAAACTTTTTTAAATAAAAACACATTAAAATTCAATAACAAACCGAAATAATTCATTTAAAGTTGTTTGCGATGAAATTGTTAGTTAAGTTTGTTAAATAAGAATAGACGTAAATTAATATTTTGATAGATATTTATAAAATTAAATCATCCATAAATTCGATGTCGTTATTGTTCATCTCATAGGAATCACTCGTGCCTATAAGTTTTAAATAATTTGAGGTAAATCATATTCACGACAACATTTACCCAATCTTTTGAGTCCAGATCTGCAATAAAAAACAAGTAAGAAAATGTAGTTGGTCAACCCTGACCACATTAGAACCCACGTACAAAATTTTAGCAAATAATCTCTAAAATTGCGACCTGTAATTTGCTCACAAGGTTACAAGTAAATATATATAATATAATAAAATAAAAATTTTTCTTTTAAAAGAAAAACGGCAAAAAATATTTATGGCTAAACAAATTGAAAAATGGCTAATGGCTAAACTCATTTTTTAATGGCTAAACATGGTGAAAAATGGCTAAATCTAGCCACTAAATGGCTAAATTGGCAACACTGCATATCAGCGAACACAGATAGTTCCTCATCATGTCATCTTCCAGACTGGCAATTTGTGTGTGTAATATTCTAAAATTCTGCTTTGAAATTGCATTAGTGTCCATATTATGAAATTCTATTCTTTAATTTTTGCCTCCTTATGGCGACTTTCCTCTACTCCTTTTTAAATTTTATAAAATAAATACAAATTAACCATTGACCAACATCAAATTGAAAAGTGATAATTACAAAGCAGAACAGAGCACATGTACCCCTCCCCAATCTTCTCCCCTCTCTCTCTCTCCAAGGATAGATGCAATAACAATTGCAATCGTAAACTTTTTTATTTACTATAAAGTTTACATTTTTGTCAACCACTGTACAAGTAACAACATAAATTGTTCCTTTTTTCAGGGCTGGCAATGTTGTTGTTACTTCTGTTGTTGTATTTCGGTTGTTTGTTATTTGTACTGTGTGCAAAGAGGCCACAAAGTATTTAAAAGTTATATTTTTTTGGGTCTATTTATACAACGGTACGAGAACAATGCGATAAGTACAAGTGCGAGTGCGAGTACCAGCATGTATCATCAAAACGAAACGCAAGCCCATTTATATCTACGTAAGAGTCTATATGAATCTACACATAATATTACAAGTGCTATCCAAAAAGATACATACTTATGTGGCTCAATATGCGCTATAATAACCAACATTCTCACTACTACTGGTGCTGCTTGCTGCCTTCATATTTGCATTTATAATTTCGGCTTATATTCTTTTCTGTTCTGCATTTTTCACTTATTTTTGCAGTTTTTTTTTTTGTTTGTTTGTTTGTTTGTTTGTATGTATGCATAACAAAAATTGTTATTTTTCCGTGAAGTTATTGTTGGTTTTTGTTTAATGACCTTTATGACCTGTTTCTGAATGGGATGGATGGTGGCTAAATATTCTTGGTAACCATCTACTGTATTGCATACAACATACACCAACACACAAGCTTGCATTTGATATGATACAATGGTTTGGAATGGTTTTGTAGGTTGTTTGATTCGGTTTAAGTTTGGTTGGGCTTGTTTTGAGTCAAAGCCATCCACTGAAAATAAAATAAAAAATAAAAAAATCCAAAAAAGTTGTTGGCCCACAAACTTCTGGCTTTAAATTTTCTGGCCATTTAGGCAAAGTACTGTGCACAAGCACAAGTTTAAATCCTTAAATGAAGAATGAGCACACAAAACCATAATCATTTATATTAAAAAAAATATGTATACATATTGCACCATTGTAAAAGCAAAAATCATTGCGCCAGTATTAAAATCAAAATTTTTGTAAAAACGTATAAAATTTTTCAGCTTCGGGCAGATAACACAGACGCTTAAGAAAAAAAAGTGAAAGCTTCTCAAAAGGGCTTAAGACGAAAATCGATATTTTTAAGACCTTGTTGTGAAGTTTGCTTAAAACTGCCTTGCAAACATTGTTGATATTGCTATTTTCAGTAGAAAATCCTTTGCTACTTTCTACTTTCTTCGAAAATACTTTTCACAACTCGCTAATTTTTATAAAAAATTATTTCTACTTGCAATTTTCTAAAGAAATTCATGCATTAATTTATATTTTTTTAAGCATATTTTTTGCTACTTGTTATTTTCAAAAACAATCTACAGCTACTTGATTTATTCTGCTATTTTCTTGTAGTTATTTTTTGTGACATGTTTTTCTATTTTTCTATTACGATTTTTTTTTATAAAATATATATTAAAAAATATTACGCTAATTACTATCTGAAAAAAAAATTAATAGCTACTTGCTTAGAAAATCTACCTTTTTTTCTATAAAAATATTTGACTACTGACTTTCTTGAGAAAATCTTAGGCTACTTAATTTTCATTATAGCAAGTATGTCGCTACTTGCTCTTTTAAATAGAAACAGTTTTCCTATTTCTATTTTTTTTTTTAAAACCTCTTGCAACTTGATGTTTTCTGTTAAAAATCTAGAAAGTCTTTCTAGTTGCTGTAGAACATTTTTTAAATCTTGTTATTTTCCACAAAGAATCTGTAGCTACTTTAGACTTCCATTTTTAAAAATTTTACTGTAAATTGTTTTTCAACACTTTGGTGTTATGAACATTTCTGCCACTTGATAGAACGTTTATTTTTATTATTTTATTTTCTTCGTTTTTTTTTCTTCACGATGTTTTTTTTTTTGTAATAATAATTGTTCTTACTTTGAAACTTTTATGAAAACTCATTTAAATATTTCCACAGTGTGAAGGATCCTCATCAAGAAATAACTACAGCACATAACATCAAATAAAAAAACAGCAACAGCAGTAGCAGTAGTAGCTAGTATTTAGAACAAGTAGCAAAAAACGAAAATCATTAGTTGCAAATATAGATTCCAGGCAATATTGTATTTATGTTCAAAGTGCAAACTAACAAAACACATAAAAATCAAGAAGAACCAAACAACAACAGCAAAAGCAATTATTATAAAATTTAGACATCAGGCCAAGGATAATAAGACGAAAAAAATACAGAATAAATGAAGCCAAAGATCCAACATTTTATTGCCATTACCATCATTATCAACAATATTCCTGCAACAACAACCGCCAGTGCCACTGCCACTTACAAACAATAACAACAGCTCGTACCACCTCCAGGCATGTTCCTAAACTTATTAAAATGCACACACAGTTACATAGATTTAAACCTTCACACACAGATTTAAACAGCTGTTCATAAGCCCTGCAGTTCAGGAGACGTTTAATTAAATAACATAGATTAAAGATTTTATTCGCAAAAAACTAAATTTCGGTGAAAGGGCACAACGCTTCTCTGCATCAAACATTCTTAAAGTATCACTTCATTTTGCAGATAACAGTGTATTGCTATGCTCACACTTGGGTTCTTAAGCGCTCTTAAGCAACTCGAACGTGACTTAGCTCTACTCACATCAAAATCGAGTTGATTACCCATACATTAAAGTGATTTCTTAATCACTTCAAATTGACATGATAAAAACTAAATTATCTCATAAATCACATAGAATCCTCTGAATATACCTTGAACTGAGTATGATGTTGCATCGGCCACAATAAACGAACCTCTCATTTGTACAATCGACCAGGATTTCTTCTTAATCTTTTTATTTCGTCTCTACATAATCCATTAATTTTCATAGATTATAGATTTATGTCCATATGCGCTGATAAAAAAAATCACAGAATAATTTGGACAGTGGACACATCTTGATTACAAAGGGTTAGGTTATTGGTCTTCTGTAGCGGGTAAAATTGTGAGATCGCACTGTCCATATTTTTGGAGAATCGATCAGTTTTTTTTTTCTATTTAGCCTTGTGTTAGTTTCGTTAAAAGATT
The DNA here is from genome assembly GCA_949318255.1 of Pollenia labialis. NCBI lineage: Eukaryota > Metazoa > Arthropoda > Insecta > Diptera > Polleniidae > Pollenia > Pollenia labialis. The sequence goes on along the minus strand of OX439139.1, from coordinate 7,885,135 downwards.
GTTGTTCAAGCTCAGTAGATGATTGGATCAGTGATGTTAACTTTTATTTTTTTATTACCTTACAGCCCTCTAAAAATTACCGTTTTTGAGAAGAAATTACCGTACGCAAGGATTTTTAATCAAAACATTAATTTGCTGTTTCCAAATGACAGGCGATTGATTGTTTCATTTGTAAACAGCAAAAAAGAGCCATTAATTTAAATCTTAAATGTGTTTGAAGAAAAATCTAAACGTAAATTTTTGTCTTAAAATACATTTTTTACAAAATTATTGTATCTTTTTTAATAAGGTAGTTCTTAAAATAATCCGAAAATTATACTTAAATTAATAACATTGTGGCCATTTCATATGTTTAAGAATTGTTGATTTTTAAACAAACAAAAAGTTAAATATAAAATTAATAATATACAAGAGTAATTTCATTTTTCTTAGTTTGCACTTATCGGTGTTACGAAAACATTTATAGAAATATATTGGGGGTTTCACAAGGTGTGCTATTAAGTCATATCATCATAATGTCCTAAATAATATTTTACAGTTGTTTAAAAAATACAAAATAAAAATTTTAATGCTGTAATCATTGGTTCGTCATAACTTTTAATGCAGTAGAAATCTAAATTAAAAGCAGTTGCCCACAGCAGTCATATATATTTCATGTAATTATTTTAAAACATATGACTTTACAACTTGATGACTACCTTGTGAATCCCCCAATAATGTTGTTAATTTTTTTGTTAAAATATTTATCTATGTATGTATTTTTAAATTGAAAATCACCTCTCAAAAGTTAAAATTTTAAACCCTACATACATATGTTAGAACGTATATTTAAACAAAAAATCCAAATTTCTTTAAATTACCGTATTTTAAATAAAGTTACCTTGCTACCTTTTGCGGTCCAAAATTACGCTAAGAAAGGGTAATTACCGTACGGTTACCATCACTGGATTGGATGAGGCTGCCATATGTCGTTACCAAGAAACAATGCGGATTGTTTTGGGGGAGTTGAAGCCACTTAATTTTTTAAAACTCGAAAAATATGATACAAAAAAATTAATAATCCATGTAAACGAAATACATATTAAAAAAATGCATGTTTCTTGAGTCAATGAAGTGTACGTAAATTTAATACCTGTACCCATGTTCTGTAACTTTGGTGAGAGCTTCTCGCATTGAAAAGATGTGCGACAAAATATTCCATCGTTTCTCGAAAAGTGAGAAAAAAGTGTGTCTGAAACTCATGTCAAAATCTATTAAAGGAGATTGCGTCGTTACGTTATAAATGTCATAATATTTCACATGATGTGACATTGCTGACGTTGAGAACGTCAGTCGTACATATCGAGACGGCAAAAATATTTTTTAGGGTTTAAATGAATTTAAGTGATTTTTTTGATAGTTCAAAGCCGGAATTTTCTCACAGAAATTTTACAGACACACTCTTTCTAATAGCTGGCGAGTAATTTCCTTACGTGACAGCTTTTACTCACCAAAAATGTCACAGACGCAGTTAAGTGAGAAAAACAGTTGTTTGTTTTAATTAATTTCATTTTTGTTATATTTTTCACATTTCAATCGATGCGGGAGTAACAGAACATGGGCACTGGATTATTAAATGTTTCATAATATTGACGAATAATCCATTGATCCAACGAAAATTATTTTAATAAATGTTGTTTGCTAAAATAATGAATTTATTGGTTCAGTTTATATGCAACGGTTATCATATGTACTCTCGTTATTTTCTTATCTTACGCTAATCTCAAGAACCGCTTAAATAAGTCTTGGAAAACCAAATCAAAAATGGGCTTCCAAGATAAAGCCGTGAGGCAAAATTGCATGTTCTTCGGAAAAATCAAGTTTTAACCAAAACATATATAAGGCCATAAAATCCGAACAAGAGAAACCCCCAAATAGATATGGCTAATATCGCAGATCGCAAAGCTCGAACGCGATAAACTCTTTACAGCCCTAAATTCTTGGGGTTTTTAATATCCCTTCACACTTTATTTGATTTGGGTCAGTTAAAAGACAAATGAAGGGTACTGACTACATCAATATTTTGCGAGAACTTTTCCTGGAGCATATTCCCATTGCGTGAGAAAATAACAAGTGGTCATTAAAAAGGCAATTGTTTTTTTTTAAATCATTTTGGATGTGTTATCATTCCACCTGATGAACTAACGGGGCCTTACAACTTAAACTTCTATGTTTGTTAGGTTTTTGGTATCTGTATATATTTGCTTGTATCTGTGTGTTTAAATAGATGTTTTGATTTTCTACAACGTTTGAGCAATTTTCCTCAAAACTTATTGGCAATTATAAACATGCGTGTTTAATTTTAAACAATATTTTTCACTGCAAAATTCATTCAACTGTTCTTGTAGTAGAGCAGGAGAGAATATTACGGTTATGTTTAGGTAAATACTAATAAATACAACTGCCACATACTAATTTTATTATTGTTTGTAGGCCAAATGGGGCTTCTTGTTGCAGAGTGTGTTTGGAACGTTTCTTGAATAAGTATCGTGCTTAAAATAATTAAGCATTGAAGAGTATTTCTGATCGGGAGATTTACAACTGTAGTGCCATAATTATTGGCATGGAATAAAAATAAAACGAAAGAGTCACACGATACATTGAAACTTTGACTAAAATTTTTGAACCCACTATTAGTTCTGAAGTCGGTCCATTTAGTTTATCATTCCATGTAAAACTTTTTAAATATTCACCATATAGTATATGGGCCATTACACGCCAAAACGAAAAAAAAAATTTTTTGATTTACCCAATTTTGTGATATGTTTTAGTATGCTTCAAAAGAACTTGCCTGGTAAGTTTTGATTACTCCTTTCAAAAACCCTTTTTACTTTTTTTGTTCATAATTATCTTAGTAATGGTCCAAATTGGATTTCAGAAATGGTCCAAATTGAAATTTTTTTAATGAAATATACGTTTTAAGATGTTCTTTATAGAAAAAATATGTTGCAAGTTTTTATGGTTAAGATTTTTGGATTTGAAAGTCTTAATCGTGTTTGGCCAGTGGACCGATTTGGAGTATGATTAAAAAAGTTATGAACAAAAAACTAAAAAATATTCCCTTGAAGCAGGGTTTAAAAAACTGCAGTCGAAACCAAAAACTGTCAAGCAAAAAACGAAAATGTTTGTGCAACTTTTCACTTTTTGAGTTGGAATGGCAGCGACTGTTAACATTTAATGAATCAGAAATAAAAGCCACAGTTTTTTTTTTGTCAATGACAAATGAAAAAGTGGAAGACATTGCAGTTTTTCTACTGTGGCTGCACTTGTAAAAACGCTCCTTTGAAGGAGTTATCAAAAAAATGTCAAAGTTTAGCAGGAAGGCCCTTTTGTACTTAAAAATATCACAAAATTGAGGAAATTAAATAAATTTAAATCTACCCGATTTGGTGTGGAATGCGCCTTATATATGATGGGTCCTTGAGGAATTCTAAGTTGATTAAGCTATGTCTGTCTATCCGTCCGTTGAAAACACACTCACTTACCACCGACTCAAAAGAAAAGCATAGTATTGATGTCGAATTCTTTCTAGTTCTCCTAAGCAGTTTGGTATTGAAATCCAGCAAAATCGACGTAGTAGAAAAAAAATTATGAAACCAAGAAGTTGATAAATTAGTTACAAAAACTAACATAAATTGTGGCATAGTGCTAGGATCGACATAAGACTTTGCACAAATGCGTTTTATGTGACTGGAAATCATGCAACTAACTTGCCTTTTTGATCTGTTCATAATTTACCATATGCTCCATATAAACCCCACTTGAGCAAATCACTTAAGTTCGCCTAAAACTGTAATGAATAACGTAGGCCTATATACTATTACGAATAAAGATTTTGTAGTAAAATTTTGTCTGTCAAAGTTTCATTAGACTAGAAATTACACAGTTAAATTTTGAAGGGATTAATCTATAATTGACCACAGGGCCTATAAAATTTTAAATATTCTAAATCTCGGTGGATGGATCAAAGTCTAAGCACAGCAGAATATACCACTTCTACTTATTTTGTTATGGAATAGCCGTTATTGTTTATATCTGTAGGATTTGAGAGAAAGTTAAAGGAATATGTGGGTTTTTATGGCCTTTTCCAAATTCGGATGTAGCCCTGGGTTTATTTTAAATTTTTTATTCTTCTTTTTAGTGCGTTGTCTAAAAAGTTTAAGCATTTTGTAAAAACGTTATATAATTTTTTATATCCTTAACATAAATATCCTTTTAACTCCTTCAGTCAATAAATGTCGTTATTGTTTAATCCTTTTAACTCTTACTCTCTGTTTTTATTGGCTTTGTAATGTTTTATGTAGCTTTTGTTGTCGTTGACTCTGGTTGTTAAAACGAAAATTCAACCAACTTTTTCCAGATCTTCTTCTCCTGCTTCTTCTAATAATCATCGTAAAAATAGTTAATTTAAAATTTTCAAAGTCATTTTGATGTTGGGACTAATTAAAAACATGTTGACGTTAGAGTCGTCCGTCTTATTTTCTGCTGTTTATTTTCTGATTGTCGACACGTTCTATTTGATGTTTTTATTACAAACGCAATAGAAAGCGAAAGAGAAAAAGTAAAAGTTTCTATTTGACTTTACAACTCTTCTGTTGTACACTTGTGTTTGTTTGCGTTTTTTGTTTTTATTTTTGTTTAAAGTTGCCAACTTTCTTTTTCAATGAGGCAGCCACTGTAGCCCCAGGACTTCGGATATTTGTTTGAGGTGCTGGTAGAAAAGTGAGCAGAGCGTTCTTTTTTTTGCTGTTGATAATTAGTAGAGAATGTTTAATTGAAATTGAAATATTTTATTTCAAGATGTTGTTGTAAGAAGCCTTTTTGGTTTGTTTAATTTAAAGTTAAGTTTTTGAAATGTACTTAATTTTAACCATTTGATGTTATTTCTGCGGCTGTAGGAAAAATGGCCCAAGGAAAAAAATGAAAAATCACCCAAATGAAGAATCGCCCAAAAGAACATGAAAAATTACCCAAACAGGTAAATATGAAATGTTGCCCAAAAAACACGTAAAAGGGGCCAAAAACCAAAAACGAATTTTTTCCCAAAAAAAAAAAAATAAAAAATTACTTAATTTGCAAAAAGTGTTAATTCCTACATATTTTAAACAAATTTATAATTATTACAAAATCAAAAATTTTATATAGAAAACATACTTGGATCTCGTACGGTTAAAAGCTGATCGAATGCAATTCGTTCACTCACAATATTATTACAGTAACGGACTGTAGTTTATTTAAGAAATATTCCGCTCAGTCATTTTTAAATAAATAAACATTTAAAATTCCAAGCAAATTTATTTTTAACTGATTCTAACAGTTATTCAAAAAACTAAGTGCATATTAATACGGATTTTCAGTTGCAGTTAATATTGTCCGTTGATTGAGTTAAATTCTTCTTTATGTTAAAGTAAATAAAAATGTAATTTAAAGCAACGAAAAGCTCATTTAATTTTTACTGTCAAAAATTCAACCGCGAATTCCGTAAAAACAAATCAATATTCAGTTATCTTATATAAATTAATTGTCAAAAAATTAACTACATATTGCGTAAAAACAAATAAATATGCAGTTATTTTATAAAATTTTACTGTCAAAAATTCAACACCATATTCAGTAAAAACAATTTAATATTCAGTTATTTTATATAATTTTACTACCAAAAATTAATTTTTACTTATCTATAAAAAATGAATTGCTTGTTTTGTGTAAGCAATACCCATTTTCTATTTGTTAAAATAATTTAGTTAAATACCTACATCAAATTTTAAAAGTAAAATAATTGCGAAGCCATATCGGTCATGCTGCTGGTGTCTTATAATTGAGAGTTCTTCTGTAAACAACGTGGTCAGTACAACAAAAGTAAAACAAACGTGTGTAACTGGGTAAGTAAATAAAAATATTCTCCCTCTCTCGCTTATAAGAAAAACAAGCGGACAGGTGTCTGTCTGGAATTTTTTAGAAATTCGGCTCTTTTGTGGAGTAAACGAAAATTTAATAAAATAACTGAATATTTAATTGTTTTTACTGAATATGGGGTCAATTTGACAGTTAAAAATTGACAGTAAAATTTTAATAAATAACTGAATATTTAATCGTTTTTACTGAATATGGTGTTGAATTTTTGACAGTAAAAATTAAATGAACTTTTTGTTAAAAATAAATGAAAAATAGGTAGACCGGTTTTTAATTGAACTTTCATTTATTTTATATTACAATTTCAGTTAATTTTACGTACAGAATATTGTGAGTGTTGCATTAGTTTGCCTGATTACACATGCGTTTTCTATGCAATCTTTTTTTATTAAAAAAATAGCAGCGAGCTCTTGGTATAACACTTCTTGATCTTTTTTTTGGGTTTAATCACTGATTTGTCTTCCAACAACATTTCCACACTAATCGTACCCGAATTATTATAGCATGTATAATTTTGCTATTTTGACGTTTTTGATTTCATTTTAAATAATTGCTTATCAATTTTTAAATAAATCAACTGACTTTTAACTTTTTTACCACATACAAATTCATATTCCAATTTTTCCATTGTCACTTTTTTTAACTGTGCACTCTTCAATAGTTAAATATTAATTAATTAATCACTGCACAGTTATAATCAATTTCTCAAAACAGAATAAAGCTTTTTGCAATATGCCCGTTATTTTTACAAATAACATTTAGGAATTCGACGTATTATGATAATGAATGATTTAGGCAAATATAATGTAAGATTTTGACGAAATTTTAAAAATGAAAGATTTCCCGAAAAAATAGGCCCTTTTCATACAATATTTTTGGGTGATTTTTCATTACGAAAATTCACCAAATTTAAGAAATGAAAAATCAACCAATAATAACGAAAAATAGCCCAGAAATTTGGGTCACTTTTCATATGAATTCTGGCCCAATTTTACATGGGATTTTTTTGGACGATTTTTCATTTTTTTCCTTGAGCGATTTTTCCTACATCCTATTTCTGCTTCAAGCAGTTTAAGAATAAAATTTATGTCAGTTATTAAACAAATTGAGGGAACCAATAGATAATTTTTTTTAAGCAAATTGGCCTTTGCTTAGTTGATTAATGTTAAAAGAAAAAAAGTATTTTTTTTTTTGGGAAAAGCGAGATTTTTCTTGATATAGTGATATCTAGTAAAATAAAATTCTTTATGTTATGATCATGATAATTATGATTATCAGGAAACAATCTCACAAAAAATTTAAAAAAGGCATAGATATAAGCAAATAAAACTGCAGAGTGAATGAGAATTGCAAACACTCAAAAATTCGTGTTGCAAAAAATTAAAGCTTTAGTTAAATACCAACAATAAGCAGTGAGTTTATCTTTACTACCATTGGTTGGAATTCTACCAACATTAATTGCAGTTGTATAGGTTAATCTTTATTACATCTTTTTTCATATACCTTAATATCTATTTAGTAAATCTGCTTTATGTAGGCCTTACCTTTACACCTAAAATAAAAAATTAGTCCCACTCCAGAAGAAAATTGATGCTTAGGCGTTCCTCAAACAAGCATGGTAGGAATATCGTCTTTTCGAATCCTTTTTCGTGTTTAAAGTTAATAAAGGTGCCTTGCAAATGGATTAAGATGGTTGTCCAGCTTAGTAGTATATTTGGCATGGACTTTTCGAAACTCATCTTTTATATTTTTATATATCACGGTGCTCTGGTCATGTTTCTAGAAATTTTTGGATTGTGGTCTCTGTATAAGGTGGAGTTGCAAGCTCTTCCACATAATTGGATTCCATATATCAAAACGGTTTTATACAGGATGACCCTACAATCCAAGCTAAGCTAAGATTTTTCACTAATAAACCATTCAAGTCTAGAGGCTGTTAACTTCAAGTGAAGTCTCTTGGATTATATATGTCGACGCCACGACAGCTGTTTTTCTTAATGTAAACTAAGGTATGTACTTAAAAAATCAGGCTCTGACATTGTAACATTATTATGTGTGACATGTGGACAGCTTCCTGTCCTGAGTGTCACGTAACACGTTTCCTTTTTAACTCGTTTACGGCTTTCTGACCTTTGCCATGATGTCATCCCTTTTTTCCAGGAGAAGGGTAGGACTGGAGCTTCTTGGATGAATTGTTTGGATTCAATTTTAAAACTCGAAACCATGATAGATAAATGTAACACTCAACCTGTTCTTTAATCTTTAAATCGTGAACGACAATACTTTACAAGATAACGCCGATTATTTTGTCGGTTCGAGTAAAATGATCTAATACCTTCGAATTATTATTCGAAGCTTTTAATATTATTCAAATCTAAGACTATCAGTTATCGGAAGGGTTCTATATCTGATCTAACTGTAATCTATACTACATTCTTATAATAACGTCATATACTAACCATATTTGCTATTACTTAATTTAGGTAAAATATACATTCAAATTTATTCAAAACAAACAACATATGTAAACACAACATCATCAATGTCAAATAGCATTCAATAAAAATAGTATTTGAACAGTATTACAACATGTTTTCTATCTTCTTTTTCCTGACAAGGAAGTCATGCGTAAAATTAATTCTCAAAAAAGAAAAGAAAATCGAAATGCCTTCACCTCCCCAGCATTCATAATGTTTTTTTTTTCATATATCCTAAACAGCAACAATGTTTCTTGAAAAAAAAAACTTTTCCAACTTTTTAAAATAATTTAAACATTTTTCGTATTCTTAACACATTCAAACCCCGACTCCACTTATTTCTTTAAAAAACCTGACGAAAAACAACAGGATGTTATTTTTAAATTCATTACTAACTCGACGCATTAATGCCAATAATTTGTATCTACACGGTGATACAAATGTAAATAAAAAATGTATGCAGGGATTCTCACACTTAAGAAACCACATTTTTTGATATGGTCACCTTCAGTAAAACTATTTTTAACGAAAAATGTGTAAACCAATTATGGCTGCCTTAACCATACTATTTCCACCCGCAACCATATTATTGCCAAATTAGCCACAGATCTATGCATAGAAAATATTCCTAGAAAATATTGAAGGAATAGGACTATTAAAGTATAAAAGCTTTAAAGGATTGTAATTTGACTTAGAATACACATTCGAATAATATGGTAATTTATTTGAATAACAATATAATGAATTTTTTGTATTTTTGTTTTTAGTAACATTAAAAAAACAATTTTTTATGGATATTTTTAAGTTTTTGTGCATATATTTTATTTTTTAATGCGTTTTTTGGATTTTTTAGTGCATAATTTACGCGTATATTTAAGGATTTTTCCTGCCTATTTTAAGCGAAAAATAAATAAATTTTTTAGTGCATTTAGTCATCCCTAATCATAACATTTTGAAAAAAGGAAAACTGTATTGTTAATTTAAAACCATACAATTGTTGGTGTTTAACAAATAATTGTTATTAGAAACTACAACATATACTGCGGCAACCATAATATGGTTGTGGTTTCTTGATGGAGGACTTCTTTGACCTAAATATGGTTGCCGGCGACAAGAACATGGTTGAATTAACCAAATTATGTTAAAAAACTTTTCGTAGTGCACTGGATATTGAATTTTGTTTATAATCTGATTATTATTATTAGATTATTTAATGGCATTTATTCTTTTAATATGATTTTCGGCATATGTCCTTCGCGGCTACGAGCCACATGGTTCATTCGATCAGTCAACTTTGACTTCTTTTTCAATTAATCTGGCCATATGGCGCAAAGGAGACTGCTGGCTTGTCGGAATAAGCCAATGCCTTAACATAGCTACATAAATGGTAATCCAGAGGCCTTAAAGCGTACAAAGGATGGGGCCAGATTAACTCCTGGAAATAAAATTGTCTTCAAACTGAGTTTGTAATAAAGCGACTGTTAAGCGCGCTGTATGTTATGCAATTTTGTAAAGAACAGAATTTTTCTTGGCTTTAACGATGAAAAACCAAGTTTTTTAATTTAGTGCCAAATTTTTATTTGCATTTTTTTTACTGAAACTGCTAATTTTGAATTCACCACTCATCAGCAACAAAATGATTGCAACAATGTTGCACCATCACTAACTATTCAAACAGAACTGAGTGTTCAACTTCAAACAGAAATTCACAAGGCCATAATTAAAACGTCGGCAGTTACTTCAAATTCTCTCACATTGTATAGTTTTAATTTTTATTTTCTTTTGTTTTTATTTTCTGTTTACAAAATGTATGAAATTTAATAAAAGATTGTTGTTAATCATACGAAGTTTCTTTCAAAAACCATTTTTGTTTACGTTTTTAAAAGTTTGTATTATAAACGAAATTTTTCTTTAATTTTGGTTTATTTTATTATTTAATAAAATTGATTTTTTCACCGAGTTTTTTTTAAAAACTCTTTTCCTATCTTACCTCGACTTTAGATGTTTTGTCAAAATGCCACAGATATTTATTTCAAACTGTATGGGAAATATGGTATCGACGCAGTTCTGCTTGAACACTCAGTGTTAAGTGAAACTGCAATATAAGTGCACTACCCCCATCTATGGCATTTAGTAAATTAACATCGATTTACAAATGATGTTAGGCCAAGGTTCCCATAAAATAATATTTAATTTTATATTCAGAAAGCAAACGATTTATACCACGATATATTTTAATTCTTTCGAAATTTAAAATTTTTTGTTAATAACAAAATGTATTTATTAAAAATACGGTTACTATATGAGAACCTCTGCATATATTTTTTGTGTAGCACAGTGTTATTTATGGACATTGAAAGTACTGAATTTTGTATACAAGTTATCATTTAGTTTATGCAACTTGTTATTAACTTTTTAGGGAGATGATAAAAGTCTACTACCGGATTTAACATTACGATTTATCTGTGCACAAGTTTTACGTTAAAGTTTTTATTTTGTGTTTTGTATTTTCAGAAATTTTCCTAATCTTTTTGTTTTTTGCTAACATCGGTTTTTCCCCACCTACATTTTGACAAACGTCTTTGAAGGAGTGCAGACGTCTTTAAAGTGCAACACATTAAGTTGCAAATATTGTGCAATAACCTTTAGGTGTTGCCGATAAACTTGTCACAAAAGAAATTTTTAATAAGCAGGTCGCAATTTAATTAATTTAACTTTAACAAACAAAAATGCGTCGAAGCACTTTTTCCATACAATTTAACATACAAATTAGTCATAGAAAGCCGTATCTCCGGCTCTGCTAAATGCGCCACATAAACAGAATTAAAAGATTTCAAATTAATTTTAAAATTTAATACAATCAAAGACAATTTATAAAATACTTAACTTTTTTTTTTTGCAAAAGAAAACTACAAGCATTCATTTTGACAGCTGATCAACACACACAGTACAATCGAATTGATAGACTTATGCCCAATTTTCAGGATTGTATTTAAATCTATTTTAAGTTAATTTTCATAAAAACTTAAATCGTTTAAAATACAGATTGGTTTTTTGAGTTTTATTTGAAAAGTATTAGCTGACTGTTAAAGCTTTGCCTGTTGTTGTTGTATTGTTGCGATATTGAGGCCACCTTACTAAGATATTACAATGGAAACTTAAGTTCAAATTAAGTGTACCACATCGGTGACTTAAGTTCCACTTAAGTTTTTAGTGAAGAAGAGAATTTTGTATTTAAAACGATTTTAAAAATAAATGTGTTTTAATATCAATCCTGAATAAAAATTGGCCATAAGTAGTCAACTTGAAAAAGTTAAATCTTTAAATTTTGCTTCAACCAGCTCGACAGAATACGTGGTAATCAATTAATAATAAATTTGTCTGATACAATTACCTTCTCTATTCCAGTGAATTTATTATTATTTTTTCGAAAATATTACATTATTTTTTATAATTATTTGTAAAATTCCTTTCTTCATAAAAATAATTTAATGAAAGATTAAAAATATTGAAAATTTGGATTAAAAACCATAAATATTTCAACAAAATTACCACAATACTAATTAATTATTTATGTAATCTATTCCTCATTTTCCGGCTGAGAAGTAAGCAAAGAACAAATGATGTGGTACAATTTTAGTTAGACACGGAGCTGAGGTCTACACAATAATTTTTAGCTTTTTGGATTACTTCTAATTTTGTTAACGTCACAAGCAGAGTCAAAACAAATCAACAGATTTTGACAAATGAAATTTTATTTTTACTTGTGAAGATGCCGCATAAAAAGCGTTGATGTTACTTGAACGCAAGTATGGTATGAAAAGCATGCAATGCATGTTGGCGAAAACTTATTATGTGCACCAAGAAATTGTTCCCAAAGCTGCTAAAGTTTTACGGAATTGAATCGCCAATAAACTTTTAAAATGGCCTAAGAAAGTGAATTCACCTCCAATCGTTACACATTTCTTGTTTGATAAAGATTGTCAATATTTAAGGGCGTTCTTTTAAAGGACTCCTCTGATTAAATGTGTGTCATGGAGCAAATTTAGATAAATGCGTCACTTTAGACTTCTGTGGAATATCGTTTTTCCTCCAGTTTCAACTGTGAATTTAAAAAAATAAAACAATACAATTCCAACAAAACAAAAAAAACCAACAATGACAAAAATTGTTGACAAAAATAACACAACAACAGCAGCAAAAACATCAAGAATGACACCAAACTTTTAACAAACAAGTAACAACAAATTTTAATTGAAATTTTAAATGTGTGTGCCTTTGTGTACAACGCAAGTGAAAGTACCCAGCGGTAAAACTCAGAAGACCTTCTTACTTCAGGCCTTTTAAAAGGCCTGCTTAAAAATTGTTTTGATTAAATTCCTATTCTTATCTAACTGCTAAAGAATGCCTCATAGAAGGCCTCGGCTCTTTGGTGTAAAAGATAAGAAGCACCTTCCACACTCGCTTCTATGAGAAGGGAGTGGAGAAGGAGTAATATTTTTTGTATTGTTTTTTTTTTTGCACAAGCAAAAGCCAAACTATTATTTTTTTTATCCCGTTGCCATTCTTATGTACCTGCTAAAGATGCGAGAGCGGAAGGCCTTCTCCGCAATGACAACGTGTGTAAAAAAGATATGAGTATGGAATGGAGCGAGCAGGCCTTGTATATCCAAAAGAAGGAGTACAGAGGCCTTCTAGAAGGCATCCTTACTCCTTCTTTTTCCCGCTGGGTACGTGCAAAATACAGACATGAAGTTTTTGTTGTTGCTTTTACCTTGCATTTCGTTATTGGCGATGCTGCGTACGTTGCTGTGGTTGTTGTCAATGATTCCATTTTATATTCGCTTGCTCTCCTTTTAGGTATCTTTGCTCTTTACTTAACTAGCACAGCAACATATTTTGCTATGCGTATCGTTTTCCTACAGTTCGGGCTATTTTCCAAGAACAAGCGATTTCACTAGCTACTACGGGTCAATAACACCACCAATAAAGTTATTTTTAAATTACTCTTACGATGGAAAATTCTTGGCTTTTACAATGATATTTTGTAAAGTAATGTTAATTTATATAAAATTTTGTTCGACTTTTTAAAAGATTTTGTTGAGCTCAAGGCCACTTATTAGGTTAGTAAAAATTAAAAACAAAATTGTTAAAAGTAAAGTGATAATTGAGGGTGTCCAGCATCTGGATCGAACTGATTACTCAATCCAGCCCAAGTAATCTGTGAAAGATGCACTTGATTTATTTATTTTTTTTGTGTATTACAAAGTTTTTTATTTATCCTTGTTTTTAATAATTTCTGCTCTGTTAAATTCTGGAATATTTTCAAGACCATTGGGTCTTTACCAGGTTTAGTTATCATTGTGTTCTTTGTCGTCGGTTTCAGTTGCGTGTTTATTACGCGTAAAAATTTTGCTTAAACATGCAAAAATGTGGAGCAAAGAATGAAATACAATGAACATGCTCAAGGACAATAAAGCACGTTAAAGGTAGAAATATTCGTATCATTTCTTATTTAATTTTATTTTTTTGTCCTTATACCCTTAACGATTTTCTCTGTTCATTTTCATTGGGGATACATAACCAACACTAGTGTACTTCAGTTTCTCAGTTCATTTGAATGCACGTTGATGTATGATTACGAAATTTGTTTGTATCAACGTAGTTTTACTTGAGCGGCCATGAGAGGACCAACTAACCAATGATATTTTCTTTTGTGTTGTTTTTAAAAATTTTAAAAAACATGCTCGGCTAAAATCTATTTGAAAGCAAGCAAGACTGGTCAGCCAAAGGCTTACTTACCATAACACTTTCCATTCTTATTTTATAATTTATGAACTTTTTATTCCTGCAAGAAGAACATAAATTGTGGCATTTTTATTTGTAGTGATTGTTTTATCAAAATTTAAAGATTGCTTCGAAAAGCCAATTGCCAAATCTGAGGCAATATCTAAACATTAACCTTTGGCTAGGCATTCATGCCCTTGCACCGACAATAAGCTGGTGTTTTTAATTTTCCAAAAATAATCCTTAATATTGCCTGAAACTCTAAGTGCTCTGTCCGTGTTCTATAGCTGGTCCTGTAATAATCGCATCAGGTTGTGTTTCAAGCTAAAAGCAATTTCATTCCTTTGTACACGATTTTCCCAGAACAAGAAGATTTAATATTGTGTTTGTGTATTTGTTATAAAAAAAAATAGAAAAACCAAATGGAATTTAAAATAAAAAAAATACGTAAATTACTTTATATAATATTTCCGTTGGCCAAACAAAACACAACTACATCTCAAATAGCACGAATGCACAAGAAATAAAAGAAACAAATCTAGGTTAAAATAATAAAACACAACCTGAAAAAAAGAGATGGTACATTTCTTCTATATAAATATTTTACTGTTTTAATTTACATAAACGTAAAACATTTGTAAAAATGTTATTAAAAATGAATCTCTTTCTTATTATGTTTTTATTTAATTTCTTTCACTTGAATTTCTTAACAACTCCACAATTCACACCACCTGCCAACGGATTCAGAGACAAGCATGAGCACGATATTACAAGTATTTAAGAGAAAAAGGAATGTGGAAAATCTAACGACAATTGTAATGAAATCAAAAGTAAATAATATTTCATATAACACACATGAATTCTGGCAGAAGCAATCTGACATTAATATCTGGCCCAAAAACATATTTTATTAGATGGGTGTTGTTAACGAAAACGAAGATGGTTTTAGAAGCTTTTAAAAAAGAACGACATTTTACAAACTGGATAAGAAAAAATTTCCAATATCAATGAATTTTATCAAGTAGTTACGAAAATTAAGACAGCTTTAGGCACAAAAAAGTTTCAAGACTTAGGCCCGTTTGCACAACTTACCGATAGCTTAAAGTAGACTTTAAATGGCCTTATAAAAGGTGTTCCATTATTAACACTTTATTTGAACCTAAAGTGAACAATAAAGTAAATTAAGGTTTATCGTACCTGGTAGGTTAAAGTAAAGTTGTAATAATGGAACTCTTTTAAAACGGCCGATAAAATCCTACCTTTAGCTATCGGTAAATTGTGAAAACGAGCCTTAATCAAATAAAACAAGTAGACTTCGTTTACTCCGGAATTCATATTAATTTTTTTAATTTCAAGCGGTGCATATCTTGTGGCGTTGAAAATTTTTAAACGCAATATAAATTCTGTAGAAAACAACAACAAAATATATGTATACAGGCTTTTAATGGGAATTTTGATAATGAAAAGGACGTCGCTAGAAGAAAATTAGTAAACCACTTTTAAAAGAAGCATTAAAAATACTGAAAAGGATTAGTTTATCCTGACAGTTTTTGAGAAAACCAAAAAACAATTTTGATTTTTAGTTGAACTGTTAATTTTTAATTTTTTGATATTCTTTAATTAGGCTTGAGTTCATCAAATTTAATTTTTATTAAATTATTTTCACTGAGGGAAGTAATTTTACAACTTGGAATTTTTATTTAAATTTATTGATAATTTTTCTTGGCTGAGCTGGGATTTGAACCCGGGTTGATCTTTACATGTTTCAAGAAACACCACTTTCTATCTTCAGAAGATCTTTGTGTTTTACCCATTGCACCACTGCGGTGCCCGTTAGCCAACAGTCAAACATCAATCTTTAACCAGGAGTACTGATGGTTCGAAATTTGCTGTTACTTTTAAGGAAATATAACGACATAATTATTATACAGGCGGACAAAGAGAATAAGACGGTAGCAATGTATAAGAATCAGGATGGGGGGAAAATGTAAGCACTTGTAGTAGACAAAAACTCCTACAGAATTTCAAGAGCAGATCCAACTGCCAAACTTCAGAAACAAAACCATACCATTATTTCTGATCTCTTTAAAAATAATATTACAAACATAGGGGAAAAACTTAAACTTCTTTCTTCAGCGACTACTGCACCTAAATTATACGGCTTACCCAAAATACACAAGAAAGGTGCACCCTTACGACCTATTGTGTCGTCAGTTCAGGTACCATGCTACCAGCTATCAAAATACGTGGGTAATATGTAATGTAATTCCATACGGGTAAAGGAGCAATTGAGCGGCGCTTATACCCAAATCTTTGGTATGCCAATGGGGAACCCACTATCACCCACTATTTATTTATATTGAAGAAATTGGGGCCCTATTAGCTTGACAAAAATAACATTCATAAAATTATATAATATTTTTTACTTTGCTTTTGCTTTCAATAGCGAAGTTGCAAAAGTGCAAATGCTTTATATTTTGCTTAATATAACAACAAAAGAGTTTCCGTTAGATTTCATTCAATTGCAACGATATTTTGCATTTTCTATTTTGCAAACCTAATTCTGAGCTCCGCTTATATAATATTTGGCATTGCGTTGCATTGCGTTTTACACATTTGGGCCATAAATATAATTTCGTAGAAAGAATATAAAGATATGTTGTTATCTTTTGTACTTAGTAAATTTTATTAAATAACTAAACAATAATGTGTATCAACATAAGGTCCTCTTAGTAAATAAGTTCTAACTTAGTATTTATAAGAAATAAAATAAATTAATTGTTCACTAGCAGTCAACCACGTTTTTTTAAACTTATCAAACAAAATATTCAACATTAGTCCCATCTTCTTTTTTTTGTTTGCTAGAAATTTAACTCCTAAATAAACTTTCCCTTGATTTACACCTAGATTTGGCACATGTTCATTTATAGTGTTTTTATTACAAGCACCTTCATAACTTTACAAAACTTTTCGCCTCACAAATTAAACAAAACGTGTCAAATATTTGCCGTACCACCCTACTCGATACAAATAATTGTATAAGTACGCCTGCCTTCCTCAGTTTTGTGTTTTCGTGCTAGTTTTAACGGCTGTAAATTTTTTGTGAGAATTTACGAAAACTTGGCGAATTATTATCGCATAAAATAGTACATAATTGACATACTGATTTATTTGTAAAGTTAAGGCGCCAGCTTGTAAATATTTGATGTTAAACAAACATAAATATGTTTATAAGCTTCTATATATGTCCGTAAATTGCCTGAATACAAACTAAATCCCTTTGTCCTCAAAAAAAAAACGAAAAAACCCGCCTCATAAAGCTAAAACACTAACTAACTAACTGACGAAAGCTAAAGTCAGTAGCGGAAAAAACAGCACGTTTTGCTAAGAACTCGAAAATTATAACGAATAAACGGGCACACAAAGAGAAATAATAAAACTAAATTATATTTGTATAAAAATTAACTGCTGAGTTAAGTGAAATATTAAACAACAAACGAAACAAGAAAACAACACGAACATAAAAAAATAACTTCCCCATACACACACACATCAACAAATCAACATTATCATCAATGTCATATAGAAACCTAAAATATCCTTCTACAACTTGTTTGAAAAGGATTTTTTTTTTAGAGAGGGACTTTGAGCGGAAACCAAGAAACAACAAATAAAACAAACGATATTTTCACCGGAAAATTATACGTACTTTAGTGTATTTGTACACTGAAACATAAAATGTTGGTAAAAAAAAAAGTTCATTTCATTTGCTTCGAGACCAAGTTAGGAAAAATTAAAAGCTTTTTTAATGGGTAACTCCTTGTATTCAGGTTAAAAGTTAAGTACCATTGCTAGTGTTGTTGTCTTTGGAAATAATGTTCGCAGAGTTAAATTTTTAAAGACTACAGCATGACATTGTCTAGCATTAAAAGTTATTTAATGTTCAACAGCGGGAAATTCTTAAAAGATGTTCCAAAAAAAATCGTTGTTCTAAAACCAAATCGAAGCCTCTGACTCCTCAAGAGAAAGTGTGTATAAATTTTAATAAGCAATGTGAAAATCGGAGGTTCCATTTCATTAGAATATTTTTCTGATAAACCCTAAGTTGCCATACAAATTGACCCACCCTAATGTATTATAACTTTACCTAACTTTAATGTCTATTGCATGTATTCATAAAAAAATTTTAACTTTTTAAAGGACTACAAAACTAATTTTCTATAAAAATTTAATTAGTTAATTAATTTTAAAACAATTGCAATACACCAGCTTCCATATGAGGTATTAACACAAAGAATAAAAAACACTCGGGATAATTCAAGTTTTTTATACTTACCTTACCCCCCGTTTCCACATGCAAGTGCAAGTTCGAAAAACTCAATAACTCACACTTTTTCACTAACATTCACACAGTTTTTGTACTTTCATCCAATCGGCTGTTTCCACGATTGTTCGAATCTCACTTAACTTATCAAACTTTGTTGTAGAAACTTCAAACACAACAAAACAACAGAAACAACAGAACAAGACGAAACACATTATTTTCATTTTTAAAAAGCAAAATTGAGAATTATTTTTTCTCATTCAGTTTATATTTTCAATTATATATATTCATTAAGTTTTTAAAGTAGAAACCATATCGGGAATGATGATGGTGTTTTATAATTGAAACTCTGTAATTCTAATTTCACTTTTACAAAGATTGAATCAACTTTATAATACTTGAATCAAGCTCATCATTGAGATTGATTCAATCTTAGTTTTACTTAAATCAATCTCATTTTCGGATTATTTTAAGTTCGAATTCTGGATTGAATCAACTTTATAATTCTTAAATCAAGCGCATTTTGAGATTTATTCAATCTTAGTTTTACTTAAATCAATTTCATTTTCGAATTATTTCGAGTACGAATTCGGTATTGAATATGGACAAGTTAAAAATTTTGCGATTGTAAATGCGTACTTGAATCAATTTTCGGATTGATTTCAATACGGATAGATAGACTTTTCTTTTGAGTGCAGATGCACTTTAAACTTTCTTCGTAAATTTGTTCTTTTTTTTTTTCAATGTTTTGAATTTTATTACAACTGAGTTCATTTAAGACCCATCTAGTAATTTACATTTCAATAAAAATCACAGGTGCTTAGACTATAACCCATTTGTTCTTAAAAGTAAATTATTAACTTACCTCCTGCTTACTTCTGTATAATGAATAATGAAAAGTTAATAAACGAATTTTATTTACTTAGATTAAAAATTCATTTGATGGGTTTTTGCTTCTCTGCTGCTTCTTAGATGTATGTTAAAGCCAGCGCATATATCAGAGATGATGTACTTTTCTTGCTTCCGAAATCCTTATAATTTTTTACTGGGTATTTATGCTTTTTGCTGGCTAAAAACAAATATTATTTGGTACATTTTTTGAGTGTAGAAATCCCATGAGAAGTTCTTAAGCCTTAACACATGTACCAATGACATAAAATCGATTCATTGCAAGCTGGGAATACAACGACCTGAAATGAGTAAGCAATCATTAAAGGAAGCTGCTGTGGAGCACAAAAAATATACGAGAAGCCCTGCATTAACCAGACACACAGACACCGACAACAAACCATGTTAAACTAAAAACAAGTACATTTAGTTGATCCTTGCATGGGTGTGTGCGCGAGTAAACTACAAACCAACTGAGTGAATGAATGAGCGTGTGACTGAATGACTTTTATACAAATCCCTAAGTATTAGCGACAAACACGATGGGTTAAAGTAAAAACCAAACAATTGCCTGTCAGCCGAAAACAACTGGAGAGTCCTTGTCGACGTATTAGCGAAAATTTCCTCTTTTCCTTTTTATATTTGTTAAGGTTTTTATTTGTCTTTTCCCGTATGCTTTTTCATTGTTTCTTCTGGTGAGAGAAAATAAAGTGTAAAATTATTTAGCTATTTAAATAATAACTTAATTACTTTTGTATAGCAAATAGTGAATAACTTTTTTCTTTCTGATTTAATTCAAGGTTGGCACTTATAAAAATTTAGATAAAAGCTTGAAAATATATTCTTTGAAAATAAAGTCGTCAAAATAATGATTTTCATAGTATTTTCCACAACCTTTCTTGTCGGATATTTTCTTCAAGTTGCTTAATGTCAATAATCAATAGCCAGGTAATCTAAGAAAAAACGCGATATTATTCGCTTGCAAAAATTTCGCGCAGAAAAGCTGTGTGAGATGTTTCAGAAAAAAGTCAATATTGTTCTTTACTTCAAGGCTTAAAAATGTTTGAACTATTCCGTGGCATCAAACTTGTTTGTTGTCCAATTAATCGTCAATGATTATTTTAGAAGCCACTTTACACCACAGTATCCATCTTAGTCGGTGTATTTTTTTTAGTATTTATTCTTAGTTTTAAGCCGCTCCAACAAAGTTTAAACTTAATCCACATATCAAAAACCCGGGCTTAATAATCAAACGCTGACTTTCAATATAAAATTGGACAGCTTTGGTTCTTTGTTCTGGGCGGAGTCTTTCCCACTTTAGAAAAAGTTACTTATAAAATTATATCTTTATTGAGAGGTCTGCAACAAGACTACTTACAAGTCATTTCAATTCATTGAATTTCTTTTTTAATTCATCGCTGCTATGCGTTTGAACGTCAGCAGAAAGCTTTTCCCACTCATGTGTATTCATGAAAGAATGCACAACAAATGTGTTTATGTATGCTTGCTTTAAATTACTTGAATTTTTTCAATTCATTTGATGGTATGTGTTTTGTTTCGTGTTTTAATATTTTCAGTTTATTATGTATGTATAATATAATCACGCAATGCCCCCAGGGGCTGAGCAATTTTCGTCGATGTAACATAGACAACACGAATGTTAACGTACCTCAGTTTAAAGATTGTTGGTGTGCGACCCACATCACAACGCACGCAGTTATAAGACTCATTTAGCCGAGAGTAACAGTAACGTTGCAAATCAGCTGCTTCATTTTGTTTTATGTAAAGAAATTAGAAAGATTACAGTTAGCAGTAAGATTTTACGGCTCAATCTGTAAGAAATAGATTGGTCTTGCTTTTTTAACGGCAAGATAAAGTTGCTGTTACTCCCGGCTACCTGAGCCCTTAGTCTTTTTTCTGTACGTATGTTGTGTGCAACCACTTGAAAAACCAAGTCTGATTTGATTCTCAACTTGATATAATATTTACGTATATACGAATATGTGTCCATAGTTCTGTTCAATTTCCATATAAATAGCATAAATCGAATGTGTTCTTTAATTGCAGATTCTTTCTGAGCGAGATTAGCCGATTCGGATACAACTCTTATAAGCAACGTCAAAACAATTCTTCTAGATTGTAGGTTCCTTATATTGTTCTAATACTTAAAAAAACCTGAGTGGCCCAATCATAATTCACAATTTTATTGGTGAGACACCTCTTAACGTCAAGTTTTTTGCCCAACTTAATTTGACATTTCATTGTTTCAGTGTTTGACAAATTCAACCATAGAGAGGTGCACAATTGAGCAGCGAATTTAGATTGTTGAATCCTTTTACGAAAATGGGTGTTCAAATCAAAAGGCATTTTGTGCACTTCGTGATTGGATTCGTGAATTCGTTAACAAGCAGAATTGCCGCATTTGGGAAAATGAGAATCCAAAAGTGATTGTTGAAAAGCCGAGGCATCCACAAAGAGCGACTGCTTAGTGTGGTTTATGGGCTGACGGCGTCATCGGGCCGTACTTTTTCGAAAAAGCAGTTCCCGTAAATAGTGTTTTCAATCGCGAGCTGATAATGGACTTCTTGTCAATTATTATCGGACAATAGGTGGTTCGAACAGGATGGTGTCACTTGCCACACAGTCAGCGAAACAATGGCTCTTTTGCTCGAAATTCAATGGCCGTGTTGTCTCCGTCGTGACGATGTTAATTGCCCGGCACGATCATGTGATTTGACATCGTTGAACCTCTTTCTTCAGGAAAATATAAAAGACAAAGTGTACGGTAAGAAGTCAAGAACTGTCCAAGAGCTAAAGTGTGAGATTATTTGGTACATAAACGACATTGAACCTTAATTATGTCTCAGAGTCATTAAAAATATAATCCATCGGAAAGAGGTATGCCGCCGAAGCCGCGGTCAGCATTTGCCCGATTGTCATAGATCCTTCTTTCTACCTATCGACCCTTTTGCGCGAAATTATCGTATATGCCAATTTTTTGAAATTGAGTTTTTGATGCAATCTTGTTCTACATTCAAAGAGACGTCATTTGACAAAATATTGTAGGCGAATTTCACTTCTTTGCTCCAAAAATTGAATGTATATTTTCATTTTTATATGCAAGCAAGCGCAGAGAAAAGTAGAAAAATGGCTGTCCTGTAAAATATGGTTTTTGTAACATACGATAATTTCGCGCAAAGGGGTCGATATAATAATAAAAAAAATTAATATAATTCTTTATATAGAAACTGAAGTGATTTAAAACTAAATTTGTTTTTAAATGGAATTTTAAAACTGACATTCTTTCTCGCTGGTTTTAACCAAATTCAGTTAAAGTTTTAAGTGTGGTAAAAAAAGTACACATACATTTCATCATCTCTTAAACCACAAATATTTTTTCTTCTTTATAACTATTTGGCCAACATTTTCAAAAAAGTTTATTTTTGACACAGTGTTCGGGAAAAAAGGAAAAAAAGGTAAAACGCATAGCTATTTATATGTAATTATTTCTGTGACATTTTGACAAAACATCTTAAGTCGAGATAAGATAGAAAAAAAGCTTTTAAAAAAATCTCAGTGAAAAAAATCATTTTTGTCAAATAATAAAATAAACAGAAATTAAAGAAAAATTTCGTTTAAAAAACAAAATTTTTAAAACGTAAACAAAAATATTTTTTGAATGAGAATTCTTATGATTAACAACATTTTTTCAACTTTTTTAATTTGACTTAAGATGTTTTGTCAAAATGGCACAGAAATAATAGTTACGCGTTTTACCTTTTTTTCTGTGTTTTTTTTTTTTTTTTTTGGTAATTTAAGACGAATTAAAAAATATAATTAACTTTCGGCAAATTAAATTATATTTTAGATGTCAGTAGCAACTTTTGGCTTTAATTGTCTTTTAACTTTAACTTTTGCGTAATTTTTACAAAATTCTGTAAAGGTTTTCCTTATTTGGCATATAATTTGTAGACATAACATCAAAATAAAGAAAATCAGATTTGTTTTTTCTCTATTTATACAAACATTAGACATTTGAAACTGAATATTAGCTAAAAACAAGTAAGACCTATTTAATCGGCATTAAGGAATCCTTGATGCCCTAAAATAATCCGAACATAAAGAAGTTATATGGACTTATTTCATAACTAACTTTGATATTCGATTTTTTGGATCTCTTAGTTTGGAATTATTATTTTGATGAATTTTTGAATTTACTTAGACCATTTTAAATAAGAGTCTGCCAAATATTTTGTACGCTATTTGTATTATATTGTGGACATTAGAATTGCAAAACCTACACTTTCGTTAGGAGAACCAGATGAAACTTTAATATAGAACATAGTACTCCCAACTTTAATGCCTTTGCTCATCTTATGGGGACTGCCAGTGTTTAGTAGTTTTCTAAGAACGTTTATATTGAGTCATGTAAAATAATGGACCTTTTAATCCATACACCGGCTCCATAGAATGACATGGATTTCGGTAGGACTATGGAAAGTGAAGGAAACTATTTTCAAATGACCAAACTCGTTACAGAAACGTTACTGTTGCGGACTCGTTGCGATCGTTTTTAATAGTTGGTAGTTACTAAATATATTTTAATTTGGCATATTTGGCGATGATTTCTAAAAAGACCTCTCATAAATTCTGATATGTGTTATTAACGTTTTGTCTTGTACAGAAACCTTGTGCTTTATCCGACTTACAGATATTTCAGTTCATACTGGCTAAAATCGACTCAAAATATCATAATTCACATTAAAAGAGAGTGATAGTCAGTGCGATGCGTTACAAACTAAACAACAAAAACCAAAACACCTCCAATTTTCTTGTAATTTCTACAAAATAACCAACACAAAAAAAAACAAGACAGTTTGAAGTAAACAAACACAAACATGTACTTCAACCAAAATCCCAATTTACTTAAAGAAAATCTTCTTAAACATCTTAAAGCGATTGTAGGACATAAACACAAAAATACGCATACCAACATACATACCTGCGTGCTTATATGCTGTATATTTAAACACAAATATCATTCAAGCATTTAGAAGTTGATTTTTACTGGGGGACACTTCTATCTCACTTCTGAACGATAGGAAATATATATAAAATATACACTAATTTGGTTTTTGGTTTGGTTTACATGAGCACCTGCACTATGGCTTTACCTGAGAGTGGATCTCAAACACTTCGTTATTTATTATGCATTTACTAAGTGCCCCTTTATATGCGTGAATCATTTTTCATACAATATATGAAAAACATTATGCTCTCGCCACTTGCTTTGGAGGTTGAACTATCAAGCCTCCACTGCTAGTTCAAGTCAATGTTCAGCTTCTGTTAATAGAAAAGCAACTGAGGAGTGATTTAAGCACTGAAACAGGTACCCAATCCAGATGGGCTCCCCTACGAATAATGACACTGTTATTAACCACAGCCACCACCTGCTTTACGAAAGTATTCCGTTAAACAAGGCCACGACAATCCCCGCGACCTCACCAATAGTAGGACCGGTGGGCTTCTCAACTGGGGCTACGGACTCCCGCTGCACCAGACAACAATACGTTTCTCTGATGAGCACACCAGACTCAGGGAATCCGAAAAACTTCAAGAGCCCAATCGTTTCGGATTTTTGTAGCAGCCTAGTAACTCATGCACCTTAAACCTTCATGTCATTCTCCTCTAGCCCGCTGCCATATTTCCGTTCCGAAGAACTCCACGGAAGTACGACTATAAAACGAAAACGATTATCTTCTAATACAGGGTGGCGCAGAATGAGCTATATTTATAAATTTTTTTTTATAAGATTATTATATTTTATTTTTAAAAATACAGTATATTATTGGAGAATTTTTTGCAATTAGCTTTGAAAAATGATATCCTGTAAGTGATGTCCATTTTCCGCTTCGCACATACGTGCTCGTTTTAGCATATTTTCCATAACTTTTCGCAAAATTTTGCGGGTCATTATTTTTGATCGATTGTATAGTTTAGCTCATTCTGCTACATCCCTGTATCTTTCGACGGTTTCACTATCATACGCATACTGTTGGCAGCTTAGCTATCTAACGTCAAATTGGCACCCTTTGGATCACAGTATTGACCTTGTCCTGATTTGCCCCGAAAGATGCAACACCAAAAGGTGAAATACCCTTACGATGATCCCTACAATCACCGGGGAATGAACGATAGGACAATCGTATTTTCGTCACTTCTAAAAGCCATGTAAGATAAAACTTCATCGCGTAACACAAAAGGTGTATGCCACAATAAGCACTTTGACAACACCTATGAATTGTTTGTAAGAAAGAAATAAAGACACATTCGAATAATATGAAAGTATATATAAAAAATTATGCTAGCAAACTGTCAAAGAGCGCAATAAGATGAGAGTTGTCTAACTTTTCGCGTCGCTTTGCGTTAAAAGTACTTTATGTGACATACTTATTTCGTATAGTATGAATATTTCATCATGGATGACAAAGCGAATCTCTAACGCAACGCGAAGCAAAAGTTTTATCTGACATGGCTTTAAGCGACAATAAGATGAGAGTTGTCTAACTTTTCGCGTCGCATTGCGTTAAAAGTACTTTATGTGACATACTTATTTCGTATAGTATGAATATTTCATCATGGATGACAAAGCGAATCTCTAACGCAACGCGAAGCAAAAGTTTTATCTGACATGGCTTTAAGCGACAGCTAGAAAGTTAAAAAAAAAGAAAAAACTAAACAACACATAAACGATGAGTCAATTAGAGTACCACACCAGCGTTGCCAAATGTGCAGAGTTGTCTGCATTTTGCGGTTTTAAAATGTTTGGTTTAAAAAATAATGTTTGTTAATTTTTTTGTAAGTTGTGCACATTTGTTATAATAGTTTTATTTTGTTTTAATATTTCTTATTTCTAAAGCCATACTCTAAACTTATGTGCTCGTTTTAAGAGCAAAACAAACTACACAAACGGCTTGACAAACTCACCATTTCCGTTAGCATATAAACGACCCAATGATACTTAATAATTTTTTTTAATTCTTTTGTCTTGTAAATGTATAATGTCACGGCTTCAACATCTTGACCCTGTTAAATTTTCACTAAAATTATTCAATTTGGCACAAGGCAGCGCAAACAGCTTGAAAAATGTTCCTAAATCGCTTGTCAAAGACCCAATTAATAATGCAAAAGGTTTGTATGAGCGGACAGTTTTCAGAATTTGCTAAGCGATTTGTGTAATTAATTTGGCTCTTTATTTTGAAAATTTAATTACGCCAATGAGTAAATTATGTGTTTGTTGTCGCTGATACTTTGTTGCTTGTTGCTATTTTTAAAGTTGCATTTGAGTTTACTTTGTTGACAAATAAAAAATTTGCTCCCGAACTAAAATAAATTTTTGTCAAATTTGGGAACTAAACAAATCGTAACACATATGCCTGTAAGGAAGAATACATTTCCTTCACTTCTGTTCTAATACATTTACCCACTTATCTTGTAAATCGCTTCATCTGATTCAAAAATATGGATATTTTCATAAAATTTTTTTAAAATTCAAAATATTTTCGCAGCACATGGTGAAGGGATTTACAAAACAATCTCTAGCTACTTGTTAGCAACGCCTAAACGAGAACCTAGAAAGTGCTTTCTTAGTGTGGTTAGGAAGAGTATCAAGTTTTCGAGACGACTCTTTCGCAGTCAATGATCCTTGCCAACGGAATCTTAGATCTGTAATTTCAAATGTTTGCTGGGCATATATAATTTTGTGCTTTACCCATACAAATAACGTGTTAACGCATATATAATCAGTACTCTTAATATGAACAAAGTGGAACGAATGTTGCAAAAAAAAAAATTAAATAAAAAACAAGATCTAAACTCTATATGGTAATAAGCTAACAACTGTACTTATGTAAACTTTGTTTGTGTTCGTTCTCCCCTTCCACCACCTCCAGGTCTTTCGTTTTGGATAAAATCAGTTTATTGCCTGAGAACAAACACACAGTCACATTTAAATGTGAAAGAAAGAAATGCTACAAACGTGTAGTCAGATTAAAGCCAAATGAAATAAACAAAAAAATAATAATAAATTTAAGAAAATTAAAAAGAAGAAGAAAAATTCTAATCGAGAACACTGATTTTAGTCAAAATAACATAATTAGGCCTAAAAGGAACTGTACAATTACCAAACAAATAAAACCAAACAGAAAACATCAGCTTCAATTAATCTGTCGAAAATTTTTTTTATATCGTTCTGTTACTTCTTTCATGTTTTCTTAAGATATTCCATTTAATGTGTTTGCCTTCTTAAAACGTAACACAAATACCAATGCACTCATGTAAGTATTACGCATTTTAAAGTTTTGTTTCTTTTAATTTTATTCCTTTGAATTTTTCTCGCTTTAAGCTATTTTTCTTCTTTTTGAATGTGTAATCTCTTGTCTTAAGAAATGTAACTTATGTTTAGTGAAATTAATTAGTTTTTACACGTTTAAAATTAAAAATAGTTCGTTTGATCTTGAAAGTAAAGAGGCGGATTTTAAAAACCAAAAAAAAAACGCACTCCATTGACACCAGGTGTAATAAGCTTTTTAAAGGCTGAGCCGAAATCTATTCACCACAATCTATTTATATACATCATCATCATCAATATATAAATCGGCTAAGGCAAAACCATTAAGAACACTTTTCTCCTCTGCTAGCCCAACGACTAGAATAAAAAATTCACCATTTGAAAGGTTTTTACAGGCAGAAGTGCACACTATATATTTTATTAAAATCTGTTCAATATTTTCAGAGTTATAAGCTTTCAAATTTTGTACTAACACATATGCAAAACACATTAAAAAAAATTTGTTTTTCCGATTATTCGACATTTTCATGAAACCGGTTTTCAAATATTTTGACTATATAAATCTTATATATAAATCGGCACATGCAAACCAGTTGAGAACGTTATCTTTCTTTGTTTGTCAACTACTCACGTGGAACAAAACATATGAACCGGAGGTTTGTCCAAAAGCAACATTTATAAATTTTATTATAAATAAATATTTAATTATTCATTTGTTTCTTTTCGTTTGATCCTTGTGCTTTTTAATTGAATTTCAGAGTCATAATTAATGAGTTATATTTTTTATTCAAACAATAGAATTATATTAAAAATCTTTTTATTACAAGTTTTCACAGCAGTTCTTAGTAGACCTTGACCCCACTTTTACTTTATTGCCGATTGCCATTTAAAAAATTCATAACTATTTTCTCATAATTTTATTACCTACAACAATTTTCCTGATACATTTAATAATATTGACATTGTCAGCATATTAAAAATATAAAAGATAATATTATTAATGCATTAATCACGAATGTAAAAAATATTAATTTTAATAATAAATAGCAAAATAAACATTAATTTACACAATAATGCCAGTAAACGCAGGATTTGAATGGGGTTGCTCAAATTTAAAAAAAAAAAAAGAAAAAAAAGAAAAATTACATTAAAGAGAATTTAGTTTTGGTATTCCAAATTTTTAAAGTGCTGTTTAATGGATCGACTACGGATGAAGACTCAACTGAACTTGAGTTGTTAGCAATGAACTCAGGCAAAGCGGCTGATGTTAAAATGTCAAATAAAAAAACTTGTGTATCGACCCATAAACTTTAAAAAATTGCAACATTTCTTAGGCAGAAGAACCCTAAATTGTACAAACTTTTGGATATTTTTAGACGTCTTAAAAAAGCTGTCTAAAAACAAGTTCAAAGTGTGGATTTAGAGAAAAATGTTTACTGTTAAAAGTTTTAAATTAAATAATTGCTTCTTTTAACTCTTACCAGGTAACCCATTCTAGATTCAATTGGTTTAATTTTTGTAGTACAAATAATTTCTACGCTTGACATATAAGAGTAGAGTATTGTGGAAATAAGAATATTTTTTAAGAGAGATAAAGTCAATTGGTTATAACTTAGGATGCGATTTCCATGCAATTGAATGTTTTCTGTCGATAGCCTTAGAACGATGTCGACCAATTATCTTTCCGATTCATTAAAATTGCGATAAAATGGCATCGATTTGTTTTTTCATATTTTGCTGAAATTGCATATTTTTGCGTATTTGGGTTTTTAATGCATATTTTGAAACTTTTGAGCGTTTTTTTTTAATTTCCATATTAAAAAAAACACTTCTTAAAAAATGTTTAAACAACAAACATTTATTAAATGAAAATAACTATTGACGGAAAAGGAGATTAAAATTTGAAATTTATTGTGCCATCTTTAATTTTTCCATTTATTGTCAAACAGTATTTTGTAATTAAATATTATTTTTTACTGAAATTGAAACTGAAATTGAAATATTGAAAATATTAAAATATTTCAATTAATTATATTTAGTATTTTGGTAATTTTGTTGAACTATTTATGGTTTTTAATCCAAATTTTCAATATTTTTAATCAGGCTTAAGTTCGTCAAATTTAATTTTCATTAAATTATTTTTATGAAGAAAGGAATTTTACAACATGAAAATTAATTAAAATTGTTATTGATAATCATTCATTCTTGCCTGACCTGAGATTCAAACCCAGGCGGCTGGTTATCCTGACATGTTTCGATCGCTACCCCTCGATCGGCATATATGTACATTTTTTTATTTCCATGTTTAAAATATGTTATAAAAAGAAGACAATTCCCGTATTCTTTTAATTAAAATTAATAAGTTAATAAGTACATAAAGTTTTCAAAGTAGAATTATGACGAAACCATAGCGGGCCATTTCTGATGCTTCTGTTAACAAAGGAGAATGCAAATTAAGTGAAGCATGTGTTACAGGGGCAAGTGTATTGAATAATTTTATAGATCAAATATCATTTTGCAGCTTCTAGATTACATTATAAAATTATTTTTTTACAATTTATTTTAGTAAATCAATAGAAATAGTTAAAATAAAGCTAAAATTTGATCAGTTTACTGGTCACGTTTTTGTTTGGATTTTTTCGTCAAATATTTGTTAGGGGTGAACATACCTTTTTTAAGTTTTTAAAGATATTTGAATAACAATAGAATTTTTTTTTTATAGTTCTGTCTTTATTTAAATTAAAAATCGTTATTTTATGGACACTTTTTAAGTTTTTAGTGCATATTTTGGATTTTTAGTGCATATTTTAAGCGCATATTTTCAATTTTTTAGTGCATGAAACTTTAAGTAATGATTTTCTACTTCAAATTGGTTTTGAGAGTAATAAAATAGAAATCGAGTTTCAGTTAGCAGTAAAATTGAAAACACTTGTGGCAATTTTGTAACTAAATTATACGCTAAATAGCTGAATCTTTTAATGCATAAGCCTTAGAACTATAAAAAAAATTCCTCCAGGGTTTGCCGTATGTGTCTTAAGGAGCACTTTTCTCTGTAAGTTGCACTTTCTGGAGAAATAGACAACATCTAAAACTTTGGCGGGGATTAATATAAGTAGGTCGTATAAATATATCGGCTAACCAGATTTCAGTAGAGTCGAAAGAGTAAGAAGAATCATGCAAAGATAGACTAGCGAATATATCCCTTAATTCAATAGTTTGGCCATTTTTAAATTCCGAGGAAAACTTTTGCTTATAAGCTTGGGTAAGATGTGACCTGCGGTGTAATGTGCCTTGGTGTTTCTGCTATTTAACTCTTTGCAAAGAGTAAATACATCGTCCAAAAAATCATGAACTATGAACACAATGATTAGCAATGGGAGGCAAGTAGACCTATTGTGCGGATTCAGTATTAAGTGCAGCTTAAGGACAAGTCATTTATCTAAAACACATTTGTTTCCGGAAATTCGTGCGCTGATTAGGCTGAACTTAGTCTGTATTATAGATGATGATTTCAGAGGGTTTTATAATAGAGACACTTCTATGATTTCTATTGCAAATGAATTCCTCCCAACTCCTTAAACAAAACAAAAATTCCACTCAGTTAATACCAGCCAGGAAGTAAATACATCGAATATTAAAATAGCAATTAAAAGAAAATTCTCAGGCACTTCTATTTTGACTTATTCCATATATTTATGTGTCAACATTGGTAATTTATTCAATTTTAGTTTAATTTATTTCCTTTTTGGTGTTTTATTTCGTATGATTGATACGTTTTCACCTACATACATCTACACAGTCATTGTAATAGAAACCTGGGCGAAACAAAAGGAATAAAGTTAGAAACAACTTAGAGGAAAAGTTAAAGTTAATTGCATTCAATTTGTCACAAAAGAAATCTAGTACTTTACAAGTTTATTTCTTTGTTCTTAAAAAAAACTTATTTTTCCTTCTAATGCTTCTTTATTAGTTTCACCTCTGCGTGTTAGAAAACAGACATTATCCTTGTTATTTGCAGCAACTTGGCAAAAAAAAAAATCTAATTGACATTTCCAAATGGAAATCGTAGAATTCCAATCACCGACTAGCTCCCATTCACTCACATTTTCAAAGAAGCCATACACCAATCGATACTGTAATTATTCGAAAAAATTATTATTTATAGTTATTCAATATACGAACACATCAAACGCACCACAATAGCACATACATTAAAAATAATGCTCGGTAACACATGCATGGATTCATATTTATCCATAGACTTTTTAGCTTTATTAAATACACTACTACAATAATACTAACAAATTCATATAATAATGTACATATGTACATATTTTCATGTTGGTGTAGATTTGGAATTCAATATCGCATTTAACCTTAATTTTTTTTTATTTCATTTTTATTCTCATAAATGTATTTACGTATGCTAGCATAAATTTTTATTAAAACCAAAGATATTTTGATGAGTATTTTCTGTGAAATGTTGTGTATTTTCCTAAATAGAAATTATTAAATCTATCTAGCACAGATGTATTGATGAAGATACGTAATATTCCTGGCATTAAACTAGAGCCTGAGAAAACGATGTATCAATATAAAAATATTTTATAACAAAAATAGGGAAAATCTTTAAAAAATTCACCATAAAAATAATTAGAAAACCACTATAGAAGACATAAATAAATATTGTATATGATATCTTAAGACACTTGTGCCTCTTTAAAATATGTTTATTCTCTTAGGAATTAAAAGTACTTTTTTTTTAAACGTACCATTAAAAAAAATTCTTGTATAAAAAAAATTTGTACTTGGAAGATATTCTTTTGTTCATAAAAAAAAATAATAATAAATTTTTTAAGTATGTACTTTTTTACAACAGTACTTTTTTAAAAAAAAAAGTTTGGAAACAATATTCTCTAAAAATAACTCAATTCGAGAAAGATGTCGACTCAAAAAAAAAAACTCCAGAATAGATAAATATCGCATAAAAAAATTTCGCTTTTTAAAGAATTGAAATTTTTGATATCGTTATTGTTTTTTAAATAAAATCTTTTGGCAAAATTGCTGTTTCGAAAGAACTTTTTTTTATTGATACGATTTCCGTATGACGTGCTAAGTTCCCAGTTTTTCATAATTGATAAAAACACTGAACTTTATTGTTGAGGGAAAGCTAGCTTCTATGCGCATTTCACTGGTTGCTTAGGTCAGCTCATTAGGAAACCTTTTCCAAAGATTTTAGAAAAGCCAAAAATATTATATAAATAAAACCCTAAAGCGAATAAGAATTATAAATACTCAAAGTCTTACTTGTAACAAAATCAAAGCTTAAACAAAACACAAACAATAAACAGAGAGCTTATCTTTTCTTACATTCTCCTACAATTGGTTGGGTTCTTTCCGACTCGAATTGTAGTTGTAAGTGGGTAAAAAGAAAAAACAAACTGCTTCATTCTACTGTCTTCGTAAGAAAACAAAAACAAAGATAAAACCAATTTGCCAATTCAGTTTTTTTGATTTAATTCCCATTCATATCTAAATGCTTGAGAATGCCATAAAGAAGGCCTCAGCTCTTTCTTATAAAAGATAAGACACACATCTCACACCCTTTTCTATGAGAAGGGTGAAGGGAAGGAGCGAAATTTTTTGCCAAAGCAAAAGAATTATTATTATTATTTTTTTATCCAGTTACCATTCTTAAGTAACTTCGAAAAAAGCGGAATGCCTACCCCGCAACGATAACGTGTGAAAAAAGAGATGAGTATGGAATGGAGCTTGTTCCTTGTACACCCAAAAGAAAGAATACAGAGGCCTTCTGAAGGCATCCGTTCTCCTTATTTTTCGCGCTGGGACATTCTTCATTTCCATTTAATAAAATTATTAAAAATATATATAAAAAAAATATTAAAAAAAAAAGATTTTAACAAATAGAATCTGGAAAATATTGAAGGAATAAGACTATTAAAGTATAAAAGCTTTTGGGAATTGTAATTTGACTAAGAATTCACATTCGAATGATATGAAAATTTATAAAAAAAAGATCTTTTTACAAAGTTGCCAAATTTAAAAAAAAAAACACAAACATCAATTTGAAATAAAGGCCCTAATTATGTTAAACGCAACGCCAAAGAATAACATTGAAAGCAACAACAAAATAACAAAATATTTATAAATTTGTTGTTGCTTTCAATGTAATTCTTTGGCGTTGCGTTTTATATAATTAGGGCCTAAATTTGCTTAAAATTATAAAAAAAAATATTACACAAACAAACATTGAAAGAAAGAGAAAACGAAACAAATTGTAATGCTGCTTTTAAAACAAACGCCCTTGTGTTAGTGATCGCATAATAATATTATAAGTTATTGCCACTTTTCAAGGAATGACACTAAAATAAGCGAAAGATGTACATTGTATAATGAAATAAAATAAAATGGATAGGAACAGCTTGTAAAGATGTTGATTTTAAGCCGAATGTATTTTTTATGGAAAGATGTTAACATCTTCGGAAATTAATGGTAGATGTTACAAAATGATCAGTGTAAAAGGTCTATTTATAACTGTTTAAACATATTTTCACATGAAATCAAGAAGAAATGCTATATTCGACTGTACCGAATCTTTGATACCTTCCACCCAGAGTAAGACTATTTCAGTAGGGGTTTTTCTATAAATGATAGGCTGATCATCAAAAACATCTATGATTGTTTTCTATATACATCACTAAATTGGTTTTAGGCGTTTTTAAGTGATTTTCAGTAGTGTGTGGGACTCATGGTAAATTATGAACAGATCATCGCGAAACTTAGTTGCATGACTTCCAGCAATATTAAATGAAATTCTGCAAAACAATATGTCAACCCATATGTTAGCTTTTTAACAAAACTGTAAATTTTTTTAAGGCGGTTGTTCCACATTTGGATTCATAACTCTTTTTCTGCCAAACCGATTATGTTGACATCCAGCAAATCCCAAACTGATTAGAATTATAGAACTACACAGAAAAAATAAAAATTGATTTCAATCAAGAAATTTGAGATATTAATTAAAAAATTAATTAAATTAGCTCTAGTAAACAAATTAATAGTGACAACTAAACGTTTTATTCACTTGATTAAACGTTTAATTTACTCGATTAAGCGTTCAATTCACTTGATTAAATTTTAAATTAAAGCAAATGTTTTTTTTTTTTGTGAAAAATGTTGGAGAATTTTTCTGTGTAGAAACAATTTGACACCAATATTATTCGTTTGTTTTCAGTTGGTCGAAAGTGAGCGTGATTTCAACAGTCCCCCAGAATTACTCAAATACTTAGAATGGGGTTTTAGATGAATAATGAAAAAATTTTACACGGAATGACAAACTTCGTATACCATCATTCGCCACTAGTAGTGAAGGATATAAAAAAGTAGTTTTTGTTACATTTAGAAAACGTTAACCTTTATTGCATATTCTACTTCACCGTTAATTCAGACTCAGGTGTTCTTTGCGAATTTGTATTAAATTTTAATTAATTTTTTTAAACTTTGCTGTTATAAACACCAATGTGTCATGTGGATGTCTGCCTGCACGTCTCGCTGCAGCTTTTGGTGTTTTTCTTTAACCCTAGAAAGATCATATCATATTCTGACATACGGTAAGGATAATCTTGCGTAAAACTGACGCATGATTTAAACCTAACCTGCTATTTCTTGTATATTTTTATTTACTAAGAACAAACTAAGGTTGATTATTTTTTAACAAATGAATTTAATAAAAAAAACCGGAATTTGTACATATTGCACATGTACATATGTTTGCCATAAGAATCATATATCGAAATTAGCAATACCTATTGCGCATCGATTTGTCTGCCTCAGAAAAGCTCTACGCAACGACTGAGATGTCTGAAGACTTCGTGCTTTTAAGAAAGAAATAGCAATAAGTTGAAAGTGCGTGAGTAAATTTTACTCAGTTTAACTTTCTAGGTTTAAACATATTCTTTTTTATTTATATACATATTTATTATTTTATATTTTTCTCATTTTGATTACAATGTTTATGGAAAATTTCAATTTAAAATGCCACACTTGAAACACAATACATACAACATTAACAAGCAGGTACACATCACCGATGTCAGTTGATACGGACGGATGTTTGTGTGAGTGTTTTTGAATTTGTGTGCGCCCTTTAGCATGTCAGTTGCCAAAAAGAAATATTGGAAATTTATAAAAAATCTCTTTGAAAACCAACATACTTTTAGCTTTTTGTTTTCCATCGCAAGTATTGTCATTTTAAATAATAATCAATCGTTGTTCTGTTTTTCTTTTGAAGAAAACCGACAGTTTTTCGTATTATTATACACTTCACCACGGGTGAAAAGGGCATTGATAAGTTTGTCATTTCGCTTGCAATTTCTACAATATTGATCTTATATATATACATACATATGTATGTAATATATATGTATATATTGGGTCCTTATAACTTCGGTGATTTAACGATGTCAGTCTGTGCGTCTGTCCGTGTGAATATTAAAATTGGTTTTCCGAAGGCCCCAGATATGATGGGGACAAGGTTGTTATACATTTATGTCACATACATTAAACACAATGTAGTTGACATCTAAAGCAACAATAAATGATATCTGATGAATTAAAGTATTAGGATCAGATAGGTTATACTAGGCAGTTAGGAGATAAAGCATTAGTAAGATACGCAATTAAACTTAAAAAAATACAAAAGATTAATAATGTTGTAAATAATAATAAATAAAGATTGCATTAAAGTGTGCAATTGAAATTCTGCCAGATCAGTCCATAACTGACAGAGATAAGAACAACAAGCTACGACAGCCTCTAATTTTACCAATAAATACCTTGATGTTGTTTTCTTTCTGTGTTAAAGTTGGCGTGCCACTCTCAAAACAAAGACATTATAGATTTCTGTATATCTGGATTATAGCAAGAGCCTGATTGTTCAAATTAGGCAGACGCATATTTGTAATCTATACACAATACCCGATAAATTGTAGGCTATCGTGGCACCAAATAGATTTATTTATATCTAAAGAACGGTATTTTAATAATTGTATATTCTTATCGCATCTTGTTGAAGGGTATATAAGATTCGGCATAGAGAAATATACCACTTACTTACTTGTTTTTTACTTAACTTTATTTTTTATTTTTTTGTCTTTCTGAAGATTGAGCTGATTGTTGAGACTGTTACATGATGTTGTTGCTTTAACAGCCTTTTCTTATCTTCTGGTGTTTTTTTTTTTGTTCGTTTAGTTGCTACTGCTGCTGCCAATAGAAAGTTGATTTATTGTTTTTCTTGACTTTTTGTTGTTATCAGATTTATAATTTAACAAATAACATGCAAATATAAAATTATGAGTGAAAAAAACATTTTACTTTGTGGGTATCGAATTTAGAATACAAATTTATAAAAACGTCAAGACATATCAAAATCTCCAATGTGAAATATAATCGGCAAAATCTTAAGAAACTTATCCAAAATATAAATTTCCGAATGAACAATGTGTTATTGATGCTCTAAGAGTCAGGAGCATCAAAAAAACACATTTTACAAAAGAAAAACATATTTCGGCTGTGACGATTATTTGTTGCCCTCCACAAAAATTTAAATTATATTTATTTGAAATCTAGGAACTGGAATTTGCGTATTAGTTGTTGAAGTAACTACTAAGAAAACAGAATTGAGGGTAGTCCATATTTCGGTTCAAAATATTTTCCTGCTATAAAAAAAACATAAAAGAACTTGAAGCAATTAGACCGCAAACAGTTTCTTTTTTGAAGAGGCTTTCAAAAGTGATCGTTGTTTAGTAAACAGAATTTGTAAAGTCTGACTTGTGTTGTGACAGGAGCAGTTTTGCCCTTTCAGTTAAGAGAGATGAGGGTCGGAAATAAAACTTCACGGACTTTTTGACCCACTATTGATGCCAAAAGTTTTTTGGCAAAACAAATGGCCAAGACGCAATCTTTTCTTACCAATCTTTGTTATGCCATGAACTTTATCTTAATCCAACTCTTTTCTGCCAAGTTTGATTCTGATTTCACTTATCTTCTCAAAGAGTTGACCTCTCATTTTGTTTCCTTGGAGGTTCCATTTTGACATATTTGCAATATTATCATTTGATCTATTTTTTTCCATTTTATTGTGGTTATTTCTATTCGTTTCTCCTGCTCTATCCCACAAGTCTCAGTCTAGTATAACGTCTGGCCAGAATATTTTCTTAAACTTACGATGTGATATGCTTATAAGTACCTGTACCCCTTGAAGGTCTTTCGCTGAGGTATCTCAAGATTCGCATGAGTATAACGAGACAGATCGGACGTTTAAGGAGAACAGATGCAGCTTTGTTTTCAGGTGATCTGCAAACTCTTTTCAATGATACATATGCTTATTAAGGTTGCCGATTAAATAAATTATTGAAAAAAAATCATATTAATAATATAAAAATCCAAGTTTTAAAATGTTTAAATAGCAAAAATGTTTCTAAATAAATAAAAAAAAACGTCAAAATTGTTTCCCCGACTTTTTTTTCATAAAACACACAAATCTTGAAAATCGTAGCAACAATAAAAGAAAAAAATGTAAAGCAGATACAAATCATTTATGTTTCAAACATTTTCAAAACAAAAAAAGCCCTCGAAGTGCTTAATCATCCTTAATAAAAATCGCAAAAATACCAAGCAAAATTAAGAGAAATCAAAGAAATATTTTAAAAACAAATTGAAAGCAGATAAAAATCGTCAAAATAGCAAAAAAAAAATTATAACGCGTCCTCTTTTTTAACAAACATTTAGAAAATCTTTTTAATAAAAAAACTCTTAAATTAATTCGCGATTCTTAAAAAAATCGTGAAAATCGCAGAAAAAAAAAGTAAAATTAATAAATTAAGTAAAATAATAGAAGTAGATAAAATTTATAAATTTGATTTCGAAATTTCGGAAACAAATAAAGAAGAATTTTACATACAACAAACCTTGAGCATAAGCATTTTAACTTATGTGCTGTTTCCAGGTGACAGACAGGCAATTGATTGTGTAGAATAATTTTATTACACAATCAATTGTTTGTCACCTGGAAACAACACATTAATATTAACTTATGTGCTGTTTCCAAATGAGAAGCACATTAATATAAAATTAAAACACTCAAATTGTTTAAGTGACTTATTAAGTAAAATCATGAAAATCGCGCGAAAACAAATTAAAAGAAAACCAAAAACTAAAAGCAAATAAAAATTTTTAAAAACGCAAAAAATATCATAAATAAAAAAATAGAAATAAACAACGCTTAAATTGTGTAAGCGACTTTTTTTTCTTAAAATAAACGGGAATACAAAAAGAGCAAACGAATTAAAAGCACATTAAAATCCTTTAAATTACAAAAATTTGTATAAATAAAAAACACGCTCAAAGTATTTACGCGTCCTCATTTTAAAACAAAAATATGGAAAATCGCAGAAAAGCAAAAAAAAAATATTTTTAAAAATTTTAAGCATATAAAAATCGTTTCAATTGCAAAAATGTTGCAGAAAGGCAAAAAAAAAAAGAAAATTTTGAGAGCATATAAAAATCTTTTAAATAGCAACAATGTCCCCAAATAAAAAGCACTCTTTTCTTTAAAAAGATCGAAATAATCGCAGAAAACGGACCAAAATTAAAGGAAATAAAAACAATTTAAATCAGATATACATAAGTCGTTTAAATAAAAAAGTTTCTAAATAAGAAAAACAAAAAACGATAAAATCATAAAAAACGTTAGTTTGTCAAAAATATGCCAAGTAAACTGTTCATCTCCAACTTTTATTAAAATAACTTTTAAACACTAAATTGTTTCTATTAAAAATCAAATAAATCTGTTGCAGAAGATAAAAGGCAAAAGAATTTAAGCCCTTCAATTACTTAATCGAATCAAATATCGCCTAAAATTCAAATATTTTTTGACCTAAAAGAACTTGCAAAACAAAATAATCCTTCGATTAGAAATTTTTGTACATCTTTTTTATATTTTTCAAAAACTTTATAGCTCTAGTGTATTTCTCAAGTCTTCCTCGTTTCTTCCTTTTTCAAATTCCACAACAATTTCAAATCTTGTACATTCAAGTACAATAAAAAATAAAAAATTTTATTGATTGAAAAGTCGCAAGATATTACTACCGACTTTTAAATATGACATGTGTGAAGAGTATTTCCTTTCCATTAATGCACTTAACGCTTCCTTGACATCCATGCTATCCTTTTATTGTCTAAAGCAATAAAAAAATTCTGAAAAGAATTCCCAAAAGCTTTTGGGATTCTGAAGGGCTGAATGTGTGTGTGCATACGTGTATCAGTGGGTTTAGGTAGCTGTGACTGTGTGTTTGTGAAACTTATTATGGTTTAATAACGTAAAAGAGAAATGTATGAATAAAATTTTGAAC